>CAWUFW010017823.1:0-246859 GCA_963921515.1 Calotriton arnoldi
GAATCTGACTATATGGTTGCCCCCACTTTTTTATGGTGTTTTGCTGGTTTATGACTTAGTTGGACTGGGATCCTGCTATTCAGGGCCCCAGTCTATCTGCTTTCTCTGTAAAATGGATTCCATGTGCCTTAGGCACATCTCTGATTGGGATCTGGAGTGCCCTTATAAGTCCCTAGTATATGGTATACTATGTACCAAGGGCATAGGTACCTCAGAGGCCTGCCAGGGGCTGCAGCATGTATTATGCCACCCCTGGAAGGCCATCCAAACTGACACCACAGGTCTGCTACTGCAGCCTGGGTAAGGTGGTGCATGCACCCCTTACTGTGATATAGGTTACCTATATCACGAAATACATACACACCTAGAAACCTATAAGTCACTCCTAAGGCAGGCCTTATCAATCCTAAAGGCAGAGTGCATGGTTCCTATGTGAGAGGGTGCCCCTGCATGAGCAGGGCCCCTCTGCAGCGTTCGGAGACCATCTCTGATGCTGTTTGTAGTGCAGCCTGACCATATACTCTTAAGCGCATTATATCCTCGCGGTAAAATGCTAACTTTGGAATGGCTGCACCTAAACATGTCGTGTTTGGTGTCAAACATCTTGGAATACTACCCCCCGCCAATCCTGGCGGCGGGGGTAGCATTCCACCCTTCTAGAGGGAAAGACATGTTAACTCTGGCTTACCCGGTAACTTCTTTCTGAAGCCCTGGCATCACAAAATGGATGCTGCTGCCACAGACACAAGTCTGGCCTCCTGCTGCTGGACGAAACTCCGGCAGGGGAGGCCTGGACAATAGGTTTCCTGTTGCAGGGAGGTGTGACCACCTCCCCAGACAGGATAATGTGTATTGGGGCTGGGTGGGTGCACTCTTAGAGTGCTTTGAAGTCCTGCACTGGGGGAGCAAAAGGCTCCTCTGTGCATATGCCAGTTCAAACCAGCTCAGGGGCTACCTGCCCCTGCTCTGGCGCGAAACTGGACAAAGGGAAGTGGGTGTAGCCACCCCTCCCTTGACCCTCCCATAGGTGGGGTCATAGAGTTAGTCCCTCCCTGTTTTACTAGTTAAAATGGGGAACCCTTGCCACAGCAAGATTAGATATCCCTGGACTAAACTTTGAAACTGAATCCTGGACCTTCGACGCTCTACATCACGATTAGAGGACTGAAGAATCTCCCTTGGGGTCAAGGAGTGACTCCCCTGCTTGGCAGGCACCAAAGACGATAACGACGGTTCGCAAACTACGCCGCTCCCGCCGGAGTCCGAAGTCCCTGCAGCCCAAGAAGTGGATTTCCTGACTTCTCCAAGGCCATCGTGAGTCCCCAGCGAAGCTGAGGCAAGTGGACCCCACGAGTGACGAGGAACCGCGACCCCTGGGTACCGTGCACTATTATCGAGTGCAACCCCTTCACAACGTTCTACGAACCTGTGCTTTGGACCACGTGTGGTCCCAACCTCCAGCAGGAATCCCTCCGAAGATCAGAGGCCTACACCATCCTGAGTGACCGTGGGCCCCTGCTGAGTGATTCCGCCACGAGGTGTCTTTGCGATCCCTTGCCAGCCGGCTCGTGGGTCCCCAGAAGACTTTCTAAAGAAACCAAAGGGCTCTCCTGGTTGCTCCAGGCCTGCCCTGACTTACCCTCGCTGGGTGAGTTCCCCAGACCTTGCTGGTCTGCACCATCGACGATCTTCAGCTACATCGAGACTTGCCGTTGCCAAGGCTTGTTGGGTCCAATCTGGTCGCCGACACCGCAGCACTCGACAGACATCGTGTACCAGCCCGAATCCTGCTCCTGGTCGCCAACAACGCCTCCTGGACCTCGTGGCTGCAGAAACGAGACGACCGTCAACGCACCTGAAGCACTCGACATCGGTGGGCATCTGTCCATCGCCTTCCTGGTCACTGGCTAGTGACCCAGACTCTGTCCCCTCTGCTTTCAGGTTCTTCAGAACTCCGATCCATTCTTGGATCCACCCGGACACTTTTCTCCTGGTCGCCAGCAGCACTTTGCAGCAGATCGCCATAAGAACCGACGACGAAACCCGACCCCGAAAGGCACCTATGCACCCGGCTTCCCTGGGTGAGGTAACACGAGTACTCCGGTGCTCCCGTGGGTAGAGACTCTTCAAAGTCCTAGATCTCAAAGGGTTTTGTCCTAGTCCTCTTCTAAGTGTCCCTTTCCTCTATTTTCCCGATCCCGACTTTCTCCATAGAAGTTAACGGCGTATCGCGGTTGTGTATTTACACTGCACGCGTCTCCCGTGGGTCCCCTGTGTCACTACCTTGGGTGGTTCCTTGTGGTCCAAGCACTTCTAGAGGCTCTAGGCCTAGTGTCTAGTTCAGTCGTGGTTCGCATACCACTTTATTGGTATATGGTTTGGTACGCCCCTAGGGCCCAAACGTGTATTTGTGCTATTACTGTGATTTAAGATCTTATAACCTATGTACTTCGAACTCTAGCCTCATAAAGAGACTAGAGGGGTGTGTTTAGTAATAAATACATATATTTTGAATATATACCTGGTGTGGTGCTCTTTCATTTGGTCACTCAAGAGATTATAGACTGGTAAAACAAGCTGCTTTACATTCCTTCAAGACTTAGCCTGAAGGCTGCTCTCCACAGCTACCACTAGGATAGCTTTCAATAAGGTTGTCTTTAACCTACCTACCATAAGAGTCGATTTGGACTGGTGCAAGGTGCCCACTATAATTAGTGGACAGCATATGCCAGGCCAACTTCTCACATTGGTGTGCAGCGTGTGGGATTCCAGCTTGCTATTGTTTTACCAGATAATCTCAATTGAATTGATCAACTGAAAACCACTAAAGGTACCTAAGGTACATATAATTTAAGCTTAGAATATCAGTAAGTTCTACTGAACTTAGAGTTGTGTGTTAAGGGATAGCACAACCCTTTCTACAACTCAAGAGAGTTTAGTAGGCCACACTAGAGTAGGTAGTGCATACACCACACCACACTAGTAATGTCTTTAAAAGCAGGATCCAAAGATGCCCTGCAGGAAGCCATTGAGCTTCCCCCTCCAAGTATGACACACTCCCATTCTTGGAACTGAGAGCTTTGTGTAACGTGAGGAAATTAAGGACAGGCCAAAGTCCCACCACCCAACACCTCCAGGAGTTGTTGGTGGCTTATGATCTTAGTAAGTCCTCAGAGACTGAAGGGGTAGGAGCAGAGGGTGGGCCAGCAGATGAGGAAGGGGCCAGGGGTACTACTACCCCCAGCCCCCCTCTGAAACTGACCAGGAGGGTGACAATGACCCTGACCTGGAAAACCCAATCCCTTCTGGGGAAGATGAAGATGAGGATCTGGAGAACCACACCTTTGTCCCCCCAGGAAGGATTATGAGTGTGCTCAGAAAGTCTAGGTCTCCTTCTCAGGAGTCTAACCACTCTGGCACCTCAATAGGGAGCTCTGTCTCCTCTCATAGGAGAGAATCCTCTCATGAGAGAAGAAAGAGGCTAGTCCAGTATGAGGAAACTCAGCTGGAACTCAGAAAAAAGCAATTAGCTTTAGATAGAGAATCCCTAGATCTCCTTAGAGAGAGAAGAAAGTTGGGACTAGAGTCCCATGGTGGCAGCAATATCCCTAGAGATAGGGACAGGTCTTATGACCATAGAAACCTAAACAAGATTGTCCCTCCCTACCAGAGTGGGGATGACATCCACAAATGGATAACTGCACTGGAGAGGGCCTGTAAAGTTCAGAAGGTCCCCCAGAGGCAGTGGGCAGCAATCTTGTGGCTCTCCTTTGCAGACAAAGGTAGAGACAAGCTCCTCACTGTAAGAGAAGAGGATGCTGACAATTACACAGTCTTGAAGAGTGCTCTGATAGATGGGTTTGGCCTAACCACTGAACAGTATAGGTTGAAGTTCAGAGACACCCAAAAGCTCAGACTCAAGACTGGGTTGATTTTGTAGATTGTGCTACAAAGGCTCTGGAAGGTTGGATACATGGCAACAAAGTACAGGACTTTTTAGGATTGTACAATTTGATTATGAGGGAGCAGATCCTTAATAATTGTCAAAACCAGCTTTTGCACCAGTATCTGGTGGACTCTGATCTGACCTCTCCCCAAGAATTGGGAAAGAAGGCAGACAAATGGGTCAGAACCAGAGTAAAAACTAGAAATCAGGGTGGTGACCAGAAGAAAGATTCTACTAAGTCCCAAGAGAAAGGTGGGGATAAATCTAAGGATAAGTCCCCTACAGGGCCCCAAAATTCCTCTTCTGGGGGTGGGTCCCAAACTCCTTCCTCTCCTGAAAAGAAACCCTATTGCCATGTCTGTAAAAAGCCTGGGCACTGGAAAACTGATCCCAGTTGCCCCAGGATTGGCAATAAAGAAAATGTTCCTCCCACAACTACTACCACCCCTCCTGGTACTACCAGTAGTAATCCTCCAGTTGGGAGTAGTGCACCCAAAAAGTTAGGTGCTTTTGCAAGAGGAACAGAGGTGGGCCCTAGTTTAGACAGGGACCCCTCAACAGACTCCTCTGACTCTGATGGTGGTATAGGATTTGCCACCTTTACCATGGGTCCCATAGCATTGGGCAGGTACAGATTGGAGCCAATAATTAATGGTCAGAAAGCTGTGGCATTTAGGGACACAGGGGCTAGTGTCACCATGGTGGCAGGGAAACTAGTCCCCCTCACCAGCTTTTACCTGAGTTTAAATACCAGGTGACCAACATTGATGGTGTCAGAACAGATCACCCCATGGCCATAGTCAATCTCAGCTGGGAGGGGGTCACAGGCCCAAAAGAGTGGCAGTGTCCCCAACCCTACCTGTAGATTGCCTGATGGGCAATGATCTGGAAATTTCAGCCTGGGCTGAAGTGGAACACCAAACCCATCTTAGGATGTTGGGCGTCCCTGTAAAGGTTAGTGGGGCTGTGATGGCCACAGCCCCAGCCCAAGAATTTGGAGAGATGGAGCCTGAAAGAATGGCCCACTCTCCCCAAAAGAGAGCACAAGGGTTGAAGAAAAGTCTTCTTCCCCCAGACAGTAGGTAAGGGTCAGCCTCCTCAGGGAACTGACCCTACCCCTAGTGAAGGAACTGCCACAGAGGTAGTCAGGCCTGGCCTGGCCACACCCCTGATGGCAGAGGACCCTTCCAAGGTGGTACCCCGTCTGGAGCAGGTAACCTGCCCCTCTCTACCCTGCCTCAGTCAGCCCAGGGCTGCAGAGGTCAGGGAGGTCAGTGGACCCCCCGGGCCCCCTGTCCAGAGGAAGCCCCCCATCAGCAGATTAGGGGCAGCCAGTCTAGTAGCCCTAGCCAGGTGAAAATTCCTCTACACACTGAGGGATCCCCCATACCTTTATGTAGGGACCTCCCCAGAAGGACTCTGGTAGGCAAGGGCAAACCTGGGACCAGAAGGTTCCAAACCTGCCATGTCCCTCCAGTGTTCCATCCAAAGGGACCCAACCCCCAGCTGTAGGCAGCCAAAGGTTGACCCTTAGAGCAAAGTGCAACTCAGTCATGGAAAGACAGGCATACATGGTGACCAGTGATCTGAGGAAACTGAGGCCAACATTCCTAGGGCCTCACTTCCCTACTCAGACACCTCACCAGCCTTGTACTTTACCTAAGCACACCAGAGGTAGTGATTCCCCATGGTGGAGACCCTCTCATACCCTTAGGGTGAGGGATTGCTTAGTGGACCATAACATAGGGGGCAACCATGCTAGTGCAGGTGCTTCCTTATATGGCCACTTAGTCAATATAGGCTCAACTGGCCAAGGTTAGCCTTATCTCCTTTCGTTTGGGGGGTTATGTAGGAAGGTGGAATCTGACTATATGGTTGCCCCCACTTTTTTTATGGTGTTTTGCTGGTTTATGACTTAGTTGGACTGGGATCCTGCTATTCAGGGCCCCAGTCTATCTGCTTTCTCTGTAAAATGGATTCCATGTGCCTTAGGCACATCTCTGATTGGGATCTGGAGTGCCCTTATAAGTCCCTAGTATATGGTATACTATGTACCAAGGGCATAGGTACCTCAGAGGCCTGCCAGGGGCTGCAGCATGTATTATGCCACCCCTGGAAGGCCATCCAAACTGACACCACAGGTCTGCTACTGCAGCCTGGGTAAGGTGGTGCATGCACCCCTTACTGTGATATAGGTTACCTATATCACGAAATACATACACACCTAGAAACCTATAAGTCACTCCTAAGGCAGGCCTTATCAATCCTAAAGGCAGAGTGCATGGTTCCTATGTGAGAGGGTGCCCCTGCATGAGCAGGGCCCCTCTGCAGCGTTCGGAGACCATCTCTGATGCTGTTTGTAGTGCAGCCTGACCATATACTCTTAAGCGCATTATATCCTCGCGGTAAAATGCTAACTTTGGAATGGCTGCACCTAAACATGTCGTGTTTGGTGTCAAACATCTTGGAATACTACCCCCCGCCAATCCTGGCGGCGGGGGTAGCATTCCACCCTTCTAGAGGGAAAGACATGTTAACTCTGGCTTACCCGGTAACTTCTTTCTGAAGCCCTGGCATCACAAAATGGATGCTGCTGCCACAGACACAAGTCTGGCCTCCTGCTGCTGGACGAAACTCCGGCAGGGGAGGCCTGGACAATAGGTTTCCTGTTGCAGGGAGGTGTGACCACCTCCCCAGACAGGATAATGTGTATTGGGGCTGGGTGGGTGCACTCTTAGAGTGCTTTGAAGTCCTGCACTGGGGGAGCAAAAGGCTCCTCTGTGCATATGCCAGTTCAAACCAGCTCAGGGGCTACCTGCCCCTGCTCTGGCGTGAAACTGGACAAAGGGAAGTGGGTGTAGCCACCCCTCCCTTGACCCTCCCATAGGTGGGGTCATAGAGTTAGTCCCTCCCTGTTTTACTAGTTAAAATGGGGAACCCTTGCCACAGCAAGATTAGATATCCCTGGACTAAACTTTGAAACTGAATCCTGGACCTTCGACGCTCTACATCACGATTAGAGGACTGAAGAATCTCCCTTGGGGTCAAGGAGTGACTCCCCTGCTTGGCAGGCACCAAAAACGATAACGACGGTTCGCAAACTACGCCGCTCCCGCCGGAGTCCGAAGTCCCTGCAGCCCAAGAAGTGGATTTCCTGACTTCTCCAAGGCCATCGTGAGTCCCCAGCGAAGCTGAGGCAAGTGGACCCCACGAGTGACGAGGAACCGCGACCCCTGGGTACCGTGCACTATTATCGAGTGCAACCCCTTCACAACGTTCTACGAACCTGTGCTTTGGACCACGTGTGGTCCCAACCTCCAGCAGGAATTCCTCCGAAGATCAGAGGCCTACACCATCCTGAGTGACCGTGGGCCCCTGTTGAGTGATTCCGCCCGAGGTGTCTTCGCGATCCCTTGCCAGCCGGCTCGTGGGTCCCCAGAAGACTTTCTAAAGAAACCAAAGGGCTCTCCTGGTTGCTCCAGGCCTGCCCTGACTTACCCTTGCTGGGTGAGTTTCCCAGACCTTGCTGGTCTGCACCATCGACGATCTTCAGCTACATCGAGACTTGCCGTTGCCAAGGCTTGTTGGGTCCAATCGGGTCGCCGATACCGCAGCACTCGACAGACATCGTGTACCAGCCCGAATCCTGCTCCTGGTTGCCAACAACGCCTCCTGGACTTCGTGGCTGCAGAAACGAGACGACCGTCAACGCACCTGAAGCACTCGACATCGGTGGGCATCTGTCCATCGCCTTCCTGGTCACTGGCTAGTGACCCAGACTCTGTCCCCTCTGCTTTCAGGTTCTTCAGAACTCCGATCCATTCTTGGATCCACCCGGACACTTTTCTCCTGGTCGCCAGCAGCACTTTGCAGCAGATCGCCATAAGAACCGACGACGAAACCCGACCCCGAAAGGCACCTATGCACCCGGCTTCCCTGGGTGAGGTAACACGAGTACTCCGGTGCTCCCGTGGGTAGAGACTCTTCAAAGTCCTAGATCTCAAAGGGTTTTGTCCTAGTCCTCTTCTAAGTGTCCCTTTCCTCTATTTTCCCGATCCCGACTTTCTCCATAGAAGTTAACGGCGTATCGCGGTTGTGTATTTACACTGCACGCGTCTCCCGTGGGTCCCCTGTGTCACTACCTTGGGTGGTTCCTTGTGGTCCAAGCACTTCTAGAGGCTCTAGGCCTAGTGTCTAGTTCAGTCGTGGTTCGCATACCACTTTATTGGTATATGGTTTGGTACGCCCCTAGGGCCCAAACGTGTATTTGTGCTATTACTGTGATTTAAGATCTTATAACCTATGTACTTCGAACTCTAGCCTCATAAAGAGACTAGAGGGGTGTGTTTAGTAATAAATACATATATTTTGAATATATACCTGGTGTGGTGCTCTTTCATTTGGTCACTCAAGAGATTATAGACTGGTAAAACAAGCTGCTTTACATTCCTTCAAGACTTAGCCTAAAGGCTGCTCTCCACAGCTACCACTAGGATAGCTTTCAATAAGGTTGTCTTTAACCTACCTACCATAAGAGTCGATTTGGACTGGTGCAAGGTGCCCACTATAATTAGTGGACAGCATATGCCAGGCCAACTTCTCACACCCCTACACTGCCCGAATACCACTGCACTGCCCTAAACCCTGAAACACCACCCCCAGCAAGACCCCTACACTGCCCAAACACCACTGCCCTAAACCCTGAAACACCACCCCCAGCAAGACCCCCTACACTGCCCGAACACCACTGCACTGCCCTAAACCCTGAAACACCAGCCCCAGCACGACCCCCTACACTGCCCGAACACCACTGCACTGCCCTAAACCCTGAAACACCACCCCCTGCATGACCCACTACACTGCCCGAACACCACTGCACTGCCCTAAACCCTGAAACACCATTACTCTGCACGACCCCCTACTCTGCCCGAACACTACTGCACTGGCCTAAACCCTGAAACACCATCCCCAGCACGACCCCCTACACTGCAGGAACACCACTGCACTGCCCTAAACCCTGAAACACTACCCCCAGCAAGACCCCCTACACTGCCCGAACACCACTGCACTGCCCTAAACCCTGAAACATCACCCCCAGCAAGACCCCCTACACTGCCCGAACACCACTGCCCTAAACCCTGAAACACCACCCCCAGCAAGACCCCCTACACTGCCCGAACACCACTGCACTGCCCTAAACCCTGAAACACCAGCCCCAGCACGACCCCCTACATTGCCCGAACACCACTGCACTGCCCTAAACCCTGAAACACCACCCCCAGCACGACCCCCTACACTGCCCGAACACCACTGCACTGCCCTAAACCCTGAAACACCACCCCCTGCACGACCCCCTACACTGCCCGAACACTACTGCACTGCCCTAAACCCTGAAACACCACCCCCAGCATGACCCCCTACACTGCACGAACACTACTGCACTGCCCTAAACCCTGAAACACTACCCTCAGCAAGACCCCCTACACTGCCCGAACACCACTGCACTGCCCTAAACCCTCAAACATCACCCCCAGCAAGACCCCCTACACTGCCCGAACACCACTGCCCTAAACCCTGAAACACCACCCCCAGCAAGACCCCCTACACTGCCCGAACACCACTGCAGTGCCCTAAACCCTAAAACACCACCCCCAGCACGACCCCCTACACTGCCCGAACACCACTGCACTGCCCTAAACCCTGAAACACCAGCCCCAGCACGACCCCCTACACTGCCCGAACACCACTGCACTGCCCTAAACCCTGAAACACCACCCCCAGCACGACCCCCTACACTGCCCGAACACCACTGCACTGCCCTAAACCCTGAAACACCACCCCCAGCACGACCGCCTACACTGCCCGAACACCACTGCACTGCCCTAAACCCTGAAACACCAGCCCCAGCACGACCCCCTACACTGCCCAAACACCACTGCACTGCCCTAAACCCTCAAACACCAGCCCCAGCACGACCCCCTACACTGCCCGAACACCACTGCACTACCCTAAACCCTGAAACACCAGCCCCAGCAAGACCCCCTACACTGCCCGAACACCACTGCACTGCCCTAAACCCTGAAACAACACCCCCAGAAAGACCCCCTACACTGCCCGAACA
The DNA here is from genome assembly GCA_963921515.1 of Calotriton arnoldi. NCBI lineage: Eukaryota > Metazoa > Chordata > Amphibia > Caudata > Salamandridae > Calotriton > Calotriton arnoldi. The sequence goes on from CAWUFW010017823.1 coordinate 10,068, forward strand.
CCACTGCACTGCCCTAAACCCTGAAATACCACCCCCAGCAAGACCCCCTACACTGCCCGAACACCACTGCACCTAAACCCTGAAACACCAGCCCCAGCAAGACCGCCTACACTGCCCAAACACCACTGCACTGCCCTAAACCCTGAAACACCACCCCCAGCACGACACCCTACACTGCCCGAACACCACTGCACTGCCCTAAACCCTGAAACACCACCCCTCAGCACGACACCCTACACTGCCCGAACACCACTGCACTGCCCTAAACCCTGAAACACCACCCCCAGTACGACCCCTACACTGCCCGAACACCACTGCACTGCCCTAAACCCTGAAACACCACCACCCTGCACGACCCCCTACACTGCCCGAACACCACTGCACTGCCCTAAACCCTAAAACTCTACCCCCAGCATGACCCCCTACACTGCCCGAACACCACTGCACTGCCCTAAACCCTGACTCACCACCCCCTGCACGACCCCCTACACTGCCCGAACACCACTACACTGCCCTAAACCCAGAAACACCACCCCCAGCACGACTCCCTACACTGCCCAAACACCACTGCACTGCCCTAAACCCTGAAACACCACCCCCAGCACAACCCCCTACACTGCCCGAACACCACTGCACTGCCCTAAACCCTGAAACACCAGCCCCTGCACGACTCCCTACACTGCCCGAACACCACTGCACTGCCCTAAACCCTGAAACACCACCCCCAGCACGACCCCTACACTGCCTGAACACCACTGCCCTAAACCCTGAAACACCACCCCCAGCAAGACCCCCTACACTGCCCGAATACCACTGCACTGCCCTAAAGCCTGAAACACCACCTCCAACACGACCCCCTACACTGCCTGAACACCATTGCTCTGCCCTAAACCCTGAAACACTGCCCCCAGCAAGACCCCCTACACTGCCCGAACACAACTGCACTGCCCTAAACCCTGAAACATCACCCCCAGCAAGACCCCCTACACTGCCCGAACACCACTGCACTGCCCTAAACCCTGAAACACCACCCCCAGCACGACCCCCTACACTGCTCGAGCACCACTGCACTGCCCTAAACCCTGAAACACCACCCCCAGCACGACCCCCTACACTGCCTAAACACCACTGCTCTGCCCAAAACACTGAAACACCAGCCCCAGCATGACCCCCTACACTGCCCGAACACCACTGCACTGCCCTAAACCCTGAAACACCAGCCCCAGCACGAACCCCTACACTGCCCGAACACCACTGCACTACCCTAAACCCAGAAACACAACCCCCAGCACGACCCCCTACACTGCCCGAGCACCACTGCCTGCACTGCCCTAAACCCTGAAAAACTACCCGCAGCAAGACCCCCTACACTGCCCGAACACCACTGCACTGCCCTAAACCCTGAAACACCAGCCCCAGCACGACCCCCTACACTGCCTGAGCACCACTGCACTGCCCTAAACCCTGAAACACCAGCCCCAGCATGACCCCCTACACTGCCCGAACACCACTGCATTGCCCTAAACCGTGAAACACTAGCCCCAGCACGACCCCCTACACTGCCAGAACACCATTGCACTGCCCTAAACCCTGAAACACCAGCCCCAGCACAACCCCCTACACTGCCCGAACACCACTGCACTGCCCTAAACCCTGAAACACCACCCCGTGCACGACCCCCTACACTGTCCAAACACCACTGCACTGCCCTAAACCCTGAAACACCACCCCCAGCACGACACCCTACACTGCCCGAACACCACTGCACTGCCCTAAACCCTGAAACATCACCCCCAGCAAGACCCCCTACACTGCCCGAACACCACTGCCCTAAACCCTGAAACACCACCCCCAGCAAGACCCCCTACACTGCCCGAACACCACTGCACTGCCCTAAACCCTGAAACACCAGCCCCAGCACGACCCCCTACATTGCCCGAACACCACTGCACTGCCCTAAACCCTGAAACACCACCCCTGCATGACCCACTACACTGCCCGAACACCACTGCACTGCCCTAAACCCTGAAACACCATTCCCCCTGCACGACCCCCTACTCTGCCCGAACACTACTGCACTGGCCTAAACCCTGAAACACCATCCCCAGCACGACCCCCTACACTGCACGAACACCCCTGCACTGCCCTAAACCCTGAAACACTACCCCCAGCAAGACCCCCTACACTGCCCGAACACCACTGCACTGCCCTAAACCCTGAAACATCACCCCCAGCAAGACCCCCTACACTGCCCGAACACCACTGCCCTAAACCCTGAAACACCACCCCCAGCAAGACCCCCTACACTGCCCGAACACCACTGCACTGCCCTAAACCCTGAAACACCAGCCCCAGCACGACCCCCTACACTGCCAGAACACCACTGCACTGCCCTAAACCCTGAAACACCACCCCCTGCATGACCCACTACACTGCCCGAACACCACTGCACTGCCCTAAACCCTGAAACACCACCCCCAGCACGACCCCCTACACTGCCCGAACACCACTGCACTGCCCTAAACCCTGAAACACCACCCCCAGCACGACCGCCTACACTGCCCGAACACCACTGCACTGCCCTAAACCCTGAAACACCAGCCCCAGCACGACCCCCTACACTGCCCGAACACCACTGCACTGCCCTAAACCCTGAAACACCAGCCCCAGCACGACCCCTACACTGCCCAAACACCACTGCACTGCCCTAAACCCTGAAACACCACCCCCAGCAAGACCCCCTACACTGCCCGAACACCACTGCACTGCCCTAAACCCTGAAACACCACCCCCAGCAAGACCCCCTACACTGCCCGAACACCACTGCACTAAACCCAGAAACACCAGCCCCAGCAAGACCACCTACACTGCCCGAACACCACTGCACTGCCCAAAACCCTGAAACACCACCCCCAGCACGACACCCTACACTGCCCGAACACCACTGCACTGCCCTAAACCCTGAAACACCACCCCCAGCACGACCCCTACACTGCCCGAACACCACTGCACTGCCCTAAACCCTGAAACACCACCCCCTGCACGACCCCCTATACTGCCCGAACACCACTGCACTGCCCTAAACCCTAAAACTCTACCCCCAGCATGACCCCCTACACTGCCCGAACACCACTGCACTGCCCTAAACCCTGACTCACCACCCCCTGCACGACCCCCTACACTGCCCGAACACCACTACACTGCCCTAAACCCAGAAACACCACCCCCAGCATGATCCCCTACACTGCCCAAACACCACTGCACTGCCCTAAACCCTGAAACACCACCCCCAGCACGACCCCCTACACTGCCCGAACACCACTGCACTGCCCTAAACCCTGAAACACCAGCCCCAGCAAGACCCCCTACACTGCCCGAACACCACTGCACTGCCCTAAACCCTGAAACTCCACCCCCAGCACGACCCCCTACACTGCCCGAACACCACTGCACTGCCCTAAACCCTGAAACACCACCCCCAGCACGACCCCCTACACTGCCCGAACACCACTGCTCTGCCCAAAACACTGAAACACCAGCCCCAGCATGACCCCCTACACTGCCCGAACACCACTGCACTGCCCTAAACCCTGAAACACCAGCCCCAGCACGAACCCCTACACTGCCCGAACACCACTGCACTACCCTAAACCCAGAAACACCACCCCCAGCAGGACCCCCTACACTGCCCGAACACAACTGCACTGCCCTAAACCCTGAAACATCACCCCCAGCAAGACCCGCTACACTGCCCGAACACCACTGCACTGCCCTAAACCCTGAAACACCACCCCCAGCACGACCCCCTACACTGCTCGAGCACCACTGCACTGCCCTAAACCCTGAAACACCACCCCCAGCACGACCCCCTACACTGCCCGAACACCACTGCACTGCCCTAAACACTGAAACACCAGCCCCAGCATGACCCCCTACACTGCCCGAACACCACTGCACTGCCCTAAACCCTGAAACACCAGCCCCAGCACGAACCCCTACACTGCCCGAACACCACTGCACTACCCTAAACCCTGAAACACCACCCCCAGCACGACCCCCTACACTGCCCGAGCACCACTGCCTGCACTGCCCTAAACCCTGAAACACCAGCCCCAGCACGACCCCCTACACTGCCTGAACACTTCTGCACTGCCCTAAACCCTGAAACACCATCCCCAGCACGACCCCCTACACTGCCCGAACACCACTGCACTGCCCTAAACCCTGAAACACTATCCCCAGCAAGACCCCCTACACTGCCCGAACACCACTGCACTGCCCTAAACCCTGAAACACCAGCCCCAGCACGACCCCCTACACTGCCCGAACACCACTGCACTGCCCTAAACCCTGAAACACCAGCCCCAGCACGACCCCCTACACTGCCCGAACACCACTGCACTACCCTAAACCCATGAAACACCACCCCCAGCACGACCCCCTACACTGCCTGAGCACCACTGCACTGCCCTAAACCCTGAAACACCAGCCCCAGCATGACCCCCTACACTGCCCGAACACCACTGCACTGCCCTAAACCCTGAAACACCAGCCCCAGCACGACCACCTACACTGCCCGAACACCACTGCACTGCCCTAAACCCTGAAACACCAGCCCCAGCATGACCCCCTACACTGCCCGAACACCACTGCATTGCCCTAAACCGTCAAACACCAGCCCCAGCACAACCCCCTACACTGCCCAGAACACCATTGCACTGCCCTAAACCCTGAAACACCAGCCCCAGCACAACCCCCTACACTGCCCGAACACCACTGCACTGCCCTAAACCCTGAAACACCACCCCGTGCACGACCCCCTACACTGCCCGAACACCACTGCACTGCCCTAAACCCTGAAACACCACCCCCAGCACGACACCCTACACTGCCCGAACACCACTGCACTGCCCTAAACCCTGAAACATCACCCCCAGCAAGACCCCCTACACTGCCCGAACACCACTGCACTGCCCTAAACCCTGAAACACCACCCCCAGCAAGACCACCTACACTGCCCAAACACCACTGCACTGCCCTAAACCCTGAAACACCAGCCCCAGCACGACCCCCTACACTGCCCGAACACCACTGCACTGCCCTAAACCCTGAAACACCACCCCTGCATGACCCACTACACTGCCCGAACACCACTGCACTGCCCTAAACCCTGAAACACCATTCCCCTGCACGACCCCCTACTCTGCCCGAACACCACTGCACTGGCCTAAACCCTGAAACACCATCCCCAGCACGACCCCCTACACTGCCCGAACACCCCTGCACTGCCCTAAACCCTGAAACACTACCCCCAGCAAGACCCCCTACACTGCCCGAACACCACTGCACTGCCCTAAACCCTGAAACATCACCCCCAGCAAGACCCCCTACACTGCCCGAACACCACTGCCTGCCTAAACCCTGAAACACCACCCCCAGCAAGACCCCCTACACTGCCCGAACACCACTGCACTGCCCTAAACCCTGAAACACCAGCCCCAGCACGACCCCCTACACTGCCCGAACACCACTGCACTGCCCTAAACCCTGAAACACCACCCCCAGCATGACCCCCTACACTGCCCGAACACAACTGCACTGCCCTAAACCCTGAAACATCACCCCCAGCAAGACCCGCTACACTGCCCGAACACCACTGCCCTAAACCCTGAAACACCACCCCCAGCACGACCCCTACACTGCTCGAGCACCACTGCACTGCCCTAAACCCTGAAACACCACCCCCAGCACGACCCCCTACACTGCCCAAACACCACTGCTCTGCCCAAAACACTGAAACACCAGCCCCAGCATGACCCCCTACACTGCCCGAACACCACTGCACTGCCCTAAACCCTGAAACACCAGCCCCAGCACGAACCCCTACACTGCCCGAACACCACTGCACTACCCTAAACCCAGAAACACCACCCCCAGCACGACCCCCTACACTGCCCGAGCACCACTGCCTGCACTGCCCTAAACCCTGAAACACCAGCCCCAGCACGACCCCCTACACTGCCTGAACATTTCTGCACTGCCCTAAACCCTGAAACACCATCCCCAGCACGACCCCCTACACTGCACGAACACCACTGCACTGCCCTAAACCCTGAAAAACTATCCCCAGCAAGACCCCCTACACTGCCCGAACACCACTGCACTGCCCTAAACCCTGAAACACCAGCCCCAGCACGACCCCCTACACTGCCCGAACACCACTGCACTGCCCTAAACCCTGAAACACCAGCCCCAGCACGACCCCCTACACTGCCCGAACACCACTGCACTACCCTAAACCCATAAACACCACCCCCAGCACGACCCCCTACACTGCCTGAGCACCACTGCACTGCCCTAAACCACCAGCCCCAGCATGACCCCCTACACTGCCCGAACACCACTGCACTGCCCTAAACCCTGAAACACCAGCCCCAGCACGACCACCTACACTGCACGAACACCACTGCACTGCCCTAAACCCTGAAACACCAGCCCCAGCATGACCCCCTACACTGCCCGAACACCACTGCATTGCCCTAAACCGTCAAACACTAGCCCCAGCACAACCCCCTACACTGCCAGAACACCATTGCACTGCCCTAAACCCTGAAACACAAGCCCCAGCACAACCCCCTACACTGCCCGAACACCACTGCACTTCCCTAAACCCTGAAACACCACCCCGTGCACGACCCATAACACTGTCCAAACACCACTGCACTGCCCTAAACCCTGAAACACCACCCCCAGCACGACACCCTACACTGCCCGAACACCACTGCACTGCCCTAAACCCTGAAACATCACCCCCAGCAAGACCCCCTACACTGCCTGAACACCACTGCCCTAAACCCTGAAACACAACCCCCAGCAAGACCACCTACACTGCCCAAACACCACTGCACTGCCCTAAACCCTGAAACACCAGCCCCAGCACGACCCCCTACATTACCCGAACACCACTGCACTGCCCTAAACCCTGAAACACCACCCCTGCATGACCCACTACACTGCCCGAACACCACTGCACTGCCCTAAACCCTGAAACACCATTCCCCCTGCACGACCCCCTACTCTGCCCGAACACTACTGCACTGGCCTAAACCCTGAAACACCATCCCCAGCACGACCCCCTACACTGCACGAACACCCCTGCACTGCCCTAAACCCTGAAACACTACCCCCAGCAAGACCCCCTACACTGCCCGAACACCACTGCACTGCCCTAAACCCTGAAACATCACCCCCAGCAAGACCCCCTACACTGCCCGAACACCACTGCCCTAAACCCTGAAACACCACCCCCAGCAAGACCCCCTACACTGCCCGAACACCACTGCACTGCCCTAAACCCTGAAACACCAGCCCCTGCACGACCCCCTACACTGCCCGAACACCACTGCACTGCCCTAAACCCTGAAACACCACCCCCAGCATGACCCCCTACACTGCCTGAACACCACTGCACTGCCCTAAAGCCTGAAACACCACCTCCAACACAACCCCCTACACTGCCTGAACACCATTGCTCTGCCCTAAACCCTGAAACACTGCCCCCAGCAAGACCCCCTACACTGCCCGAACACCACTGCACTGCCCTAAACCCTGAAACATCACCCCCAGCAAGACCCCCTACACTACCCGAACACCACTGCCCTAAACCCTGAAACTCCACCCCCAGCACGACCCCCTACACTGCTCAAACACCACTGCACTGCCCTAAACCCTGAAACACCACCCCCAGCACGACCCCCTACACTGCCCGAACACCACTGCTCTGCCCAAAACACAAACACTAGCCCCAGCATGACCCCCTACACTGCCCGAACACCACTGCACTGCCCTAAACCCTGAAACACCAGCCCCAGCACAAACCCCTACACTGCCCGAACACCACTGCACTACCCTAAACCCAGAAACACCACCCCCAGCACGACCCCCTACACTGCCCGAGCACCACTGCCTGCACTGCCCTAAACCCTGAAACACCAGCCCCAGCACGACCCCCTACACTACCTGAACACTACTGCACTGCCCTAACCCATGAAACACCATCCCCAGCACGACCCCCTACACTGCACGAACACCACTGCACTGCCCTAAACCCTGAAAAACAACCCCCAGCAAGACCCCCTACACTGCCCGAACACCACTGCACTGCCCTAAACCCTGAAACATCACCCCCAGCAAGACCCCCTACACTGCCCGAACACCACTGCACTGCCCTACACCCTGAAACACCAGCCCCAGCACGACCCCCTACACTGCCCGAACACCACTGCACTGCCCCAAACCCTGAAACACCACCCCGTGCATGACCCCCTACACTGCCCGAACACCACTGCACTGCCCTAAACCCTGAAACACCAGCCCCAGCACGACCCCCTACACTGCCCGACCACCACTGCACTGCCCTAAACCCTGAAACACAACCCCCAGCACGACCCCCTACACTACCCGAACACCACTGCACTGCCCTAAACCCTAAAACACTCCCCCAGCACGACCCCCTACACTACCCAAACACCACTGCACTGCCCTAAACCCTAAAACACTCCCCCAGCATGACCCCCTACACTACCCAAACACCACTGCACTGCCATAAACCCTAAAACACTCCCCCAGCATGACCCCCTACACGACCCAAACACCACTGCACTGCCCTAAACCCTGAAACACCACCCCCAGCAAGACCCCCTACACTGCCCGAACACCACTGCACTGCCCTAAACCCTGAAAAACCACCCCCAGCACGACCCCCTACACTGCCCGAACACCACTGCACTACCCTAAACCCTAAAACACGACCTCCTACACTACACAAAGACCACTGCACTACCCTAAACCCTAAAACACTACCCCCAGCACGACCCCCTACAATACACAAACACCACTGCACTACCCTAAACCCTAAAACACTACCCCCTACACTACACAAACACCACTGCACTACCCTAAACCCTAAAACAATACCCCCAGCACGAACCCTACACTACCCAAACACCACTGCACTACCCTAAACCCTAAAACACTACCCCCAGCAGTACCCCCTACACTACCAAACACCATTGCACTACCCTAAACCCTAAAACACTACCCCCAGCAGTACCCCCTACACTACCCAAACACCACTGCACTACCCTAAACCCTAAACCACTACCCCCAGCACGACCCCCTACACTACCCAAACACCACTGCACTACCCTAAACCCTAAAACACTACCCCCAGCACAACCCCCTACACTACCCAAACACCACTGTAATACCCTAAACCCTAAAACACTCACCCAGCACGACTCCCTACACTATCCAAACACCACTGCACTACCCTAAACCCTAAATCTACCCCCAGCATGACCCCCTACACTACACAAACACCACTGCACTACCCTAAACCCTAAAACACTACCCCCAGCACGACCCACTTCACTACCTAAACACAACTACACAATTTGTTACAGGCGTTGCAACGCAGGCCTGTGGTGCTTACTGGAAGTACTTGGTGGGCTAGTTGGGCCCCAGGGACCCTCAGGATTCAAGGTGACCTAATCCCCCAACTTAAAACGCGCCACGGGGCGCGTTTGCACAGTGGTAAAGGGAGGGGGCGGGGCCTCAGGTGACATGTGCGCAAACACGCCCCTTGAATCCTGAGGGACCCTGGGGCCAACTAGCCCACCAGGTACCTTCAGTAAGCACAACAGAGTTGCGTTGCAGAGAGGTGAAAAAAGGTGCGTGGCCTCGGAACGCCTCTCTGCAACTCAGCTCTGTGGTCCTAACTGTAGGTACCTGGGGGCTAGTTGGGCCCCAGGGACCCTCAGGATTCAAGGGGACTTAATCCCGCAACTTAAAACGCGCCACGGGGCGCGTTTGCACACGCGTTTTAAGAGGTAGTTTTAATCCCCCTGCCCTATTATGTACTAGGGACTTACAGAGGAGGTCATGCTAATCACAGGGGTACCCCAACGCATAGTGTTCCCTAGTGTATGTAGGTGTTTTCACTGTATTCTAAGTGTCTTTTAGCATAGCACTGACTCTGGTTAGTCAGAGTCAGTTACCACCAGTACCCGTCTGAAAAAGTTGTGGGCACAGGATGATTTTGCAACATGGCCTCTTTCTGCTCCTCTGTTGGTTCTTTCTGCACATCTTTTGCTTCTTCCTGCACTTTCTTCGTCTTTGTGGACTTCTGTTGCTTCTTTCTGCATTTCTTTTGCTTCTTTCTGCGCGTTTTTTCTTCTTTCTTCACATGTCCTACCTCTGTAGGCATAGTTAGAAACTAGCATTTAAAAAACCTTTGAAATTCACTTAAAAATCATAGGTTTCAGGCACGTTATAGTTAGAAATTAGCATTTAAAAAACCTTTGAAATTCACTGAAAAACCATAGGTTTCAGACACGTTATAGTTAGAAATTAGCATTTAAAAACCTTTGAAATTCACTGAAAAAACCATAGGTTTTAGGGACAGTTATAGTTAGTTGGACATTTCACTCGTACAAAACCATAGAAATTCCCCGTTATAGTTAGTTCAGCTAACTATAACTCGCGCCCCGCAATGCACTGCTGATGACGTCACATATTACATCACTCATGACATGGTCAGTGACATCACTGATGACATCACTGATGACATCTCAAATGACATCACTGATGACATCATCCATGTGATAATTTCATGCATCTTCTCACACCCTAATATAGCTTTTGATACACCCACTCTAAATTACAGACTGCCATTCTCAAAACCATACACACTCCAATACCAATAACTACATACCCACTCACTGATTCTTAGGTCTACACACACACATCTACTCACTCACCCGTACAGTCACTCATACTTACAGTCACTCAGTACAGGACTATCATATGCACTCATACACCTATATAAACACTCACACACCGCCACTCATCCATAGAGGTACTCACACACCTAGTCAGTCATGCAAAAAATTAATCACACACCCATTTACTCACCTATACAGTTATACACACACCAGCTCACTTACTCATACAAATACTAGCACATTCTTACGCTCTTATACAATAACTGATACAAGCACACACGCATCCATACAGCCACTCTCACAATCACACACTCACTTATAGCCATTTAAATACTCTAACACACATATATACTGCCTTTTACATATGTAGTTACTCGCACATGTACCACTGAGATATACATTCACTCACTAACACACCCATACACACACTCACCCACCCAAGCAGTCCATCACAGATGCACTCTTGAAATCATGCACCCAGTGAATCACCCACTCACACATCTATGTACAGAGTCACACACACCCCACCCACACAAACACTCAGGCAGCCATACAGATACTCAGAGAACCAATCAATAACCCATATAGACACTCATGTAGCTATTCGCAAATCCATGCATCCACTTACACACCAACAAACAGACGGATACAGACATTCACACAGTTTAGTCACTAACCCATGCATTCAGTAAGATACGTTTAATCACTCACTTGTAGAGTCAGTCACGCACGTACTAAATCATCCATTCAGACACTTAAACACCCACTCATTCTTCAATACGCCTTTCCCTATATATATTAAACATATTTAAACTTTACAGAAACACACAGTCACTGGATGATGTCATCAGTGATTTCATTTGAGATGTCATCAGTGATATCATCAGTGATGTCCCTGACCATGTCATGAGTGATGTAATATGTGACGTCATCAGCAGTGCATTGCGGGGGTGCGAGTTATAGTTAGCTGAACTAACTATAACGGGGGAATTTCTATGGTTTTGTACGAGTGAAATGTCCAACTAACTATAACTGTCCCTAAAACCTATGGTTTTTTCAGTGAATATATATATATATATATCCTAGTGGCGGTAGCTAGAAAGAGCAGTTTTTGGTTTGCTGATTACTTTGGCCCCATTTGACAAATCTTCACAAAACGTTTCCCCCAAAAAGTTCATCCACCTTAGCTGTGTCCTGGAAAGTGTTGGGGTGATCCGCCAACCACTGCTAGGGGCTATGCATGTACTTAAACAATCATGTATGCACTATCCATGCACTCTATAAATCACCTATATACAACCTATGCACTCCTGCAATCATCCCGGCACGAGAGTTGCACTCATTTAATCATCCAACCACTATCTATGCATGTATTGAATTATTGAGGCATTAGTCATGCACTTACCTAATCATTCAGACACTACTCATGCACTCATCCAAACACCCACATAGTAGTGATATACTCATGCAAACACGCAGTCAGTACCTATGCAGATACAGAACGACCCATGGAGTTCTCACATACTCAGGGAATCATCCAGGCACTACCTGTATCCTCAGGGAATCACCTAGGCACTACCTATGCACTCATTCAATCATCCAGGGAGTATTGATGTATTCAACCACAAACATGTATTTACAAGTTTTAGTGAGGAATATGTAGTCTTTTAGAACCATCTGGTGAATTATATACGCACTATGTCACTCTCTCTTTTCATGTACCCTGAAGTATTAGTGAGCTATATACTCTGATAGACATTAATGTGCAGATTTTTATATGCACCATTTTCCAAAATTTAAATCTGATACATCTAAGAAGAAAAGTATTGAGATACTAAATACACCAGTGACACAGTGGTAGAGAAGCACACAAATAGCTCTTATATTGTGTTTTTGGATTTACAGTGTTGAGACACTGTATGCACTTCTACTCTTTGGTTGATGTTCATTTTAAAATTTACTACAGAAGGGATAAACTGGTCTTTCACCATGTATAAGTGAGAACTGAGATATGGTGCAGCTGTGTTGTAGGAGAGGGTGCTATGATGTTAAAAGGTAACTAATAAAGTTTTGTGTTTTGCTTTGGGTTTGGTATATTGACGTAAGTGCATGTAGTTATAGTGCTAGGTTCATCTATAGATTTAAAACTGCAACATAACAGAAAAACTGTTTTTGGATTATGTGTAAGTCCGTAGTAAAGAAGTTGGTACGTTGGTTAGAGTAAAAATGTAAATATACTTAGACAGTTAAAATGCCTACAAAAGCTCGGAGGAAAAAGCAACAGAAGCAACTACAGTATCTCTGCAGAACTGAGACACAAAAGGGAGAAAATGCAGAAAAAGTGGTGAAAGAAAAAAGAGCTATTGGTAATAAAAGTCATTTCTTAAAAATATATGTCGACACCTGCGAAGATTACAAAATAATGAATATAAAAAGCAAACTATGAGAAAGAATAAGAGTGGACAATATCTATATTACAAGAACAGGAAAGAATGCAACAAAGATGGACACACCTTAACCAGGAGACAGAAACAGTTTAAGGAAATCACAGCCAGGATGTTTTGTTTCGTTGTAGAATGGTTGTAAATCTACTGAGAAATATGAAGAAGGAGAGAGGCACTGAAACAGAAAGAACAAGTTGAAGGAGTAGTTGATAAGGCCTTTGCTATGAAGAGGAAACTTTTCATTTTGATTATAAATAGAATGAAGACTTGACAAAATGGTGTTATACATGAGGAGACAAAACCAGAATAAAAGATTAGTGAATAGAAGTAACTTTTGTACAGTTTTTAGTGGAGAATGAATACATACTTCTACTATAGATCCTTTCTTTAATGAAGAAAGCCATCTCCAGGATACTACAGTAAATTAGTAAAAGGCATTTAAAAAAGAAATATTACCAGCTAATGTAGTAATCAATGACGAGAAACAGCTCCAGCAGTGAGGCCCTGAATTTTTCCATACCTGTCCGATAAAAGAACGGATGAAAAGGAAATATTTATCAACGGCAAGCAGGATATGCAGGAATTTCTGATCTTTGTAGTCGAAGCGCTCCCCAAACATAACTGCGCAGATGACATTGGAAACCGCACTCTGGATGGGAATCATTGGATCAAAGGCTTTTCCTATAAGGGTAACAAATTGACACTAAGAACAAGATTGCTGATGTCCCTTGTAAAGTAGAACCACCCTGGAAATACAAGGCAAGCAAAAAGGAATCTTTTTATTTCAAGACTACTGTCTCTGATCAGTTTACAACTGCATCCAGATTCTTCAGGAGACATAAACCAAAATTCCCAGACTTGCTCCTACACCCAGCTGGACCATGTTCATTTCTGCCCTTTCTAACCTGTTAAATGGTGTTATCTCAGCAGCCTTCTCTAAATAGCTATCCACTGTACTTCCCATCTATCTACATAGGGATGTCTTCAACGCTGTGTTTGACCCATGCAGTATTTGAGAGACACAATGGTATTCGATTATACTTTTTTGTTCTATAGGGTCTTTCCTCTTTCACAGTGGTCTGCAGTATTTTGGACTACCCGCCAACGTCAGCAGGACCTTATAAATTATGTGACCGATCTGTGCTTTTCATCCTTGCTTTCCATTCCACATTACAATCGCCATTAAATGGTGCCTTTTATGCAGGTTCAGTCCTCATCTACCCAAGTTCAGAAACAGATTCCTTCTAAGCAAAAGCGCATATACTCAACCCTAAGAGAGATTTGTTTGAGGTTTAATCTTGTCTGATATGTCTATGACTCCCTTCATGCAAATTGTACAGGGGATCGTTCAATACAGCGTTTATCCTGTTGGACACTGTTCTAGGTTACTGAATCCCAGAATACCATTTCACAGTTCTTGCAGAGGAAGGATTACCTTTGTTTGTTGCATTAGCTACATCATATAGCATTACATTTTACAATGTTGCTGTGATATGTTATTCTGTTTTCCCATGGTATTGCTGCAAATATTTCTTAGCTTTTGAAGGGATCTGCCTTTTTTGTGTATTTAGAGGTCCTCTCTCATCGCCCTATAGCACCCATGTGTTTAACTTGTTCTTTGTGTTTGTCTGTATTATCCTTTCATCATGCTCTGATCTGAGACTGATCACCTATACATTTTATCTAGTCTATAAAGTTCCCTAATTAGGTATGTGTCCACTCTCTTGAATATAACAATAAAAGCTCCAAGCACTACGTATTTGAATGGTATCTGGGTTCTGCCAACATGAATACTTTTAGATTTTTATGCATCAAGCTTGTATACATTATCCACATTTTAGTTTGGACAATTACCATGAGTGTCTTGTATAACCTTGATAAGGTGGAGCGCCTCTTCCTGCACCCTCTCCTCCATAGATCTCTTCCCCATCCCGAAGTTGCGCAGTGTAGTGATGGCAAATCTACGCATTGTCTGCCATTCCACTCCATTGTTGTTAGTGATGCCTGCAAAAAAAGGTAGAAACTTAGTAAACTCTTGTCAGGCAACATCCACCTGGCTTCTTTAGAAGGCATGTGTTTCAACCACTTAAGGAAATCTACAGTGAGGTCACCAACACTGATTCATTGTCAGACTATGGGCTTCCTTAGAGTAGGACTGCCATGTGGACCTTTTATCACTTGGATACAATCGGACCTGTCCAATGTGGTCCTGGAGTTTTAAAAAAGACCTGATGTGCTAAATCACTGATTCACGTGGTCGGTTGATTTTAGCAGTAGGCTTCCAATGCCATGGCAAAATTGTTGTTTCTTGCCTGGGCATGGCGTGCTTGAAATGCTGGGCCAGAAAAAATAGTCAGTGTCCATGTGTATGGGGAGAAAACTCTGTGTCAGGAACATTGCCCTGAACACTAACAAAAAAACAAAAAAACTTTGGGGGTCTGTATTTGAAAATGTAAAAAAATGTGAGTTGGTTTATCATGCCGCTCGGTGTGGTGGCAGACATTGAAGTGTGGCTGAAAGTGATCTTGCAGTTTTAGTGAAAGCAGAGGGGGAAATATACACTGGGTAGGTAGCTTTAGAGCTGGCACAAGCGGGCCTTAACAGCTTATCTACCCACATGTCAAAGTCAAAATGAGCCTCTGAATTCTTCAATCATTTATTAATTTAGGATTGTGGGTACAAACAGGATTCAGGAAATTAGCTTTTTATCACCCATATCTAACATTGCGGAGCATGTCCTAATAATAGGAATCCTCCACATTCGCATTCCCTTGAAAAGCACGTCCATCATTGACACTGTTCGAGGTGGTTTCTGTGTTTCTGCATATTGTGGGAACTGGTGTTGAGTTCCTGGGCAAACAGAGGCTACTGGGCTGAATTGTGATAATTGGGGCATTTTTCCCTCTGGTGCCCTGGGCCGCTTTACTACTGTACCAACTACAGAGTATCAGCTTCAGTTTTTAGCACTTGACCATCAGTGTAATCAAGCAAAGCAGTCCAAGGTTTACAGTGGGAGATGGTGTGTGTTAAACACTGAGAACTTAGCAACGCAGACAATAACAATAAATCAATGTCCATCCAGTGCTTTTACTTTTTAAAAAAAAGTGCTTTTACTTTAAAAAAAAAAAAAGAAAAGTACATCAATCTGTTCACACAGCTCATACTACACAAAAAATATGCAACTGCGTATAAGGAAATCCTCTGGAAAAAAATATATATATGATCTTCACAATACAATACACTCTATACAAACCTGCTTCCTATTGTGTTTGGTACAAGGGCTTTCACAATGTCTACATCCTACTATAGGTTTCAAAAGGTTTTCTCAGTGTGCTAACTCCAGCCTTGAAGAAGAGATATTACAGGGTCAGTGGAGAGGAAATTGTAGGAAATGATCATCTTTGGGTGGTGGAGCCACCAATTTTTGCCCTATCTGTTTTTGCCAGCTTTAGAACTCTGTGCATTTTAACTCTGCTACCCAGCAATACAGTGCCTGTGCTCTTCCTTTAAACATGGTTAAATTCGTTCAGTCCTAATTGGCATATTTAACTTACCTCTACGTTCCTATGACTACTGGACTGTAGCACCTACTTGTCTAGGTCTGAAGCCATGTTTGCACTGCCACAAGAATGGCAGTGCAAACATGACTTCAGGCTTTCCATTGTAGCCAGACTGTAGCAGTGTAAAAACTGCAGTTTGACCTGTCAAAATAAACCCCTGGCAGATAAAAGCCTTCTATTTAAATACTAAGTCACCTCTGTGTAGGCCTTGTAGCCCACAAGGACGGGTGCATGCCATTTAAAAGTAGGATACATAGAAACTAAGGGGCCGATTCCGATTCGGGCCGGAAATCTCTCCGACCGAGCCGGACCCGGAGAGAATTCCGACCGAATCGGACTCTGGCAGTCCGACCGAACGAGTACGATGCGCACGCATGCCATCGGACTCGATTCGGTCGGACTCCCATTGAAGTCAATGGGAGCCGGTCGTACAACGCGTACGCGGGCTCCCATTGACTCAATGGGTGCGAGGTGAACAAGGGCGCCCCCTACAGCGTGTACGCGGCGAAGCGCATCGTGCCGTACATGCACAGGTAGGGGGGACCCATGGGTCCCCCCTGTGTGCGACTCACGCGGCCACGCATACAGGGGGGTCCGACGAAGACCCCCAAAGTCCGGCTCCGACAGCTCTTTAGAGCCGGACGGCGCGAGTCGGTCGGACTGCTCGTGGTGCGCATCGTACTTACCCGGCCGGGGAACGTCTCCATTGCGCGATGCGAGTCGAGTCCGTGTGAGTCGGTCGGAGCGTTTTGAAGCCGCATACGAGTCGGTCGGCGATTTCGCGGGCGCTTGCATCGTACTCGCTCGGCCGGACCCGCGTACGAATCAGTCGGGAAACAGGGCTCCGAATCGGATCCGGTAAAGCCGAATCCGATTCGGAGCCCTACCGGCCGAGATCGGAATCGGCCCCTAAATGTTAACGTCCATACAGTGACTAACACACAAAATCTATTTTTCACTGTGGCAGGCCTTGCTGTCTTGTGTAGAAAACCAGAGTACAGATTAAAATGGTAATAGTGTATCTCAGGAATCTGACTAGCTAGAAAAATAATTAAACAACTATTTTGAATAGTTATTAAAACTCCCATTCAATGGTGAAGTTGCATTTTAATAAATATTAAGGAAAAGTAACTTTTAGTAAATTACTCTTTCTCTGCCTGAATCGCCAGAAGGCTAATTAGCATACTCCTTTGCCAGCTCCCACGTGATTAGCCTTTGAATAAGTGTGAAGTGCTTCCCATGAGCAACAACAGGCTGGCCTAAATGGGAAGAGATGATTCCCCGAGCTAAGCAGAATATGCCGAGTTTTGCTGTGGGCCTTTTTACAGCACAGTGTCAAAACTTGCTTGACAAATCTACTGAGTCCCATGTAACACTTGACAGGAGAGAACAGGATACCAAGACAATTCTTGTGTATCCACTACCCAGTTAATAAAGGATCCTGCTTTTGCCCTACCAGATGTCTACCTCTGGTTTTAACATATAACACTCGGGTCCACTTGAAAGGAAGGGAACAAGATGTCAAGACAATTCTTGTGTATCCACTGTCTGGTTGTTGAAGAATCCTGCTTTTGTCCTACCAGAATTCTGTCTCTGGTATTTACATAAAACACATGGGGCGCACTTGAAAGGAAGAAAACAGGATGTCAAGGCAATTCTTTAGAAGGTTGTTAGATGAGGTAGTACATGATGATTACAATAGTATACTCCTCACTCACACCCCAACTCTCAGGGCTCGATTCACAAAAGTAATCTGAGACAAAATCCTAACTTTACGACTTTCTGTATTCACAGAAGGCATTTAGGAGTACTAAAGTTAGGATTTTGTCTCAGTCAAT
Source organism: Calotriton arnoldi (assembly GCA_963921515.1). Classification (NCBI taxonomy): domain Eukaryota; kingdom Metazoa; phylum Chordata; class Amphibia; order Caudata; family Salamandridae; genus Calotriton; species Calotriton arnoldi. The sequence continues at coordinate 28,694 of CAWUFW010017823.1, forward strand.
CTTAAGTTTTGGTCTTAAGTTAAACTTAAGACAAACTTAAGTTTAACTGAGACAAAATCCTAACTTTACAACTAGGATTTTGTCTCAGTTAAACTTAAGTTTGTCTTAAGTTTAACTTAAGACCAAAACTTAAGATTGACTGAGACAAAATCCTAACTTTAGTACTCCTAAATGCCTTCTGTGAATACAGAAAGTCGTAAAGTTAGGATTTTGTCTCAGATTACTTTTGTGAATCGAGCCCTCAGAGTCCAGGTTTTGTGTGGCCGAAGTATTTTGCCATCTTGAAAATTACCTAAGTAGGTAAGGTTAGCCCCGGTAACTTTTACCCCTTTCATTAGGATGTGTCCAGGAGTCATTCCCACCCAGTAGCTAGTTCCAGGCATAAATGGGGCACCTCTAGGCAGCCACTGCAGAATACTGCCGGACCTGAGGAAAAATAGAAGAGGATTAGACGTTCTATCTGTGACCTGAGAGGAGTCCTCAAAGACTAAACCTGCTCCCTCTTGTACCCAGGACAGAAAAGTGGACTCCAAGTGTCATAAGGCTGCCCTACTGTCCAACCTACAGGGATACAACAAGAGGCCTTTCAAGCAACTGCCCAACTTACCAGTGGCAACTGGACCTGGACTGGACCCTTCTGTTGGCCTCTGCCTGAGAACGCATGAATTACTAAGTGCCTTCCTGAGGTCCTGAGAGAGGGGGGCTTTAGAAGTGTGGATTGGGACTTAAAAGGACTAAGTCTGATGGACGAACTTGGTTGGTTTATTCGACCCGTGACCATTGACTATCATTGATGCTTTGTGATTTGTTGCGCTATTTCTACTTAAAAAAAATTAAATGTATATCTCCGGTTCCCCTTATTGGATTGTTGTTATTTTGTGCCGTGTTGTTTAATAAATTGTACTCTCTTTATCTAATATAGCTTGGGATTTTTATTATTTAGCATTTTGGCTTAATTGCTGTTTTGGTACTGCATAAATATTTTACACATTGCACGGAGTTAAGCTCGTCTGTTCTGTGCCATAGTAGATGGGGAATTACGCTCAGGTTAATTTAGTGGCTTAGTGGGTCCACCATGGCAAGGATTTTGATTATTCCTTGACATACGTACTCACCCACCCCAATTAATAATCGAGTTTCTTATAGAAACAGTTTCAGCCTCTTTCTGTTAAAGCTTATGAGCCAGGTGAGCTTCCCGGTTAGACTGCAGCTCTGGGTTTTGTTGGCGAGTACTGGCATGCATGTGACCCTTCTTCATAGTTGGTCATGTGTCACTGGAAGCAGATGTGGACAAGGGCAGACAAAACTTCCTGCTCCAGCAGCTGTAGGTATCCTTGCAGGGGTCTTGATCCAGCTTTGGTACCAACCTGGAGGGAAGCTGACAAATAAATACTCCAGCCCTGAAGCTTAGGCACCCTGATAGGTGACTCTTAATCATGCTCTTGAGCATTACTGGCACAAATAGCAGGGCTAATGCTCAGTCATTTTTCTAAGGTTGACCTATCATTTTTTGCGTCATGTGCCAATTTTGGGGAGCGCCTCCAATCAGAGACACAGAATGCTATTCCCTTGAACTCTCTCTGAAAATGGTCTTGGTCAGATCTTGTTTTGGTTTATTTCACTCAGGCAGATCTAGCCATAGTCTTTGCTACTCCTATGCAATCAGGAATCATTAGTGGATCGGAGAGTGCCACAATATGGTGCTGTAGGCTAACCCTGAAAGGGAAGGATTTGGTAACCCCATCTACCTTCCATTGAAATCTGACTACAGTGACACTTGTGGCGGAATGGGCAGGAAGGATCCAAAGCCTGCTTCCAAATAAGGAGAGCATATACTACCCCCACCTAAAAAATTCTGAAGTCCGGCTACAAAAGATCGTTCCAGGGACTGCTCTCAGATAAAATGAAGAACAAGGACAACCTCACTTCAGCCCTCTGTTTTCAGCTGCCCATCCAATCAAGGAAATGCCAACATAGATTCCGTTGGCCGGATTGTAAATGCCTCCGCTAAAAATCAATGCAATAAGCACTGCTAGTCTGTCTTAGCCCTGCAAGAGAACAGTAGTCACTCTCCCTATGAAGGTTCCCTTTAGGTTCCCCTTCAGGCCTCATAGCATTACTCTGGGGTCTCATTCAATTTAACATGCGGATACATGATAGTCATATTCACTGAAGCAAAAAAATCACAAAGCCTGCAGTGACATTTGGTGACTTTGTTAGCAGTCCAACAGAGGGCACACGACACACTCTCCAGAAGCATGTAGGGAGCATCTCTGTCCTAACACTTATCCCGTTGCAAGGCAGAATGGTTCTAATGACAAGTACAGATCATCTGACCCTCTCCTCTACTCTTTGCCATGCCTGTTAAAAAACTGCACTTCCTCCATTTGCTTCAGGCCATATTTAGATTCGGGTTTAAGAATGATTCCAAGTGCCATGTCTACTTGCAAAAGCTTTATAGAGAGAATATGGGCATGGTGATGCAAAAGTGTAGTACATGGCTTTATGACTGGTTAAGCGTGGTGCATCATCCTTCAGGAATGTTGTTTTTCTTCTCCACAATATTCCTTCAAGGAAATCAGTGTTTTCATTGTTCAACACAGGTAGAAAGTAAGTTATGCCTTCATAGCAAGTATTCCAAAGACTGACAAATATTATCATGTCATATCTCTCCATGCACATATGTGCTGTTACCTGATCAGCAATTTGGCCCCTGTGGTTTGTTGTAACAATATAGTAGCTTGCATACGTATAGATATCCCATTGTCACATTACAAAGATTTATTGCATGAGGTCTAGTGTCTTGTAGGGAAAATAAACATGACTAACGTGTGGGATAGCTCAGCAGAGAGCACTAATTTAAAAGAAATGTGAATGTTTTCTAACATATGTCGCAGAGCCATTTTACAATTACCTTAACATATCAACCAAAATCTTGTGTACCTATATGTGGACAACACAATGGTTTATCTTAGGCAACGAGAGTGCTCTGCCCCAATTCTTTTGCATGTATTATCTGAATATGGAGAGGTGTTGGGGGCTACATATCAATCATAATAATTCTAAAATGTATACACAATGGGAGGACTTTGGGGCCAAGGGCTAGACTCACTGCTGAGAATTGATGTTTCAAGGGTACTGACGAACTTTAGATACCTTGGTTTACAGGTCACGTTGAACAAGGCGGAGGGTCACAAATTGAATATTGTCAGGGTAATAGATGGTCTTTGCTCTTTGGTTGGTTTCTGGACCACACTGCGATTGTCAGTCTTAGGAAGGGTTGCTCTAGCCAAAATGGTTTTCTTTCTGCGCTGCCTGTATGTGCTTTATGGAGCTATAATGTATTTGCTGCTGCAAAAAGAGTTTAAGGCCTTGGATCAACTATTGGTGTAACTGATTTGGTCTTCCAAGAGAAGCAGGGTTAAATTTGCCACACTGAAGCATGAAAAGGAGAAGGGTAGATTGGAGGTTCCGGAAAGGAATTATATTACATAGCTGTGCACGTACAACATACTGTACATTGGATGAAGGAGGGTGAGAACTGGGACAAGAGACTTTTGGACAACAGATGTGGGGAAGAGACACTATCAAACTTACTAACGAGCGGCAGTGGAGTACTGGCACACCTGCCCTATATTGTTAGCAAGACTTGTATAATATGTGACAGAGATGTTGAGACTGTACTGAAACGTCTACCTTTTGCGTAAGTATGCCAATATTGAGTATTCAAACATTTAGCAGAGTTGCCCACAGTATGGCGGTGGAGAGCAGGAAGTGGGGAGGTTGCATTACCTTGGTGGATCTGTATCTCAAGAATTAGTTTGTAACATTTTAAGGGGCGCAAGAAAGTTTTGGTGTTGGGGGTGGACAGTTTCTCCAATATGCCTGTTTAGCCTGCACTCCCAGGGACATCTGTACCCCATATAGAAAATGGGATATTTTAGGCTGTCGTCTTCCTGCCACTGTAGACGTACAGCCCGACGGCTTGATCTGAAGCATCAGTTTCAACTATGGATTTCTTAGTTGGGTCTGGATGTCGTAAAACTGGAGCTTGAGTAAAAACTAGTTTTAGTTTCCTGAAAGCATCCTCAGTAGGAGAGTCCCATTGGAAATCATTGGATCAACTTCTCTTTCTTTAAAATATGGGTGATGTTACTGGTTAGCTGAGAGAAGTTACTAATAAACTGTCGATAAAAGTTAGCGAACCCTGAAAAAAATTAGATTACTTTGACATTCAAAGGAGTTGGTCAATCCAGGATAGCAGAGACCTTTCATGGATCTATGGATATTCTTGTACTGCTCAGGCGGAAGCAAAGGTATTCTACTTTGGGCCGATCAAACTCACATTTCTTGGGTTTGCAGAAAAGATGGTTCTGAAAACGTCTGGTTAATACTTGACTAACATGTTGATGATGCAACGAGGACCTTTGGAAAAGACTAAAATATCATTGAGGTAAAGGTTGGGGATGTCAGCAAAAATCTGGGCCATGAAACATTGGGAAATCACTGGAGCATTACTCAAGCCAAATGGCATCACTCAGTATTCAAAATGACCTAAAGGCGTCTAGAAGGCCATTTTTCATTCATCTCCCTACTTCATGCCGAGGAGATGATAAGCTGCATGAAAATGCAGCTTAATAAAGATTGTAGCACCTCCAACAGACTCCAAAATTTCTTTAATTAAAGAAAGAGGATATTTGTCCTTTACTGTTACTTTTTTGTGTCCTCTAAAATCAATATATGGTCTCAGTTCATTTGATTTCTTTGGAACAAAGAACATGGAGACACTGAAGGGGAAAATGATCGAATTATGAGCCCATTTGGTGGGTTTTCTTGCAAGTACTGGTGTAAAACTTCCCTCTTGAATTCGGAAAGAGAATACATTTTCCCAAAAGAAAGGGTTGCTTTGGGAATGGTACAATAATCAAACTCCTCATGCGGAGGCAAGTTTAACACTCTGGATACCACAAAAAGATCAATAGCTATGTTACAGAGCTGGAATCTCTCGCAGAAGGTTTATCACACTGAATTCTGGACCACAATTCGGTACCACTTACTTGGGAGTTCAGTAATCCTGACAAAACAGATGATAGCGAAATGATTCTGGTTTCCCAATTAATGTAAGAATTATATTGCAGCAACCATGGAATTCATAATATGGCAGTATGATTAGGCGAGGCAATAAGGTCAAAGGATATGGTTTTCTGGTGCTTACCTAGAGTTATCTTTAAAGGCGCTGTCATTTCCCTTACTGGCCCCATTGTTAGGGGTGTTCTGTACACTGTTTGAAGCTGCTCAGGCGATTGTTTGGTAATTCGGGGAATGCATCTTTCCTTTGCCCCACTTTCATCCAATATAGACCACTTCCTACACAGTCACGAAGTGCCAAAATCCTTTTTTCCTTTCCATTTGGAAATCCAACTGGAACAGGAAGTAGAAAAAGTGGAGCATGGTTATCCCTAGATATACCATTGAAAGGGACCTGCTGTTTTCCCATCTTTTTCCCTTCACTAAAGATGGGACTTCATGTTTCCCGATGGTTTCTGTGGGAGTACAAGATATGCTCTGACTAATTGTTCCAGCGGATCCACAATACATATACAACCCGTGCTTCCGATGATGATTCCTCTCCGCTTTAGAAAGTGCTCCTCAGCCTACACCTATTACATAGGTTCTTTTCTAGATGAACTAGATCAAAGAACTTTCGGAGAGGACCCCAAGCTGGGATCTGAGAACTGCTCCTCGCTGAAGATGAGCGACTCCTTCGTCTCTCTCTCTATCCTTGTATTCTTGTATACAATGCTCAATTTGAAAGGCCTGGTCAACCAATTTGGAAAAAGATTCTGTCCTGGGGGAATGCATCAAATTGTCCTTTATCTCTTCTTTAAGACCCTGCGATAAATGGTAACCAAGGTTTGTTCTATCAGAGTAATTCCGGCAGCCAATTGACGAAAAAGGGTGATATAGGTCTGCACATCCTCTCCGCCTTGCTGAATATCGCAGACAGCATCTTTGGCTGAAAATTCTAATCCAGGTCTTTGGAACATTTGTTTAAAAATGGAATAATCGGATTAACACAGGTCCTCTGCAGCTACTTTTGGGGTCCCCCATGCTAATGCTTGTCTAGCCAAGGTACTGATGAGATACCCAACTTCGCCCGATCCTGCAAAAACTGGTTGGGACTAAAAGAGAAGAATATTGTCAAGGAATCCAGGAACTCATTTAATTTGTTTGGCCCACTGAAATAGCAAGGAGTAAGGGCCGACACTATCAGAACATGTGAACTTCTGGCAGCTAGAACTTAACATAAGACTGTGTTTTCACTCTGCAGGCACTGAAGTTCTTGTGCCTGCTGTTGAACGATCTACACCAGATCCTGAGCTTAGCCCATCTCTGTCTCTTCGAGACTGAAAAAGGGATGTTGCAAACTGTCCTTGAACGACATCTGGGTGAGCTCTTGATGCAGTCTTCAACTCTGGATGATCAGAATCTCACAGACTTGGTCTGCTTGGAGTATGGCCAACCCCTTACAGTAGCCATGATGCCGCCTACTGGTGATACATCAAGCAGGTTGTGCCTCCAGGAAGGAGATCCAAGGAGGAAAAAAAACAAAGTAAAAAATCCTCCTATATTTTGTGGAGATGAGCTTCAGGACGAATGGGAAATAGCGACAGAGAAAGCACCAGAGCCTTCTCGGATACACTGAAACAGAACTGGCTGCTCCCGAAGGAGAAAAGGAGGCAAGAAAAAGGCACCAGAATGTTGGAAGGCACAGGAATAACTAGGAGAAGGAAAACCAGATATATACAGGAGAATAGTACACCAGGCCAAGGCCAGGAACAAAGAACACTACAAATCCACGGTACGAAGAGTTCCGGCGCAAGGAGCAGCTGGATTCCTTCCTTTTTATAGACAAAATGGCAAGAAATTACATCAGGGATGGCAACCTCCATCTTAGATTGGGAAGAATCCAGAGGAAAGCATTATATGGCGGCATCTTGGAACGGGTATGTATACGTTCCAGGGTACCTTAGGATAGGAAAAGACAGAAGATCAAAATGCAGATGCTAACAGCATCTCTGCCAGCCCCCCCCTCAAGACAATGAGAGACGTCCCCATAAGCTACACCAGAAGGCCAGCAGCCGTGAGGTAAGTTGAGGCTGCGGGGGGCATTTGGCACCTCCCATGGTCTCTGAATACAGACCCTGCCAGTCCAAACAGGGCTCAGTAGAAAAACCTGGGTAGGACGCAAGTTGTGGGAGAAGTGTGACACAACTTTGACCAGATTGTGGATTAGAATTTTGCTTGGTTTGCTTTGTTTGTCCATTACTTCCTCATTCCTTTCTTCCAGTATTCCTTTCAAACTGGAGCTCACCATTTCTGATACAGATTCTTCCAAGTTGGGTTATGTACTTTGCAACCCACAATTTTGAAGCCGGTAAGTATAATAACGAAAATCATCTTTGGTATTACACTCAGCCGCGGTCCGTGCAGGTAACATCGGTGGGGTGGTGGGGCCGTGTAAGGGGGGATTCCAAAGGACGATGCCTAGGGAAAATTAAATAAATAATTAATTTTCCCTCAGCATCGTCCCTCGGAATCTCCCCTTACATGGCCCCACCGCCCCAGCGCTGTTACCTGCACGGACAGCGGCTGATTACACTGCATATGATTGTGCACCATAGTAAGTCTATGTCTACTTCTCAATCAATTAGTAGATATGTAGAGCGCAACTTGTCACCCGTGAGGGTATCTAGGTGCTTCCATAGTAAATCCTTGAGATTAACCTGTAAAAACACTATTGTGAATCCCCTGAAGTCTCAGCGACATACATCAGGCAAGACTGTGGCCCTCCGGCTGTCTCTTTTCTCTCTCCCATTCCCCATTCCATCCAGAATTTGGTCCTGCTATCCATGCTTACTCACAAACAGGCAGACCTATATCTTGAGGTGGGGTGCGTACTGTCATCAGATTCTACAGTTCATGACCTGCAAATTCTGACAGTTTCCTAGACAGTTATATTCTTCTGTATACGTTCTGATCCCAATCCGCTGCAGGTTAAGGTGCAGAGCCATTACAGACATTTAGGAGGACTCAAAGACTGCTTGCAGGGAACAAGCATATTTACTAAATCATTTGAACCATATATCTCTCAGGTCTTCCAACATGGCACCACCTAATACATTCACAGAAGTGAGGAATTGTTTCAGTATTTAATGACTCAGTGTAATCTGCATTTTTAAGCGAAACTCAAAGGCTGGCAGTACCGGGCATCGGGTGTTTCCCCCGGAGGCTGGAAGGGTGGGGGTATGGTTTTGTGTACTGGGGGCATGTTTTGTTACTGGGAGCTGGTTTTGCAGCAGTGCTGCAATATCGGCCCCCACCCTTCCAGCCTGCCAGAGAACCTGTGTTTTGAAATTTGCTATGGGTTTAAAAGCACCTGCTGAGGAGTTCCTTGTATATCCAGCAGTTTTTAGACCACAATAAAAGTGTCAAGATATCTGTGGTGATTCATGTTCCTGCTGAAGAGAGATAGAAGTTTTATCTAGTGGCAGTTTTCACTCATTAAAGTAGAGCAGAGGTTTAATATGCCTACTGCAAAGAACGTGAATCATGAAGATCACAAAACTGTATTTTATGTGCATAGCTCATTGGATTACTGCTTTTATCACACAGATCCTTTTGTTACTTGCAGTTCATAAGTTACAATCATAATATAGCACAGTGACATGTGAACTGCCGTCAAACAGCTGCATGTAAACTGCATCATACAGGTTAGAAAGTTATGTTTTTTCCCAGTCTTTCATTTTCCTAATGTTGCTAAAAAGGGGTTGTTTGGGTAGAAATACATTCTTATTAGTAAAGCCAACCACTGTGGTACATTTTAAAACCTGAGTTTGTGCATTTCCACACCAAGCACTCTTAAAAAGAATGCTTGCCAGTATGTATGACATATGACTCCTACACTGTACAATTCCCTTTTGTCTTATGCAACATATTCCATACACTGATTTACACACGTATGATTCACTGTCTCTCTATATATGTGTGATGTAAACTACTCCAACACCCTAGTATGAGAGACGCTAGAAAACAAATTAAATACATGTGAAAGAGGAACTACGAAGAGGTGAGGAGCACTGTTGGAGGGTGATAGTGAGGGAATCATTGAAGGGCCCCAGCACAGACTGTTGCACAGTCAGCCATCAGCGCTAAAGTCAGCCCTGGCCCTCCCTCAGAAAAAAGCCCCCTGCCTGCAAATAGTCCTGAGATGACCTTGTTTTCCGGATCAGTCTTCAGGGGCTCTGTGGGTAATAAATGGCCAGCATGAATGACTAAATTGCCTTTTCAGGCTTTCTGATGTTAATCACCTAATAATTTGGTAATTCAGGAATATATGTATTGTAAATCATAGCAATACAAATTGTGGTGTGATTAGAGGACAACATGTTTAACAAACCTTTTCATCCTTCTTAATACATCAATACAGAAATAGTTTTTCAGCATGCCTACAGTGTTTTGTTTTGCACAATGATAGAGGGACTCATGGAAAGGGAGTCTTAACTGCACTTTGACATTTTATATGCAGACATTATTGGACCTATAACTCACACGTGAAAAATACCTAATTATAATTGTTTAAGTGGCTGGGCATCCTATTGAACTGTAAGGTCATCATTTACTATGCTTTACAGGTTAATACAATTGAATATATAACGAAAAATGTACTGTAGAATGCCCCATTTTTGCCATTTTCCCCAAATTTTCTAGGGGGAGAACGCCCTCAAATCCCACTTGTGGTGGTCAGGCTTGCTCGATGCACTCACTCGCTGCGCACCATATGGGGGCTTGTCTAACAAAATGTGCCAGGGCAGCTCTAGTTTACCTGTCCAACCCTGGCACAACCTACACAGTTTTCCATGGATACACCTATGGTTTACTTTATTTTATATGTGCAAGGACACTCTAATCTGGCCAACGCCCTTGATCTTAAAAAAAAAGTCTTGGTTTCAACAATATATGATCTTTTTAGAGCAGTTTATAGCGGTGTTTGGTCAGAGATAGATTACACAGGCAGCACACTCTGGCTTACTAACCTTACAACAAGGTGCTAAAGATATTCTGACCTATATCAGTCAATTTACGTAACTGAAGCCAGAAACAGCACGGACTAATGAAAACAAGGCTGCTATATTCTATCATGGAATAAGAGAGGATCTTAAAGATGCTCTGTGTCTGGTGACTAATCAAGCAACTCCAACGAATGAATTAATTGATTTAGGGCATCAGGTAGTTCATCAGGAAAAAGAACGCCGTGCAGAAAAGCACAGGAATTCGTGACAATGGATTGAAATTGCTCCAATTAAAAACATGCAAGCTACACCATCTGAAGAGCTCATGAAAACTGGGAATGTAGCAAGCCTTTGTCCGAAAAAGAAAAATAATTTGTTGACAAAGTTCATTGTAAGGATGAAAAGTTGGAATACAATTTGATGGCATGCCAACTTGGGGCCAATGAGTATTGGTATCGTTGTCATGGTGAACTAAAATGTATGTCACAAAACCTAGGTGCACCTACCTGGTTTGTTACACTCAGCTGTGCAGAATACGCGTGGGATGACTTGCATGAGTTTTTGAGAGAAGAAAACTCAAACATTAAGGACATCAGTCAGGAAGACAGCAGGAGAACTTTGCTCTTTGAATCCTGCTAATGTTTCTAGATATTTTAACCACAGTTTTCAATCCATGCTATCTTTTATCTGCAACAAAACAAGTCCTCCGCTTGGTAAAATTACTGATTTCTTTCAGCACAAAGAGTACCATGCAAGAGGTGTTCCCCAAATTCACCTGCTGTTATGGATAAAAGATGCACTGAAATTTGGTACAGAAAGTGATGACTCTGTACTCTCTTTCATAGAACAGTATGCGACATGTGTCATCCCAAAAGACAGTGCTGTAAAAGGCCTGAAACAGCAAGTTCTGCCTTTCAAAAACATAGATGAGGATACATGGGCAGAGCATCTGATACATCTGTATGGTAATCCATCCACACCAGTTAGGTCTCTGTGAATTGCCGACAAGAAGCTCCCCTCTACCTGGTTTTCAGTAAAAGAGCTAAGTGCAGTTATTGATAGGATAAAGCTTTCAAGTGCCGCAGGCCCAGACAACTCCCCGGCAGTGATAATTAAATCCAACAGAGACTGGTGGTCAAGGGTGTACTCTCTTTAGTTCTGCTGCATAGCCTCAACGGAACTCCACCCCCATTGTGGAAAGGGTCAATATTGAAACCCATATTAAAAAAGGGTAATGGTTTGGATCCCTCACATTAGAGGCTGATTAGCCTCCTGGACATCTATGTTAAGGTGTTCTATAAAATAATTTAATCAAGGATGGAAGACTGGGCCTCTGAACATAAGATTATTCCAATTGAGCAAGGGGGATTTCGGGAGGGCCACTCAACCATAGACCATTGCTTTGCTCTATGGGCCATTATTTGGAAGGCCCTGAAGTGAACTAAAGGCGCTGCTGTTTTATGGATTTCTGTACAGCTTTTGATTTAGTAGACGGGGAATTCCTATGGAGGAACCTTGCCGCCTGGGAGCTTCCTTCGGACGTCCTTAGTGTTTTGCAAACTTTACACACAGACAATTGGGCTCAGGTTGAGCTAGATAAATCAGGGAGGCTATCTCAGAACATCTCCATCAAGAATGGCCTTCAGCAAGTGTGTGTCCTACCCCCCCTGCTTTTTAGCTTATTTCTAGCTGACCTCCCAACATCTATAATTCAAGTAAAGTCTTTCTCCCCTAAAGGTGGGAATCAGCATATTTCTAGCCTGCTTTGTGCAGATGACCTGGTGCCGTTGGATTACCCTCAATTGGCTTGCAGAGGAAATTATGCTCCCTTGAAGCATACAGTAAGCAGAACCAGTTGAAAGTTAATCTGCTGGTCATTCGGAAAAAGGTAAAATGTTTTAGATGGTGCCTATATGCTCAGGAGATGGAATCAGTGCATTCCTCTAAATATCTAGACTTACCCTTCAAGAGGAACTTAAAATGGGACAAACATACAGATAGTATCAAGCAGAGGTCCTTGCTGCAAGCTGGTTGTCTGACTAGATTTAATTGGAAATATGGAGGGTTGTCCCTTGCTCCTCAAATGAAGGCCTATGAAGGAAAAATACCCCCCCTGGGGCTATATGGCGCAGAGGTTCTTGCCCTTGACCCTTCCTATGAGTGGGATTGGTTGGAGGGGGCAGTTGTCAAAAGACTCCTGTCACTACCACCAGGCACCATGGTCCAGGGTATAAGGAGGGAACTGAATCTAACCTCCTAGAACCTGCTGGCGTTTTCCCATATTCTAAGATTTCTCAATAAGCTTTTGGAGCATAGCGAAGTGGTAAAGGTCTCCAAACTTTCTTGAGATGGGAGCCAAGGTATTGAAAGAAGTGGGAGTCCTTGAGAATTTACATTCAGAGTGCGGCACAATTGTAACCTGGTCCCCCTTTCCCAGTAAACAAGTATTGAAAGAGTTTGCGGGAAAGGCCGCTGAGTCTCTTGAGTTGGCCTATCTGAAAAAGAAACAGTCTACTAGCTTTTCATTAAGCACACTTGGCCTTGACATGGTCTTCCACTACCTGGTGCAGTTACCCAATCCCAGATTGCGGAATGAAATTTTAAGGGTGATAGTGGGATGTGACCCTATCTACTCGTCCCATATCAGATGTGCTATGATCCAGGATAACAATGGTCTCTGCATTTGCCCCCTGAATGTAAAATGTTCCTTGTTACACATACTTATGGATTGTGTTTTTTATATCTCTATCCAGGTCAAGTTTTTAAGACCTTTGTGTTAAAAATATAAACAGTACAAAGGGTGGAGGCAATAGAGCTGCTTTCTGAAATGTGATATTTAGACGTGGCAATAGGAATTGTTTATTTTATACGTACTGTCAAATAGAGCTTAATGGATGGGCTATGGTAGGGCGGAAGGTTTATGGGAGGGACAGGTGGGTTTTAAGTCAATTTTATACTGTATAGATGTTTTTATTGTTTTAGAATGTTTTATGGACCATTGCCCCAATAACTTGTCTTCTACCTATCAAACACATAGATGTGGCAAGTACTGTTGTCGAAAATACAAGGTGAAAGAAATTTTTTACACAAAGTTTTGTTTTGGATTTTCAAGACTTGTAGCTTCGAAAGCAAGAGTGAACAGTTTTTTTTTATCTGCAGTCAGACATACACTGACTTGAAAATCGCAGACAAACACATATAATCTCAGAAGAACATAGGCCTCCAATTATATTAATAACTAGAAGGCAGTGATTCCCAAAATGTGGAATGCCAATATGGATATGCAATTTATGGCAGACAACTCCATCGCTGATGCTCGTTATGTGGCTTCCTACATAACAAAATCAGAGAAGACGGAGATGAAGGAGATATGGGAGGAGAGTTCTGCTGAAAAGTCTCTAACCAAGAAATTGTACAGCTTCAGTTTAAAGATGCTTTCTCAAAGAAATATTGGTTCCTATGAAAGCTGTGATTGGTTGAGCTCAGCCAGTTTGTACTCGAAGGCAAGGGGAATTTTTTGGGTGAGTCTAGGCCTTGCATGCACATGAAATAGAGTGTTGAAGTATTTACTGGAATTTCAGTACCTAGCAGAGTTCGGCTTGGAAAGTACAGACATTGTGAAAACAAATATGTTGGACACGTGCTATCCAAGAAGGAGTCCACATGTAGAAAACGTGTATTTATGAAATACTTCAACACTACAGATATAGAAACAATGCAACACAGAACATAGATGAAGGGAAATATGCAGTAGTTGGTTGCGACGGTTGTTTGGTTCAACACACAAAAGGAAGTCTAATTAACCACAGAAAACTTAGTTGCCAAACTCCTGATAAAAGGAAGTTTTTCTATTTGGCACTTCCATGACTGTTCAAGCCTTGCCCTTCTGAATCAGAATTACTTGGAGACTTTGACTGCTTCGAAGATTCTTTCAATGCTGTGAAAGACAGCATTCAGTGATCAGTGTTTCCAAACTATTTGGGAATGTTAAATGAAGAGATTGAACAGGAAGAAACAATTGCTGCTGAGATAGCTAAGGAGAGTTCACAAAGCAGTCAAAGTACATGACCTCTGAGTCAAGATCCTCTTGGACAACAAATGATTAAAAATGAAGCTGCCATAACCATGAATGAGGTGGAGACTGCAATGCAACAAGCAAGACAGGAAAGTGTTGATTTGGAACAGTTAGTTGGACAACTGAATGACGAGCAAAAATAAATATATATGGAGGTAGAGGAGGGAATAAAGCATGGATTCCTTCATGAGAAAAAACAGTGTACATGTACATCATTTAAGTCAATACTATTATATACCATGGGTCAAACTGGCACTGGGAAAAGCTTTATAACTGAATTTCTGACTGCTTTCCTACAGAGGACTACAGACTCTAATTTGTTGTATGTAGTAACAGCACCCACTGAATTAGCTGCACACAACATTAAAGGAATTACTTTACATTGACTACTCATTCTGCCTGTGGAACATGACAACAAACTAGAATACCAAAAATCTGGTGAAGCTTGTCATGAAGTTTCAAGAGTACTGAAGACATTGAAACTTTTGATGAGGTAAGCATGGTCTCAAATTTAATTCTTGCCTTTGTATACTTGCAACAGATTCTGAAGACTAACTATGATGTCCTGTTTGGAGGAAAGCACTTAAGGCCTGATTCCGATGTCGGGCGGAAAGCCTCCCACCAGCTGTCGGACGTTTTCTGCCCGACATAGTAGGTTTCAGTCCGACCGCCATATTAGGATGACGGCGGTCGGAGTGAAACCTGCGGGGGGATACCAAAGGGCTTCCGATGGGCTCCAGGAGCCCGTCAAAGCATTGGAAAGCCACCATATTTCCCCTAATGAATGCGGAGCCAGGCTCGACTCTGCCGTCGGGATTATTATGGCACTCTCCGACAGCCTTTTCACGTTGGCCTTTCCGACATGGAAAGGCTGTCGGAAAGTGTCTTTGGAGCCCCTTGCAGGGCCCCCTTCCCCCCTGGCCCTCCGCTATGGGTCCCCCAGGGCACCTATGGTTCCCTCCTAAACATCCCTGCACTGTGTGACAGCCACGCATAGTGCCTGTCACACTGTGCAGGGATGTTTGAAAACATCCACTTACCGATGGCAGCTTGTGCTGCGGGCCTTTCCCGCCCACCGCAGAAGCTGCCAATTGGGAAATGGATGTTTCCAACCACCCATAGGGCAGTCGCATCCAACTCTGGCGATCGGAACTGCGGACCTATGGTTGGCCAGTTCCAGACCGCAACGGTATCGGGCGGACGCCCGACATCGTAATTAGGCCCTTATTTGTGTTTGGCGATCTACTACAACTTAACCCCGTGAAAGGACAGCCTGTGTTCAAGACACTTCTACATGATGAAACTAGAAATTCTTTGGGAAGTATTGGAAATGTAAGCATTTGGTTAAACTTTCAATACAAAGAACTACTTAGGATTATGCGCCAAGCAACTGAAGTTGAATACAGAAATATTCTGAAGGATATTAGAGTATGAATTCTCACAAAAGAGGGGAAGCATTGCTTAGAAAGTCAACTTGTAAAAAAACTGCTTCCTACAAACAAGACAGCACCAGAACTAATGTTCAATTTAATTCAAGAAGGAAAATCTATTGTCTGCCTAATGCCTACACTTCAAGAGTGCTCCTGCTTTAACGAAGAATTACTAAAATTGGAAAAAGTTGACATTTTGCAACTTACAGCAATAGACAAAATGGAACACCAGGGTATGATAGTACTCCTAAATGAAAAACTGCAAGCAAAATTGGATTGATTGGAGAAATCTGTTTCCAGAACTGAGGGATTAGAAAAGTGTTTATGTGTTTGCAAGAATTGTGGAGTAATTTTGCAGCAAAATGTAAATGTTGAGGAAGGATTAGTTAATGGTGCTTTGGGTAAAGTAATTCATTCAGTTTGATTTTCTAATAGGAATGAGGTTGAATACCTAGTGATAAATTCTGATCAGGTTGATGGAGTAAAACTGATTGGAAGGTCTGTTGCACGTTATTTGCTTATTACAGACTTGTATGTTCAGAGGAAACAGTTCCCAGTTTCTCTAGCATATGCTGTGACAATTCATTAATCTCAAGGTTTAAGTGTAGATGCATCATTCATTAATATTGGCAGTACGGGATTTAAGGAAGGTATGACATATGTAGCGTTATCTCGAGTTAGAACATTGTCCGGTTTGTATTTGGTTCCATTAGAGGACAGCAAAGTAAGTGCTGATCAATGTTGTGTTAAAGAATACATTGGGTTAAGAAACATTTTATGCTCCTCATTTAGGGAAGTATCCCATTAATGAAAAAAATGATAATTTGTCCAAAGCATAAACTTTCAAAGTGTTGTAATGTTGTTGTTGAAAAGAAGGAAAAGAAGGAGAACTAGGAAGCTGCTAAGAAGATAAAAATTGACAATGAGGGAAATATTCTTGGTTACCAGTTGTCAAACCCTTCTAGTGTCAACTGCTATGCAAATGTTGTTCTCAATGTACTCTTTCAATTACTTTATCTTGTACATGGAAGGAACAAATTTTGGGCCAGATGCATCAAAGGGTTTTGCCCATTCTGTCTCTATGGGAAAATGTGTTCATGCATATGGCCCACAATGTGTTCTGCACTGTGTTGTTTGCTGCAACATGTATGTAGTGACAGGACTGTAACACATTCTGCTTCAGGCATTCAAGACCTTGCAGATATATGTAGTGGACCAGTACAATTTACTCCAAACACTCAACAGGATGCACAGGAGTTTATAATGGTCATCCTTGGCGTTTTATAAGGAAAAGAAATAAGTATTGATGCCTTATTTCGACTGAGTTACTCACTGAACCATGAGTGTGAAGACTATTCTTTCACATCAAGTACACATATAGATTCAGAGTGATTTATTTACTTTACACTACTGGATTGCAAAACTGTGTCTTTTGAAAGATTGTTCAAAACTGCTACACATAAAAATACGTGCCCAAATTGTTGATCAGATCTTATGTCAACATTACGTGTACAAAGAAGGGGAAAGTATTTTATATTAATGTTACAACGATGCAGAGCAGATGGAAGTAAACTGAATATAGAGACTACAACTTCAAAGCAAGACAAATATCTATTTCTAGAAGAACTTGTACTACTATGGCTATCATCTTTCATGAAGGACTTAGTGTAACATCTAGACACTATACCGTATTTAAAAAGTAGACTGGATGGACACACTATAATGACTGCAACCTTAAAGTAAAGCAAAAACTGCCTTTTAAGCTACCAAATCTTTTCTTTTGTTTCTTCAATCAAAGTTCTAAGGTGGATTACAGTTCTAAAAGTGGTATAGTAAATTTGTTCTACATCCATTGTCAGGATTTATGACATCATTCAGCCTACCACGGGTGATGTCTTTGTAAGGCTCACCATATGCTGGTGTGTTTTGCATATCTATTAGTAGTTCTGATAATGAGGATATGTTTTTCAGTATAAAGTTTCTCAAATTCATAGTGCTAGTATAGCTAAAATAACAGCGTGCAATACACTGTGTTGCTTAATTGCAATGCCATAGTGTGCAGTTTTTTTGTAAAATCTTTATGATTAGTTTTACCCCATTGTTCAATGATTCAATGATGATTGTCTCAAAAGTACATCATTTATGGTGTATACGTATGTAAACTGGGAACAGTAAAAAAGGGAAAATATTTGAACATACCTTTACAACATGCCAAATGTCTAGTGATATCTTGCAATTATGTTGTTAAATTGTAACTTACTTTTGAAATTCTATAAGTAGTAATTCTAATTATTATTTGTGTTTTTTTCCTCTTTATACAGGTCAATGGCACCATCTATGGGATTAATGTACTTTACTAATTAGTCTTTCCAATGGTCGTTTATAGCTTCACATTTTTAGGGTACACACCCAGGCACATATCAATAAAGTCACTGTCATACCTAACTACACACCAATGCAGACCATGACACATCCAGTCAAATACCGATACAGCCTCTGACACACCGAGCACACACTGATGGAGGCAGTGACACACCCAGTCACACTGATACAGGCACTTACACACCCATGAACACATCGATACTGGCACATCCAGTCACACACTTATACACCCACTGACACACCCAATAACACACCAAGACAGCCACTGACACACCCAGGCACACACTCATAAACCCACAGACACACCCAGGCACACACGATAAACCACTAACACACCTAGCTACACCCCGATACACACACTGACATACCAAGGCACACAGCGATATACCCACTAACACACCCAGCCACAAATCAATACACCCACTGACACACCCAGCCACACACCCTGATAAACCCAGGCACACAGCAATACAGACACTGACACACAATGCCAAACACTAATATAGCCACTGACACACCCACTAATTCACTCATACAGCCACTCACTCACCCATACTGCCACTCACACACCTACTTACTTCGTCATACAGCCACTCACATATCCACTCACCCATATAGCTACTTACATAACCACTCTCACCCATACAGCCACTCACACATCTACTCACTCACTCATAAAGACACTCACACACCTACTTACTGACTCATACAGCCATTCACACATCCATTCACTCTCCAATACACCTACTCACACAGCCACTCACTCACCGATACAGCCAATCACATACCTACTGACACACTCATACAGCCACTCACACATCCACTCAGTCTCCCATACAGTCAGTTACACGTTTATTTCCATTGTAGTATTCTAGATGAAATTTCAAAACATTCGCTAGTCTCTTCTTGACTATTTCATAGGTTTATTGTCGCTCATGAATATTAAAGTAGTCACATGCATGCACTATTTTAATATCACTTATGTGGGGTTTTTCACGAATGTATGATGATACAATGCATGCATTCACATCGCATGCTATTAGATCGCGGTTTTTACCACGCAAGTCGTTACAACGACTTTTGTTGGAGGGCGCTGGACTTAGGAGTAGTTTAATTTACTATTCCAACTCCAGCCTACGTACAGTTGGGAAGGTGTTGGATAGTAAATTAAACTATTCCTTGTCCTATAGCGCCCTCCAACGCAAGTCGTTGTAACGACTTGCATTGTAAAGACTGCGATCTAATGGCATGCGATGTAATGCATGCGTAGTAAAGGTTGTTTCCCATTTTTCACATATACACATACAAAAATCCACAAAAACTTAAACAGATATATATACGAAAACATAAAACATGCAGTCAGCTCTTTGTTTTAGAAGATGGAGTGGTTCTAAAAGAAACCGTTTTTTTGAGAGAATTTTTTCAACACTTTTATAATTTTTGTTGCTGTTTTATTCAAATGAAGAAAGGGGGATGATATGCAGGAATTGGGAAAAAGCAACAGGCTTCAGCGTCCAGAACAGATAAACAAACTGGGATAAAAAAAAATAACAATTATGACTGCTGATGGCATTAATGTGGGCAGCCACCAAATTTGTATTTACTCACACAGGCATGTGGCATTTCACACAGTATACGATAATGGTCTTCAGATTCTCACACACAGCAGGTACGGTGATCATATCGCCTGCAGAAGGTTGTGCCACGGCTAAACATGAAGTTGATGCTCCTGTGCCTGCTGTCTTCTCCCACAATAATCGGCTGTATGTTCTCTCATGGATCGTCTGCAGATGCTTCCACATTGAACTCGTCACATGTGAGTATTTTTTGCAGTGCCACAGGACGCTGCTTTCTACAGATAGTACACTGCACAGATCGGGCAGTGACATTCTTTTTACCAGCTGATATTTTAAAATACTTCCATACAAGACTTTCTTTTTGGGTAGTGGCACATCTTCTTTCTTTTCCTCAACAACTGCAGGATCTTCATGTTCTAATAGGACATTGCTGCATCCACGGCACCTTCTAACTATAACTTATGCCTCCGCAATACACTGCTTATGACCTCACATATTACATCACTCATGACATGGTCATTGACATCACTGATGAAACCTCAAATGACATCACTCATGACATCATCCAGTGAGTGTAAATATTTTCTAGGAGTTTGATTGTTAAACATATATACTAAGCTACTACAAAAGTTAAATTAGTATACTAGGTGTACGAGTAATGAGTGATACTACTATACTACTAACATAAATTATGTGAGTGGCTGTGTGACTGTATGTATCGTGTGTGAGTGGGTGTCTGAGAAGCTGTATGGGTGTGTGAATGGCTGTATGGGTGTATAAGTGTTTATGTGTGAGGAGCTGTGTATGTGTGTGAGTGGCTGTATTGGTGAGTGAGTGGGTGTCAATGGCTGTATGGGTGATTAAGTGGCTGTGTGAGTGGCTCTATGGGTGGTAAGTGGGTGTGTGAGTTACTGTATAGGTGACTGAGGGGTGTCTGAACGGCTGTATAAGTGAGTGACTGGGTGTGTAAGTGGGTGTTTCGGTGAGCGAGTAGCTGTTTGAGTGGGTGTTTTTCCAAGTAAGTTGGTGTGTAAGTGACTATGTTGGAGAGTGAGTGTCTGTGTGAATGGCTGTATGGGTGAGTGAGTGGATGTGTGAGTGCTTGTATGGATGTGTGAATGGGTATGTAAGTGGTTGTATGGGTGTGTGAGTGCTTGTATAGGTGAGTGTTGAGAGGCTGCATGGGTGAGTGGGTGTGTAAATGGCTGTATAAGTGACTAAATGGATGTGGGAGTAGCTGCATGGGTGAGTGTGTGGCTCTGTGAGTGGCTGCATGGGTGAGTGCAGGGGCCTAAGTTATAGTTAGCGCAAGTAACTATAACTGTTTAATTTCAATGGTTTTGTACATATGAAATCTGAGCCCAATATAACGTCCCTATAACCTATGGTTTTTTCAGTGAATATATATATATATATTCACTGAAAAAACCGTAGGTTTCAGGCACGTTATAGTTACAAATTAGCATTTTAAAAACCTTTGAAATTCACTGAAAAAACCATAGGTTTCAGACACGTTATAGTTAGAAATTAGCATTTAAAAAACCTTTGAAATTCACTGAAAAAAGCAGAGGTTTTAGGGACAGTTATAGTTAGTTGGACATTGCACTCGTACAAAACCCGTGAAATTCCCCGTTATAGTTAGTTCAGCTAACTATAACTCGCGCCCGCAATGCACTGCTGATGACGTCACATATTACATCACTCATGACATGGTCAGTGACATCACTGATGACATCACTGATGACATCTCAAATGACATCACTGATGACATCATCCAGTGACTGTGTGTTTCTGTAAAGTTTAAATATGTTTAATATATATAGGGAAAGGCGTATTGAAGAATGAGTGGGTGTATAAGTGTCTGAATGGATGATTTAGTACGTGCGTGACGGACTCTACAAGTGAGTGATTAAACGTATCTTACTGAATGCATGGGTTAGTGACTAAACTGTGTGAATGTCTGTATCCGTCTGTTGGTGTGTAAGTGGATGCATGGATTTGCGAATAGCTACATGAGTGTCTATATGGGTTATTTATTGGTTCTATGAGTATCTGTATGGGTGCCTGAGTGTTTGTGTGGATGGGGTGTGTGCGACTGTGCATAGATGTGTGAGTGGGTGATTCACTGGGTGGATGGTTTCAAGAGTGCATCTGTGATAGACTGTATGGGTGGGTAAGTGTGTGTAAGAGTGTGTTAGTGAGTGAATGTATGTCCCAGTGGTACATGTGTGAGTAACTAAATATGTGAAAGGCAGTATATATGTGTATTGGAGTATATAAATAGCTATAAGCGAGAGTGAGTGATTGTGATAGTGGCTGTATGGATGAGTGTGTGCTTGTATCAGTGATTGTATAAGAGCGTAACAATGTGCTAGTATTTGTATGATTAAGTGAGCTGGTGTGTGTATAACTGTATAGGTGAGTAAATGGCAGTGTGTTTAATTATTTGCATGACTGACTAGGTGTGTGAGTACCTCTATGGATGAGTGGCGGTGTTTGAGTGTCTATATAGGAGTAAGAGTGCATATGATAGTCCTGTACTGAGTGACCATAAGTATGAGTGACTGTACGGGTGAGTGAGTGGATGTGTGTGTGTAGACCTAAGAATCAGTGAGTGGGTATGTAGTTATTGGTGTTGGAGTGTCTATGGTTTTGCGAATGGCACTCTGTAATTTAGATTGGGTGTATCAAAGGTTATATTAGGGTGTGAGGAGCTGCATCAGATTATCACGTGGATGATGTCATCAGTGATGTCATTTGAGATGTCATCAGTGATGTCATCAGTGATGTCACTGACCATGTCATGAGTGATGTAATATGTGACGTCATCAGCAGTGCATTGCGGGGCGCGAGTTATAGTTAGCTGAACTAACTATAACGGGGGAATTTCACGGGTTTTGTACGAGTGCAATGTCCAACTAACTATAACTGTCCCTAAAACCTCTGCTTTTTTCAGTGAATTTCAAAGGTTTTTTAAATGCTAATTTCTAACTATAACGTGTCTGAAACCTATGGTTTTTTCAGTGAATTTCAAAGGTTTTTAAAATGCTAATTTGTAACTATAACGTGCCTGAAACCTACGGTTTTTTCAGTGAATTTCAAAGGTTTTTTAAATGACAATTTTTAAATGTATTAATTTTTATATTAATTTTTTTCATACTGATTTACTACATTTTTAGAAACAATTTCTTTTACATATTTTATTTTTTAAATTACATTGTAATTACATTATACATTACATTACAAAAATACTTTCTCAGAATGAATTACTTTAGTTTAAATACTTTGCACATAGGCAATAGACTTTTAAGTACAGTAGTTACAGTTGTTGCAATGGGCAACACATTTTCAAACACAATGCAACATTCAGCTCAATGTGAATTTCTAGTTAAATGCAATTAGTTACTTTATGGTTACTTTTCTAACCACAGGACTGGATCCTAGATTCAGTCCTGGTACATCTCCTGTAAACAGTTGAGTAAAAGCGTTTTGGTTACAGTCGTGATTTTTAAGGAATATTATTGTATTTTAAAAGTTGACACTTAGAAACTTTTTCTCATAGAATCACCAATGTTATCCTATGGAAGGAAATTCACTTAGCAGGTAAAAACTGTTATCGTTACTTTTTCTTACTCAGTGTTGGATCCTGGATCCAGCACTGGTGCATCTCCTGTAAACAGTTGAAAGAATGCGTTTAAGTCATACAGGCGATTTTTAAGGAATATTTGTAGTTTGTGAAAATCGACACTTTGAAACTTTTCTGCTGAAAACCAGACAATGGATTCCTATGGAAGAAAATATAAGTTACTGGTAAGTACGGTTAAAATTACTTTTCAGGACCAGTACTGGGCTGAAAGATACAGCACTGAGGTCTCTCCTTATAAGAGGTGAGTAAATCGGAATTCGTATTTCGGCTGATTTTAGAGGAATATTTGTATGTTTCAAAAATCAACACTTAGAAACTTTTTCAGCAAAAAGCAGGCAATGATATCCTATGGAAGGAAATTCAAGTTACTGGTAAGTACGGTTAAAATTACTTTTGAGGATCAGTACTGGGCTGAAAGATGCAGCACTGAGGTCTCTCCTGATAACAGGTGAGTAAATCGGAATTCGTATTTCGGCTGATTTTAGAGGAATATTTTAAAGTTCCAAAACTCCACACTTAGAAGAATTTCCAAGTGAAACCAGTCAATGTTAGCCTATGAAGGAAATTCAAGTTACCGGTAAGTACGGTTAAAATTACTTTTCAGGACCAGTACTGGGCTGAAAGATGCAGCACTGAGGTCTCTCCTGATAGCAGGTGAGTAAATCGGAATTCGTATTTCGGCTGATTTTAGAGGAATATTTTAAAGTTCCAAAACTCCACACTTAGAAGAATTTCCAAGTGAAACCAGTCAATGTTAGCCTATGAAGGAAATTCAAGTTACCGGTAAGTACGGTTAAAATTACTTTTGAGGATCAGTACTGGGCTGAAAGATGCAGCACTGAGGTCTCTCCTGATAACAGGTGAGTAAATCGGAATTCGTATTTCGGCTGATTTTAGAGGAATATTTTAAAGTTCCAAAACTCCACACTTAGAAGAATTTCCAAGTGAAACCAGTCAATGTTAGCCTATGTAAGGAAATTCAAGTTACTGGTAAGTACGGTTAAAATTACTTTTCAGGACCAGTACTGGGCTGAAAGATGCAGCACTGAGGTCTCTCCTGATAACAGGTGAGTAAATCTGAATTCGGATTTCGGCTGATTTTAGAGGAATATTTGTATGTTTCAAAAATCAACACTTAGAAGAATTTCCAAGTGAAACCAGTCAATGTTAGCCTATGAAGGAAATTCAAGTTACCGGTAAGTACGGTTAAAATTACTTTTCAGGACCAGTACTGGGCTGAAAGATGCAGCACTGAGGTCTCTCCGGATAGCAGGTGAGTAAATCGGAATTCGTATTTCGGCTGATTTTAGAGGAATATTTTAAAGTTCCAAAACTCCACACTTAGAAGAATTTCCAAGTGAAACCAGTCAATGTTAGCCTATGAAGGAAATTCAAGTTACCGGTAAGTACGGTTAAAATTACTTTTGAGGATCAGTACTGGGCTGAAAGATGCAGCACTGAGGTCTCTCCTGATAACAGGTGAGTAAATCGGAATTCGGATTTCGGCTGATTTTAGAGGAATATTTGCACAATGGTGAAGGGAGGGGCGGGGCCTGAGGTGACATCTGTGCAAACGCGCCCCGTGGTGCGTTTTAAGTTGGGGGATTAAGTCCCCTTGAATCATGAGGGTCCCTACGGGCCAACTAGCCCACCAGGAACCTCCAGTATGCGCCAGGGGCTGCGTTGCAGAGACATGTACAGAGGCCACACCCCTTTTACACCTCTCTGCAACGCAGCTCTGTGGCGTTTTCTGGACGTACCTGTTGGGCTAGTTGGCCCCCAGGGACCCTCAGGATTGAAGAGGATTTAATTCCCCATCTTAAAACGCGCCACGGGGCCTGTTTGCACACATGTCACCTGAAGCCCCGCCCCTCCCTTCACCACTGTGCAAACGCACCCCGTGGCGCGTTTTAAGTCGGGGGATTAACTCCCTTGAATCCTGAGGGTCCCTGGGGTGCAACTAGCCCACCATATACCTCCAAAAGCGCCATAGAGCTGCGTTGCAGAGAGGTGTAAAGGGGCATGGCCTCTGTACACCTCTCTGCAAGGCAGCCCCTGGCGCATACTGGAGGTTCCTGGTGGGCTAGTTGGCCACCAGGGACCCCCAGTATTCAAGGGGAATTTGTTCCCCTCTGCAAACGCGCCAGGGGCGCGTTTGCAGAGTGGTGAAGGAAGGGGGCGGGGCCTGCGGGCCCGATCGTTTGTTTTTTTGGGGGAGGGGGCCGCGTGGCCCCCTCCCGGGCCACTACTTGCCCCGGGGACCCCATCCTCCGGGGCTGGCCCTCTCGTTGGGGACTGTGGGGGTCCCCAATCCCCCACAGTCCCGCCGGCTCCCCGTGTCCTACGGGAGCCGGCATTGCTTTACACATGGGGAGCAGCTAACATGCTGCTCCCCATGTGGAAAGCAGTCGGCTTTGGATATTGGAAGAGAGAGCAGGTTTCCTGCCTCTCTTCCAATATCCAAAGCAGTTTGCAATGACAGGACGGGAGCCGCGAGGCTCCCGTCCTGTCATTGCAAACAGCAGTGTCCCGGGGTAGGCACCCCGGGACACTGCGAGGAGCCGGCCCTGGGGGTGGTGGTCCCCAGGGCCATCAAGGGCTCCAGGAGGGGGCCGCACGGCCCCCTCCCATTCAGTGCACAGCCCCGGGAGGTGGTGGTCCCCGGGGCTCTGGGGTCCAAAACGGACCCCCATTGTAATTTTTCTTAGTGCCCCGGGAGGTGGTGGTCCCGGGCGTGTGGGGGCTGGAGCCCCCCACACAGGTTTTTAATTAAAAAAAGAAGCCCCGGGAGGTGGTGGTCCTCGGGGCTGCGGGAGGGCTCAGAGCCCTCCCGCACCATTCTACATAAAGCCCCGGGGGTGGTGGTCCCCGGGGCTTGGGGGCCCTTAGAGGCCCCCACACATAAAATTAACCCCCCAGCATGCCCCCGGGACTTGGCCCACCCGGGGGCCAATTACATCGAAGCGCGGGAGACCGCGCTCGATTTTTTTCGGCAGGGTTCGCGCTCCCTGAGCGCATCCTGCCGATTTTTAAAAAAAACAAAAAACATTTTTTTTGCCCAGGGGGTCCTTGTGGGACCCCCTGAGCAGACCTAGGGGGTCAGGGTGTTTCTACCCTGCCCCCTTTGTGCGCTTTGCGCACTTGTTTCTGTCCCTCGGTTCTACCGAGGGACAAAATGGCTGCCAACACTTCCTGATTTGGAGTGTTGACAGCCAATTAACATAAAGCTCGTGCTCGGGAGGATCCGCGGCCCTAGATATATCTATCTTTTTACTTTTCATTTTCTCAGCAACTACTGAACGGATTTACACCATTTAACAAAAGGGTTCTTTCTGAACCAAGAACTACCTCTTTGCCAAATTTGGTGTAATTCCGTTCAGCAGTTCGGGCTGTAGCCGTGTCTAAAGTTTCCTATGGAAAATTGCATGGGGAAAACGCGTTTTGGGACCCCCTTTTTCTCGGCCCCCGCTTGACGAATCCCCGAGACTTTCAGGGTAGGAGCGGACCGGAGCGCCCCACAAAGTTTGAAAATTTTGCGAAGATACGTCAACCGGCAAGAGAGTTATTTCAAATAGAATGTCGCGGATTTCCTATGGATAATAGGTTGTAACTATAACTATCTACTGGCGACCGCCAGTAGATAATTCACTGAAAAAACCATAGGTTTTAGGGACAGTTATAGTTAGTTGGACATTTCACTCGTACAAAACCATAGAAATTCCCCCGTTATAGTTAGTTCAGCTAACTATAACTCGCGCCCGCAATGCACTGCTGATGACGTCACATATTACATCACTCATGACATGGTCAGTGACATCACTGATGACATCACTGATGACATCACTGATGACATCATCCAGTGACTGTGTGTTTCTGTAAAGTTTAAATATGTTTAATATATATAGGGAAAGGCGTATTGAAGAATGAGTGGGTGTATAAGTGTCTGAATGGATGATTTAGTACGTGAGTGACTGACTCTACAAGTGAGTGATTAAATGTATCTTACTGAATGCATGGGTTAGTGACTAAACTGTGTGAATGTCTGTATCCGTCTGTCTGTTGGTTTGTAAGCGGATGCATGGCTTTCTGAATAGCTACATGAGTGTCTACATGGGTTATTGATTGATTGTCTGAGTATCTGTATGGGTGCCTGAGTGTTTGTGTGGGTGGGGTGTGTGTGACTCTGTGCATAGAAGTGTGAGTTGGTGTTTCACTGGGTGCATGGTTTCAAGAGTGCATCTGTGATGGACTGTATGGGTGGGTGAGTGTGTGTATGGGTGTGTTAGTGATTGAATGTATATCTCAGTGGTACATGTGTGAGTAACTACATATGTGAAAGGCAGTATATATGTGTGTTGGAGTATATAAATGGCTATAAGTGAGTGTGTGATTGTGAGAGTGGCTGTATAGAGGAGTGTGTACTTGTATCAGTGATTGTATAAGAGCGTAAGAATGTGCTAGTATTTGTATGAGTAAGTGAGTTGGTGTGTGTATAACTGTATAGGTGAGTAAATGGGTGTGTGATTAAGTTTTTTGCATGACTGACTAGGTGTGTGAGTACCTCTATGGATGAGTGGCGGTGTGTGAGTGTTTATATAGGTGTATGAGTGCATATGATAGTCCTGTACTGAGTGACTAAGTATGAGTGACTGTACGGGTGAGTGAGTGGATGTGTGTGTAGACCTAAGAATCAGTGAGTGGGTATGTAGTTTTTGGTGTTGGAGTGTCTATGGTTTTGAGAATGGCAGTCTGTAATTTAGAGTGGGTGTATCAAAAGTTATATTAGGGTGTGAGAAGATGCATGAAATTATCACATGGATGATGTCATCAGTGATGTCATTTGAGATGTCATCAGTGATGTCATCAGTGATGTCACTGACCATGTCATGAGTGATGTAATATGTGACGTCATCAGCAGTGCATTGCGGGCGCGAGTTATAGTTAGCTGAACTAACTATAACGGGGAATTTCTATGGTTTTGTACGAGTGAAATGTCCAACTAACTATAACTGTCCCTAAAACCTATGGTTTTTCAGTGAATTTCAAAGGTTTTTTAAATGCTAATTTCTAACTATAACGTGTCTGAAACCTATGGTTTTTTCAGTGAATTTCAAAGGTTTTTAAATGCTAATTTCTAACTATAACGTGCCTGAAACCTATGATTTTTTAAGTGAATTTCAAAGGTTTTTTTAAATGCTAGTTTCTAACTATGCCTACAGAGGTAGGACATGTGAAGAAAGAAGAAAAACCGCACAGAAAGAAGCAAAAGATGTGCAGAAAGAACCAACAGAGGAGCAGAAAGAGGCCTTGTTGCAAAATCATCCTGTGCCCACAACTTTTTCAGACGGGTACTGGTGGTAACTGACTCTGACTAACCAGAGCCAGTGCTATGCTAAAAGACACTTAGAATACAGTGAAAACACCTACATACACTAGGGAACACTATGCGTTGGGGTACCCCTGTGATTAGCATGACCTCCTCTGCAAGTCCCTAGTACATAATAGGGCAGCGGGATTAAAACTACCTCTTAAAACGCGCTACAGGGCGCGTTTGCACAGTGGTGAAGGGAGGGGGCCTGAGGTGACATGTGTGCAAACGCACCCCGTGGCGCGTTTTAAGTTGCGGGATTAAGTCCCCTTGAATTCTGAGGGTCCCTGGGGCCCAACTAGCCCCCAGGTACCTACAGTTAGGACCACAGAGCTGAGTTGCAGAGAGGCGTTCCGAGGTCACGCACCTTTTTTCACCTCTCTGCAACGCAACTCTGTTGTGCTTACTGAAGGTACCTGGTGGGCTAGTTGGCCCTCAGGATTCAAAGGGAATTAATTCCCCAACTTAAAACGCACCACAGGGCGTGTTTGCGCACATGTCACCTGAGGCCCCGCCCCCTCCCTTCACCACTGTGCAAACGCGCCCCGTGGTGCGTTTTAAGTTGGGGGATTAGGTCACCTTGAATCCTGAGGGTCCCTGGGGCCCAACTAGCCCACTAGGTACTTCCAGTAAGCACCACAGGCCTGCATTGCAACGCCTGTAACAAATTGTGCAGTTGTGTTTAGGTAGTGAAGAGGGTCGTGCTGGGGGTAGTGTTTTAGGGTTTAGGGTAGTGCAGTGGTATTTGTGTAGTGTAGGGGTCATGCTGGGGGTAGATTTAGGGTTTAGGGTAGTGCAGTGGTGTTTGGGTAGTGTAGGGAGTCGTGCTGGGGGAGTGTTTTAGGGTTTAGGGTAGTGCAGTGGTGTTTGGGTAGTGTAGGGGTCGTGCTGGGGGTAGTGTTTTAGGGTTTAGGGTAGTGCAGTGGTGTTTGGGTAGTGTAGGGAGTCGTGCTGGGGGTAGTGATTTAGGGTAGTGCAATGGTGTTTGGGTAGTGTAGGGGGTACTGCTGGGGGTAGTGTTTTAGGGTTTAGGTTAGTGCAGTGGTGTTTGGGTAGTGTAGGGGTACTGCTGGGGGTAGTGTTTTAGGGTTTAGGGTAGTGCAGTGGTGTTTGTGTAGTGTAGGGGGTAGTGTTTTAGGGTTTAGGGTAGTGCAGTGGTGTTTGTGTAGTGTAGGAGGTCGTGTTTTAGGGTAGTGCAGTGGTCTTTGGGTAGTGTAGGGAGTCATGCGGGGGTAGTGTTTTAGGGTTTAGGGTAGTGTAGGGGGTCATGCGGGGGTAGTGTTTTAGGGATTAGGGTAGTGCATTGGTGTTTGGGTAGTGTAGGGGGTCATGCGGGGGTAGTGTTTTAGGGTTTAGGGCAGTGCAGTGGTGTTTGGGTAGTGTAGGGGGTCGTGCTGGGGGAGTGTTTTAGGGTTTAGGGCAGTGCAGTCGTGTTCGGGTAGTGTAGGGGGTTGTGCTGGGGTAGTATTTTAGGGTTTAGGGTAGTGCAGTGGTGTTCGGGTAGTGTAGGGGGTCGTGCTGGGGGTAGTGTTCTAGGGTTTAGGGCAGTGCAGTGGTGTTTGGGCAGTGTAGGGGGTAATGCTGGGGGAGGTGTTTTAGGGTTTAGGGCAGTGCAGTGGTGTTCGGGCAGTGTAGGGGGTCGTGCTGGGGGTGGTGTTTCAGGGTTTAGGGCAGTGCAGTGGTGTTCGGGCAGTGTAGGGGGTGGTGTTTCAGGGTTTAGGGCAGTGCAGTGGTGTTCGGGCAGTGTAGGGGGTCGTGCAGGGGTGGTGTTTCAGGGTTTAGGGCAGTGGTGTTCGGGCAGTGTAGGGGGTCGTGCTGGGGGTGGTGTTTCAGGGTTTGGGGCAGTGCAGTGGTGTTCGAGCAGTAAAGGGGGTCGTGCTGGGGGTGGCGTTTCAGGGTTTAGGGCAGTGCAGTGGTGTTCGGGCAGTGTAGGGGGTGGTGCAGGGGGTGGTGTTTCAGGGTTTAGGGCAGTGCAGTGGTGTTCGGGCAGTGTAGGGGGTGCTGCAGGGGGTGGTGTTTCAGGGTTTAGGGCAGTGCAGTGGTGTTCGGGCAATGTAGGGGGTCATGCAGGGGGTGGTGTTTCAGGGTTTAGGGCAGTGCAGTGGTGTTCGGGCAGTGTAGGGGGTCGTGCTGGGGCTGGTGTTTCAGGGTTTAGGGCAGTACAGTGGTGTTCGGGCAGTGTAGGGGGTCGTGCTGGGGCTGGTGTTTCAGGGTTTAGGGCAGTGCAGTGGTGTTCGGGCAGTGTAGGGGGTTGTGCTGGGGCTGGTGTTTCAGGGTTTAGGGCAGTGCAGTGGTGTTCGGGCAGTGTAGGTGGTCGTGCTGGGGCTGGTGTTTCAGGGTTTAGGGCAGTGCAGTGGTGTTCGGGCAGTGTAGGGGGTCATGCTGGGGCTGGTGTTTCAGGGTTTAGGGCAGTGCAGTGGTGTTCGGGCAGTGTAGGGGGTCTTGCTGGGGCTGGTGTTTCAGAGTCTAGGGCAGTGCAGTGGTGTTCGGGCAGTGTAGGGGTCTTGCTGGGGCTGGTGTTTCAGGGTTTAGGGCAGTGCAGTGGTGTTCGGGCAGTGTAGGGGGTCGTGCTGGGGGTGGTGTTTCAGGGTTTAGGGCAGTGCATTGGTGTTTGGGCAGTGTAGGGGTCATGCTGGGGCTAGTGTTTCAGGATTTAGGGCAGAGCAATGGTGTTCAGGCAGTGTAGGGGTTTTGCTGGAGGTGGTGTTTCAGGGTTTAGGGCAGTGCAGTGGTGTTCGTGCAGTGTAGGGGGTGTTGTTTCAGGGTTTAGGGCAGTGGTGTTCAGGCAGTGTAGGGGGTCTTGCTGGGGTTGATGTTTCAGGGTTTAGGGCAGTGCAGTGGTGTTCGGGCAGTGTAGGGGTCGTGCTGGGGGTGGTGTTTCAGGGTTTAGGGCAGTGCAGTGGTGTTCCGGCAGTGTAGGAGGTCGTGCAGGGGGTGGTGTTTCAGGGTTTAGGTCAGTGCAGTGGTGTTCGGGCAGTGTAGGGGGTCATGCTGGGGGTGGTGTTTCAGGGTTTAGGGCAGTGCAGTGGTGTTCGGGCAGTGTAGGGTGTCGTGCTGAGGGGTGGTGTTTCAGGGTTTAGGGCAGTGCAGTGGTGTTCGGGCAGAGTAGGGGGTCGTGCAGGGGGTGGTGTTTCAGGGTTTAGGGCAGTGCAGTGGTGTTTGGGCAGTGTAGGGGGTCGTGCAGGGGGTGGTGTTTCAGGGTTTAGGGCAGTGCAGTGGTGTTCGGCCAGTGTAGCTGGTCTTGCTGGGGGTGGTGTTTCAGGCTTTAGTGCAGTGGTGTTCGGGCAGTGTAGGGGGTCTTGCTGGGGGTGGTGTTTCAGGGTTTAGGGCAGTGCAGTGGTGTTCGGGCAGTGTAGGGGGTCTTGCTGAGGCTGGTGTTTCAGGGTTTAGGGCAGTGCAGTGGTGTTCGGGCAGTGAGGGGGTTGTGCTGGGGCTGGTGTTTGAGGGTTTAGGGTAGTGCAGTGGTGTTCGGGCAGTGTAGGGGGTCGTGCTGGGGCTGGTGTTTCAGGGTTTAGGGCAGTGCAGTGGTTTTCGGGCAGTGTAGGCGGTCATGCTGGGTCTGGTGTTTCAGGGTTTAGGGCAGTGCAGTGGTGTTCGGGCAGTGTACGGGGTTGTGCTGGGGCTGGTGTTTCAGGGTTTAGGGCAGTGCAGTGGTGTTCGGGCAGTGTAGGGGTCGTGCTGGGGGTGGTGTTTCAGGGTTTAGGGCAGTGCAGTGGTGTTCGGGCAGTGTAGGGGGTCGTGCTGGGGGTGGTGTTTCAGGGTTTAGGGCAGTGCAGTGGTGTTCGGGCAGTGTAGGGGGTCTTGCTGGGGGTGGTGTTTCAGGGTTTAGGGCAGTGCAGTAGTGTTCGGGCAGTGTAGGGGGTCATGCTGGGGGTGGTGTTTCAGGATTTAGGGCAGTGCAGTGGTGTACGGGCAGTGTAGGGGGTCTTGCTGGGGGTGGTGTTTCAGGGTTTAGGGCAGTGGTGTTCGGGCAGTGTAGGGGTCTTGCTGGGGGTAATGTTTCAGGGTTTAGGGCAGTGCAGTGGTGTTCGTGCAGTGTAGGGGGTCGTGCTGGGGGTAGTGTTTCAGGGTTTAGGGCAGTGCAGTAGTGTTCGGGCAGTGTAGGGGGTCGTGCAGGGGGTGGTGTTTCAGGGTTTAGGGCAGTGCAGTGGTGTTCGGGCAGTGTAGGGGTCGTGCTGGGGCTGGTGTTTCAGGGTTTAGGGCAGTGCAGTGGTGTTCGGGCAATGTAGGGGGTCTTGCTGGGGGTGGTGTTTCAGGGTTTAGGGCTGTGGTGTTCGGGCAGTGTAGGGGGTCTTGCTGGGGGTGGTGTTTCAGGGTTTAGGGCAGTGCAGTGGTGTTCGGGCAGTGTAGGGGGTCTTGCTGGGGGTAGTGTTTCAGGGTTTAGGGCAGTGCAGTGGTCTTCGGGCAGTGTAGGGGGTCTTGCTGGGGGTAGTGTTTCAGGGTTTAGGGCAGTGCAGTGGTGTTCGTGCAGTGTAGGGGGTCGTGCTGGGGATGGTGTTTCAGGGTTTAGGGCAGTGCAGTAGTGTTCGGGCAGTGTAGGGGGTCGTGCAGGGGTGGTGTTTCAGGGTTTAGGGCAGTGCAGTGGTGTTCGGGCAGTGTAGGGGGTCGTGCTGGGGGTGGTGTTTCAGGGTTTAGGGCAGTGCAGTGGTGTTCGGGCAGTGTAGGGGGTCGTGCTGGGGGTGGTGTTTCAGGGTTTAGGGCAGTGGTGTTCGGGCAGTGTAGGGGGTCTTGCTGGGGGTGATGTTTCAGGGTTTAGGGCAGTGCAGTGGTGTTCGGGCAGTGTAGGAGGTCTTGCTGGGGGTAGTGTTTCAGGGTTTAGGGCAGTGCAGTGGTGTTCGGGCAGTGTAGGGGTCATGCTGGGGGTGGTGTTTCAGGGTTTAGTGCAGTGCAGTGGTGTTCGGGCAGTGTAGGGGGTCGTGAAGGGGGTGGTGTTTCAGGGTTTAGGGCAGTGCAGTGGTGTTCGGGCAGTGTAGGGGGTCGTGCTAGGGTATGTGTTTCAGGGTTTAGGGCAGTGCAGTGGTGTTCGGGCAGTGTAGGGGGTCGTGCAGGGGCTGGTGTTTCAGGGTTTAGGGCAGTGCAGTGGTGTTCGGGCAGTGTAGGGGGTCGTGCTGGGGGTAGTGTTTTAGGGTTTAGGGTAGTGCAGTGGTGCTTGTGTAGTGTAGGGGGTCGTGCTGGGGGTAGTGTTTTAGGGTTTAGGGTAGTGCAGTGGTGTTTGTGTAGTGTAGGGGGTCATGTTTTAGGGTAGTGCAGTGGTGTTTGTGTAGTGTAGGGGGTCGTGCTGGGGGTAGTGTTTTAGGTTTTAGGGTAGTGCAGTGGTGCTTGTGTAGTGTAGGGGGTCGTGCTGGGGGTAGTGTTTTAGGGTTTAGGGTAGTGCAGTGGTGTTTGTGTAGTGTAGGGGGTCATGTTTTAGGGTAGTGCAGTGGTGTTTGGGTAGTGTTTTAGGGTTTAGGGTAGTGCAGTGGTGTTTGGGTAGTGTAGGGGGTCATGCTGGGGGTAGTGTTTTAGGATTTAGGTTAGTGCAGTGGTGTTGGGGTAGTGTTTTAGGGTTTAGGGTAGTGCAGTGGTGTTTGTGTAGTGTAGGGGGTCATGCTGGGGGTAGTGTTTTAGGGTTTAGGGTAGTGCAGTGGTGCTTGTGTAGTGTAGGGGGTCGTGCTGGGGGTAGTGTTTTAGGGTTTAAGGTAGTGCAGTGGTGTTTGTGTAGTGTAGGGGGTCGTGCTGGGGGTAGTGTTTTAGGTTTTAGGGTAGTGCAGTGGTGCTTGTGTAGTGTAGGGGGTCGTGCTGGGGTAGTGGTTTAGGGTAGTGCAGTGGTGTTTTTGTAGTGTAGGGGGGTCATGTTTTAAGATGCAACGCTCCAATACCTGACCAGTCTGCACTACATAAAACTGCAAAAAAAACTAAAAATATAAAGTGTTTTGCACACTTTTGTCATTGGGCTATATGTGGGCTACATCTGGGTAATATTTGTGCTACATTTGGGCTCTTTTTTCACTGGTGGCCATCTTGGAATACTTCTTTGTTATGAAGTTTCCTAATTTCCTCATTTACTGCAGTCTCCTCAGTAGGAAATGCTTTCAGTTTTTACTTTGATTCCATCAAGAAGGCATTCAGATGTGTCACACATTTGCCATAAATTCAGAATGTTATTACTCTAGTTGTTCATTAGATCACTGTAGTAAAGCTACTGCTCACCAAGGAGTTAACTGGAAGTCTACTGCTGGTATTGAAAGTGATTGTTTCAGTCTGCATGTCAGAATTTTCTAATGAAATAGAAGAGGATTTGAGATCTCACTTAAAACATGCACTAAATTTTCTTTTTGCAGCACTAACCATAATTTCTATGGCAAAATGAACCCCCTCATTTTGTTCCTTTTTAAATTAAATGTTTTAAGTGTTACCAGTTTATTCCAATCAAGATGGCTTCAGGTGTGCCATACTTTTGTCATAAGTAAGGCTGTTAGCACTCTAGTTGTTCTTTAGAACACTCTGGGAAGCTGCAGTAGAACACAAAGGCATCAACTGACAGGCTGCTCCTGTTGAAATATAACAGGAAGATATTTGAGATCTCACTTAAAACATGTCCTAATTTTTCTTTCTACAGCACTAACCATAATTTCTATGGCAAAATGAACCCCCTCATTTTGTTCCTTTTTAAATTAAATGTTTTAAGTGTTACCAGTTTATTCCAATCAAGATGGCTTCAGGTGTGCCATACTTTTGTCATAAGTAAGACTGTTAGCGCTCTAGTTGTTCTTTAGAACACTCTGGGAAGCTGCAGTAGAACACAAAGGCATCAACTGACAGGCTGCTCCTGTTGAAATATAACAGGAAGATATTTGAGATCACACTTGAAACATGTCCTAATTTTTCTTTCTACAGCACTAACCATAATTTCTATGACAAAATGAACCCCATCATTTTGTGCCTTTTTAAATTAAATGTTTTAAGTGTTACCAGTTTATTCCAATCAAGATGGCTTCAGATGTGCCATACTTTTGTCATAAGTAAGGCTGTTAGCACTCTAGTTGTTCTTTAGAACACTCTGGGAAGCTGCAGTAGAACACAAAGGCATCAACTGACAGGCTGCTCCTGTTGAAATATAACAGGAAGATATTTGAGATCACACTTGAAACATGTCCTAATTTTTCTTTCCAGAGCACTAACCATAATTTCTATGACAAGATGAACCCCATCATTTTGTTCCTTTTTAAATTAAATGTTTTAAGTGTTACCAGTTTATTCCAATCAAGATGGCTTCAGGTGTGCCATACTTTTGTCATAAGTAAGGCTGTTAGCACTCTAGTTGTTCTTTAGAACACTCTGGGAAGCTGCAGTAGAACACAAAGGAATCAACTGACAGTCTCTGCCCTTGTTGGATGTACATGTTTTACTGAGAATGTCAGACTTCATTCTCACATGACTGAGAAAGATAATGTGAATTTACAGAAAATATGCTCTCATTTTAGCTTCTGGGGCACCTTCCAAAACTGTATGGGACAAGCATGTGAAAATAGTTTTCTCTCAAACATGATTCATGATATCCCAGCAGAAGGTTTTTCACAGGGTAAAATCACCTTAGAACACACCACAATTCCTGAAATTAGTATGGTACCATCAACAAATGAATTCTAATGTAACTAAAGTCTGTTATCACCCTTTATAGTTCTCCTTTTGGTAACCCTCAAAATCTTCGATTCACTACAATGCATTTCAATGGTACTATCATTTATATTGGTCCCAAGATGGCTGCCAGCAATTCCAGGATGAAGTGCTGACAGCCAATCAGATCTCACGATGACATGTGTGGTTAGGCTCCGCCCAGATATATATGTGTTTTTACTTTTGATTTTCTCAGCAACTACTGAACGGATTTACACCATTTAACAAAAAGGGTTCTTTTTGAACCAAGAACTACCTCTTTGCTAAATTTGGTGTAATTCCGTTCAGCAGTTCGGGCTGTAGCCTTGCATAAAGTTTCCTATGGGAAATTGATTTTTTGACTCTTATTTTTTTAATTTCTCCGCAACTACTGAACGGATTTACACCATTTAACAAAAAGGGTTCTTTCTGAACCAAGAACTACCTCTTTGCCAAATTTGGTGTAATTCCGTTCAGCAGTTCGGGCTGTAGCCGTGTCTAAAGTTTCCTATGGGAAAATGAATGGGGAAAACATGTTTTGGGACCCCCCTTTTTTCTCGGCCCCCGTTTAA
Source organism: Calotriton arnoldi (assembly GCA_963921515.1). Lineage (NCBI taxonomy): Eukaryota > Metazoa > Chordata > Amphibia > Caudata > Salamandridae > Calotriton > Calotriton arnoldi. Next base: position 65,452 of record CAWUFW010017823.1, read on the forward strand.
CGAATCACCCTGAGACTTTCAGGGTAGGAGCGGACCGGAGCGGGCCATAAAGTTTGAAAATTTCGCGAAGATTCGTCAACCGACGCAAGAGTTATTTCAAATAGAAAGTTGCGGATTTCCTTTGGAAAATAGGTCCTAACTATAACTATCTACTGGCGACCGCCAGTAGATAATATATATATATATATATAACAGCTGGTCTGCTTTTAGACTATTTTCTATTTTTGGTCACAGAAAACGGCAAACAATATTTCTCAGAAAGGTACTGGAGGGCCACATTATTCTCACTGTAGAGATCCCTTGTCCTAGGCACTTTTTCTACAGTTATTATAATAGACCCTCCAGAATTTTATTTTAAATGAAAATTGTTGGTCTATGTGTACTGATCTCTTTATGTTTTTGAGTTCATTTGCATCTCTGCCCATGTGCCACGCATCTAGGGTTACACTAACGCATTTGATCAATTTGTTCACAATGCCCCAAATTTGTCTCACTAATACAGCTACTTGTAAGCTGCGAGCGAATAATCTCTCAGTGCCTTGTCGTGGTGTCAGGCTGCCTCCAATGAGGTCCAGGCATTCATAATTGGAGCCAATGATCAGCGGGCTGTCATGGTTGTATGTGAATTTTGTGCTGCTGACTTGGACACAGCCCTGGCCATTCGCAGTCCACAACCACTCATTTCTGCCACCAGGCATTGATCCCTGTAGAGCCACAGAGGCTGCCTTCAAATCAGGACAAGCCACTGCATCAAGTAAAAATATATTTCACTCAGAAAGACAGTGGGGAGGCTATGACAGGAGACGACGACGTTGTAGTGGGGGGATATTGAGGAAAAGTGTTTGCCATCAAGGGAGAAGGGCTCAGATTTTGTATTTGCAGCAGGCACTAAGAAGGTCAGAAAGAGGGAGCTGCCATAAAGCAAGTGCATACTGCTAACCTGCTCAAGTTACCAGTATTTTATTTTGTGCTTATTTTGATATTTATCTCACTCACACATAAGGCATTGAAATGTCACACATAAGTGCACTGAAAATATGGAAAGTTCACACATAAGTTCACTGAAATCATGGAAATGTCACATATAAGCAAACTGAAACTGTGGCAGCTATGTGCCAGGGCTTTACGGACTAATTGCATGGCTCCTCTTCAATACCTTCAGGGATCTCTTTTGGGCCCTGGTACGGCTTCTCTTAGGTGATCACAGCACAGGAAACGCATGAACCACTAGGAAGGAGCAGCTGCCTTTCAGCAACTCCTTCCTGAGCACCCAGACTTGCGAGTCATGCTGAAGGGGGCCTGGACAGAAAGAATACCTGGGTGAAATGTGCTTGACGATGATATGATATTGCATCATTAAGCATAATCAGAGTATGGCAGTCTGTAGACCAACTGCTAACACACAACTCGCATAAAAGTTATCATTTTAAGGAAACCTTATTCCTGTACTTGGCTTTTAGGTAGCGCCCCATGATTTCTTGTAGTTGTAGTCCTGGTTCACCTCAGTTGGGGAAAAAAAAAGAATAATTGTTCTTGGATTTTTGTGGGTTTGTAAAAGGAACAACTGGCATGGAATAGTGAGTTTCTGATGAAAGGGGTCATTGGTCAACCTTACAATTTCTGTTCTTAATTGTTTCATGATAGTCCTTATTCTGGGTGTCATTCACAAATGTTTGCATGCACCTATGTTAAAAACGTATGAACTGCTGATGTAAATTCCCATACTCTGACTCAGTGAATGAATATGTGCTGACATTTATGGCCACATATGGACTACACTAACAGAACGTATCTATCAGTGCTCCGAGCCTTTTAGAATCCAATAGAGGTAGAGAGTTGGAAGTGGACAGTGCCAGAATTGGAAGTAGGCAGTGCTAGAGTTGGAAGTGGGTGGAGAAACAACAGCGTCCCAAGAAATATTTTGGACATCTGCATTTATTTATTTTTTACAAGCTAAGCACAGCAAAGGACTATGGGGCACATGCATCAACCAATATACCGATCGCAAATGGGCCAATTGGCAGAATCGGCCCCTTTGCGACCGGTATTTTTGCATTTGGGATGCATCAACCCAAAATGCAAATTCGCAATTTAGGTAATCACAAATTTTGCAATTACCTAAATTGTGAATGCATTTAGGGAATCGCAAATTGTGATTCCCTATTTGAAATGCAACAAGCATTTCCTAAATGCGACTTCGCATTTAGGAGACGCAAATTACCATCAACTGCAAGTTGATGGTAATTTGCAAAAACTTTGAAAAATGCACAAAAGTGCATTTTTCAAAGTGCCATGTGGCGCACACACATTCCCTTAGGGCATGTGTGTGCGCCACATGTGCACACATGCCAATTTCGGGGGTGCATCAGGGTGGCCTTTTGGCCCCCTTGCACCCTTCAAATTACATGCGCAATTTGCGAGTACCTAATTGGTACTCGCAAATTGCGCATGCAATTCCCATTCATTCCTATGGGCCTCTAGGCCCATAGGAATGAATGGGAAGCTATTCCTTAATTGTGAATCGCAATTTGCTATTCACAATTAAGGAATATGTAGGAATTGCTAATATTTTAGCGAAACCTACATGCATAGGCAATTGCGATTCCTTAATAATCGCAATTATGGAATCGCAATTGTCTACCTTGATGCATGTGCCCCTAAATTCTTTTTGCACTTGGACAAGGAAACAACACCTCAAGCCGAAGCATGGTAAAGTGTATGGAAAGTTCCTGCAAGAGCAGAAGAACCGGGAGTTTCCAACAACGTTATCACAAGCAGTGCTACAATCCTCAACAAAGTATCTTAGAAATCAGGCCTCAGCTAAGCATCTTTGCTCTCAAAAAAACATCTGCCACAGGCAGCAGAATTCTAGGATTAGGAAGATACTGCTAGAGAGACCTGCAAAAATAGATGCAAAGACTGGTCATTTTGTTTATTCAGGATCAAGCAGCTTTGCTCCCAAGTGTGAAGTGAAAACTTGGTGCATCATTTGCCCATTACAATGTAACAATTTTGATAAGTCTAGAGATTTAGAGACCACAAACTGTGGAGAGAAGATAATATTCAACAAGAGTGCTTAGCCTTGGAGTTTTTGACGGGGCAAGATGGCGGCTGCGTGAGGTTCTGCGATTCACCACCCATCTATGACTCCATGGAACTCCCGAGGAAATATCAGTTAAAGCTGCATTAGATGGCCACTCGCTATTCACCATATTGTTTGAAACGACTGCTTGGAAGGACGCAATTGAAAACGACAGAACTTGCTCACCTGCTGATCCGGACTGCTTTGAGGATTCTGCTCGGCACGGGCAGCGGCAGCCGCCAGCTCCGACGTACCAACATGCCACCTAAACGTTCCAAACCTCCCCGGGACCGTGGGGATCTAGGCGCCATGGTCATTGGAGCAGGAGCTGCAGGGACCCAGCGCGGCCCCCCGGCAACTCGAAAAGCGCTGAGCGGGAAGAAAGGAGGAGACGCTACTCCTGCAGCGGTAACAGGAAGCGTGGAGGTGGCCCCGGTGAAACTGAAAGCCAGTGATCAGCGTCCAGGAGAGGAGTGTGGAAGTATTTGGCTGCAGTTTTATTAGTTCAACGGATTTACAGTATATGCCCCCTTTGCTTTTATTTGGGGCCATAAATCATTCCTCCTGCTTGTGGGTCATAAATCAATCACTGTCAAAGACTTGTCAACAATTGGCAAGCATCCACATAAATTGCATCATAAATCAACTGTACAGATCATCATAAATCAGGTCGTAAATCAACGAGGCAGAAATATTGCAGGTAAATAATACAGTAATAAATAATGCCACAAATCATTTTGATGTTTAGCGATGTCATTGGAGTCTTTGAGCTGGATTTTTCTTTTCTGCATGGGGAATAGTCCAACAACCTCTTTTAGGCTTAACTCACTACCTTTGCCTGAACGGTGTAGTATGCCCTCCGGCCTGGGCTATGAGTGCCATGTTTTGTTTACCCCTCATCTCTTACTGCTTTGCCCTGCTGTAAAGCATCCAATGATAAGTAGTCTGGTCTGCCACCCCGCCATGATCAGGTGTCGCCTTTCAAACTCTCTTTAAGCTCTTCTCCTTTACCGCTATGCTGCCCGTGGGCTTACATTCTCAGGCGGCTCACCCTGACTGGTTCAGTCACGCTCAGTTGCACCCTGCCAATGCCATGGCTGCCCATAGGTTGGTCCAGAACAGTTCTGTGCTGGTGTCAGAAAGGTGGACGTTGTTGCTGCTGAAATATTCAGGGCGCCTGAGGTTAATCAGGCAATGCCTGATGGTGTTCCACCCATTCACCATGCAGAACTTGGTGACTGCACCATTGAGTTTTTTGCTGGACTTGTCTAAAGCCCCGGTGGATCAGGTGCTGCGGAATGATTTCTGACCATATCAGAATTGTGCTACCGAACAATCTAGCTGCCATCGTCAGGTAGTTCTTGATGTGACCCAGTAGCTCCTTCCTGCCCAATTGTGCCAGGTCGTTCCCCCCACTAGGTGCACAATGAGAATGTCCGGTTCAGCTGGCCGTTCCTTGCGCAGCTTCTCTAGAGTGACTCCCAGCTGTTTTCACCACGTCCCTGGAGACCCTATCCATCTGATGTCTGCTTTCAGGTCCGGGGGTCTGGCAGCCCCTTTCGGTTCTACTACCCCTGGGTCCATCAAATGAATGAGTGCCCGACTACCCACAATCTTGTGTGCTTGGCTCCTGCTGAGACAAATGCTATCAGTTTTCTCTCTGCCTCCCCTTGCCCTCTGCACATCTGCTGGGCCGCGCCTTCGGAAAGTGGGGGCTGCTGTGGGCTGGGGTGATTTTTAAACCCCGCTTGTCGAGAGTCCCCCTACTTGCTGGATGCTCACGTAGCTCTTGTATACCGTGGAACACCAACTGCCCACTGCCTCTGCTGAGACCCCAACCGGGTAGCTGTTGTTGCTGCCCCTTTTAAAAAAGAGTGTGTGCTGAAACTTGCTGCTGGGAGCCCTGCCCTGGCCATTGCCTTTTTTATCACTGCCTGGAATTGGAATTTGCTCAGGATGGCCCATTGCTGTGCATAAATGGTTCCCTCCTCTGCGGGGCATATCACCCAATATTCGTGCATCCAGCATACTGGGCCTAGGTTCGGGTCAAACAGGCACTGAAACTTTATCCATGCCCCCTTCGCCTCTTGGTCTATTTTTGACCTCCTCAGCAGAACCTCCACTTGCCTTGCTCCTAGCCTTATGTCCTATGCTTGCAGACAGACTTCTCCAGCCTCATTTTTTGGATGGGGCTACCAGCTGCTGATCCTAAATGTTCCAAACAAAGCAAAGAGTAAATGCAGATTTTAACAGTGTGACCTCGAAGGCGCCTGCACAAATTTAATCCAGTGCCCTCACCAGCAGTGCTAGGGGGTGTTAAATTCAATGGGTCAGCAAACAGCGAGGTTTGTGCGATGTGCTATTGATGCCAGATGTGCCTGTGCTAGGATTTAGTTTTTTCTGTTGAAATGCTATCTCACAAACAGATCTGCAGCTTCTGCCTCACTTTTGGCATCCTTGAAAGACTTCAGCCCAGTGACCCTCTGGACAGATTTGGTGTATGTCGTATACCAATGTGCTATTTTGGGGGCTAGGGCTTGTTCTATCAAATGGGACAGATCTCATTTGCCAGAGCCCAGAGCTTGTCTGGGAAAGGGGTCATTGTTCGCTCTGCCACCAGGGCCAATCTCCTGAGTTTGTCCATCTGGAATCGAGAGACCGCATCCGTTTGAGCATTATTGACACCCAGGACATGCATCACCTACAAGTCGAGGTTGCTTGATTGCTGTAGCCTTACCCTATACCTTAGGAACTTTAGCACTTGTTAGCATCTGGCTGCTCCACTGTTGATTGCATGTTCTACCGCCTGGTTATCGGACCACAACGTTAGCTTCGTATCTTTTACCCTACCCGCCAGACTTTCAATGCCATTTATTTGCATACCACTTGTTCCCTAGGATTGCCCTGAAGCCCAGGCTGCCAGACGCATCCGTGTATGGCATGATTTGTCTGTCTGACATCCAACCTTTCCTCCAAATGAGTACTCTGTTAAATTTTTCGAGGAAGACCTGCCAAATTCTGAGGTCCTGTTTTACCCCTGTCCCAAGCCTTGTGTGATGGAGCTTCTTCTGCAGCCGCCTTGTCAGCTGGGTGCGGTGCCTCACAAATACCCTCCCTGTTGGGATCAGTCTAGCAGCAAAGTTCAGCTTCCCTATGAGCTCTTGTAGCTACCCCAGCATGGCCTTCTCTTTGCCTACCTGCACCTTAATTCCCCTTGTTATGTCCTGCACCTTGTCCTCTGGCATCTGGGATGGGCCTGTGGTGAAGTCTGGCTCTCTGCCTAGAATCTCTAGCATTGTTGAGGGGCCCGCTGTTTTGTACACTGCCAGCGGGACACCTCGCTCTGCCGCTAGCTACTGAAAGGAGCCTAGCAAACTCTTGACCTCTGTCCTGGCCGGTTTCCCTATGAACAGGAAAGTATCCAAGTAGTGGAGGTTGCCCCCCTTCGGAGAGTCATTTGTGTAGAGTCCACTCCAAAAGTGAACTGTAGTGCTCAAAATACGCTCATGATATGGAGCATCCCAGGGGCAGGGCCTTGTCAGAGTGGGGCTCTCCTTCAAATTTAAAACCCAGGAGGTGGTAGCTATTCGGGTGTACTGTGAGGATTCTGAAGGCAGATTCAATATTTTCTTCTGCCATCAGTGCGCTCTGCCCTGCTACGCGCACTAACTATTGCATCCTCAATTGAGGCATACCCACCCGTGTAGTTTTCTGGGTCGATCCCATCATTCACCGATCCCCCCTCTGGGAAAGATAGGTGGTGAATCAGCCTGAATTGACCGGGTTCTTTCTTGGGTACCACCCCTGAAGACGAGATCGATAGGCCAGGTGGGCACCAGGACGGTAAAGGGCCCTCTACTCTCCCTAATTATTTCTCCTTCTCTAACTTCAGTTGCTCTACCTTCACGGTGTTGGAGCGCTAAGCAAAGGATTTTTGTTTCAGCTAGCCTGACGGACCCAGTGAACGGGATCTTAAAATCATCCTCAAATCTTTGCATAGTAATCGTGCATCTGCCTTGTTGTCGTAAAGGTTGGCTAGCTGCCTCAGTCTGTGGGAATTCAGTTCTTATTTTGGGGCTGATTCCGAACTCGGCCGGTAGGGCTCCGAATCGGATTCGGCTTTACCGGATCCGATTCGGAGCCCTGTTTCCCGACCGAACCGTACGCGGGTCCGGCCGAGCGAGTACGATGCGAAATCTCCGACCGACTCGTCCGGGCGTCCCGACCGCTCCGACCGACTCGCTCCCGGCTCGAACCGCTCCGACCGACTCGCTCGGACTCGACTCGCACCGCGCAATGGAGACGTTTCCCGGCCGGGTAAGTACGATGCGCGCCGCGAGCAGTCCGACCGAGCCGCGCACTCCGGCTCGTAAGAGCTGTCGGAGCCGTACTTTGGGGGTCCGTGTCGGACCCCCTGTACGCGTAGCCGCGCGAGTCGCACACAGGGGGGACCCATGGGTCCCCCTACCTGTGCGTGTACGGCGCGAATCGCTTCGCCGCGTACCCGCTGTAGGGGCGCCCTTGTCCGACTCACACCCATTGAGTCAATGGGAGCCCGCGTACGCGTTGTACGACCGGCTCCCATTGACTTCAATGGGAGTCCGACCGACTCGAGTCCGATAACATACGGACGCATCGTACTCGTTCGGTCGGACTGCACGGGTCCGATTCGGTCGGAAATCTCTCCGGGTCCGGCTCGGTCGGAGAAATTTCCGGCCCGAATCGGAATTGACCCCTTTGTTTTTATTGTTTTGTGAAAGGATCACTGCTTTGGGTAAATTTTGAAAAAAACAGTTTCTTTGTCAGCTCCCTTTTCCAGGCCAAGTTTCCCACTGAGGATGTCGCTTTTCCTTGTGTAAAAGTCTGACATCTATTTAGTTTCTTCTCTTCTTTTCTTTCAGGCTTCTGTCAGTGGACTGGTCACTGGGGGCTCCCACCCATGGAGGAACAAGAAAGAACTGTCAGGTAAGTAGATTTGTTCTTTTATTCCCTCTCTTACTATTTCTGTCTTTCTTTTGGACCCCCTGAACCTTGGCTCCTGTAGTTGCATTTCCTGCTGCCACACTGCTGTCTGCCCTTGTTCCCTCTCGAGGTTTGAAATGTCTCAGCCCTTTTAGAATTTCCCTCTCCACATTAGGCTTTCTTTAGAGATGGTCCATGTCCTTCCACCTTTCCCTTTTTACTCAGTGTCTTTGCCCGCTCCTTGAACTGTGCTTATTTATTACTAGACTTCCCCCTCTTCCCTTAGATTGGCACCACACTATGTACCATGACCAACTCTGTACTCTCTAACCCACCTGGGTATGGAACACTCCTCCAGGAACGTGGTGGAAGCCAAGTGCAGGTCTGGTCCCTTTCTGGACCAATAGGCACTTTGCTGTAGGAGTTTGCTTCCCACTCTGTCTGCATCAGGTGGCTCCTGTCGTGTTCGGTTCCTTCTCAGACCACTTCTAGTGTGGTGACTCTGCTTCAACGGCAGCTGCCTCTTGTGGCGAGGTTCGTCTTCCATTGACAACCTCAATTCTGTCCTCTATGCTTTCTTCTTGATCCTTCTCCTCTGGCAGTGTGTCGGCTTCCTGGAAGAGCCCACAAGCGAGCCTGACTTCTCTCTTCATTCTCTTCTCTGCCACCTTTTGTCTTTGTCTCTTTTCATGTTTTTTCCCCTTTCCATACTTTCCACATTCTTTTTTTATAGGTCACATTGCATCTCTGTTGTCCAACCAAAGCAAGTCCTCTTTCACCATACAAAGATCAACTTGTCTGATATGATGGATCTCCAGACATGGAGGAAATGCTGAATGTTATCTCCTACCAGCCAGGCATGAGCCCAAGAGGCCAAACTGAAGTGGCTTTGTGGCCGCTGCAGCAAGGATTGAAGAATTCAAGGAGTGCTGGTTTGAAATATTTCTACTTGTGCCATATCTATGGCCCGAAAGGACTGGGTCGATTGTTGCAGTACAGGTTGGGAAGGCTGGCAGCCCCTGTAAGTTAGTCCCCTGGAATAGCCTCTGAATTTTCTGCATTTGTGGGGAAATTGTTTAGCTTGTGTCAATAGCCCCAGCAATAGTGCTGTGGCTTGACTGTCCTTGAATTGTTCCAGCACCAGACCCCTCACAGGGCATGTAAATTAGGGAGACTTTCATGGCTCCAGAAAACATGGTTGATCTCATCCAGTCATGTTTTTAAAGTGAGATATTGGTGCCAATAGGTCTTCAATACAGTCTGTAGCATCAGGGCCATACAGAGCATATACTTGGCTGCGGGAAACTACCATTACAACGGAGGAATTACAATGTAATGCCTTTACAACTTAACTTCTGCATCGCGGATGCCATTACAATGCATGCTATTACAACCTATGCCATTAAAACACAGATGCATTACAACGCATACCCTTACAACGCACCTTGAGGTAAGTTTAATAGGTACGTTTTTATATTGGAATAATGATATTAAAATGTGATGTTTATTTTTTAATGAATACGTTTTGGCATTTTTAGAACTAATTTAAAAAATATAATATTGAAGGGATGTGAGGGAAATAGGGGTTTTGTGTGTGGGAGTGTATTTATACTCCGGTATTAATTTTAATACCAGGGTAATAATTTATTTTTTATATTAATATTATTAATTTAAAAAAATAAACAAAAATACTCTTTGGGGGTGTAACACCCACATTCTGGCATGGATGTGAGGGAAAGAGGGGTTTTGGGTGGTGAGTGTATTCGTACTCGGGTAATAATGGTAATACATGTTAGTTTCTTTTAATTTTAATATTAATATTTTTTGATAATGAAAGAAAATACTCTTGGGGTGTAACACCTACCATCTGGTACAGGATGTAATGGAAATAGGGGTTTTAGGTGGGGAATTGTATAAAAAATGAAGGTATTAATTTTAATACAGGGGTATTATTTTATTTGAACTAATAATATAATTAATTTTTAAAAAATACTCTTGAGGGTGCAACACCCACCTTCTTGAATGGGATGTGAGGGAAATAGGGGTTTCGGTTGGGGGTGTATTAATACACAGGTTTTCATTTTAATGCTTTGGGAAGTAGTTGCTTTTAATTTTTAATATTAATGATATTAAAACAAAATAAAATACTCTTAGGGGTGTAACACCCATCCTCTGGTACGGGATGTGAGGCTATTAATTTTAATACCTGGGAATTAATTATAAAACAATGCTTACATTTAAAATAAAAAAAAATATGTTTAGCATGTAGAGATGTACTCCCTATTTAACTTTCAAATGAACTGTAAATAAAGAACACACATTTAGAAGTGAAAAAAAAATATATTTATTGAAATAATTTTAAAAAACAGACAAAACAAATGTATGTAACTTTATTTATTAAAAAAATATTTAATAGTGCTTTAAAAATCTGAACAAACTTCAAAAAATATTTCAGAGTATAAATAATTTTTTTAAATAAAATGTTTCCAAAAGAAGCTTAATAACATATTTAAAACAATTGTTTTAACTGTTTTTCCATGCGTTTCCATAGAAATCAATGCGAGAAATTGTCCTTTTTTTCTTTTTTCATTCAGGGTTCAAGTATGCGGTTGTGCATCTATTTCTACAGTCAGAGGAGCGTTGCAGTCAAGATCGGAAGCAAGGAAGAGCTGCAGTCAGGTAAGACTAATTTAATAAACAGAGATTATGGGTTGCATACTTTATTGTAAGGAGAGAGGAGGGAGCTAATTCGATGTATGTCAGTATTAAGATGTATGTTTTGAATGTTTTAACCACTTTTTCATTCCTATGCAAATAGCAGTTGTAGGCCCACGTTGGGTTGATTATTTTTTTTCAATTTTTGGTTTAAAAAAAACACGTTTTAAGAACGAATAGGATTTCTTTAAAACCAAAGTGAAAAAAGCCAATATTTTTTTTTTTTTACATTTTTTGCGACATGTTTTTTAAAACTTAGAATACCGTATTCACGGCACTGAAAACACATGGGAGAAAGGACAAAATAGATGCCCAGGATCTGCAATTGGATTTTGTCGACATTTTGGAATTTTGAACTAGATGTTTTGTTTGTGCAGGATATCTTGACTATGTGTACCTTTAGAATTTTGGATTTTGGGACACTGCTTTGAAGGATAAGGATGAGTTAATATCATCTGGACAGCGAATTGGATAAATGGATTTTTTGTTGTGTTTCTGTCCAAAAAGACACTTCTGTTTCAGGATGTTTTTTTTTGGGGGGGGGCGTTTTTATTTTTACTACACAGTAATTTTTCAAACAGTTGTTTTGTTGGAATATATGGCTAAGTGAATATATGTCTTTTTTGATAGTTTACAACGGGAGTTGGATACCTTCATGGAATATGGATTTGATACTTTGGATTATTGGAGGGCTCAAGACTCTTGGTTAAGGGTGGCTGTTTACAAATCACCAAGAGTTGAAGAAAGAAGACAACTTCAGGTAAGACATTCCTTTAATTAAAAAAATATTTCAAAAATGCCAATTTAATTATTTAAAAAATGCAAAACAGGCAAGTAAGAAAGCATAGGTGTTAGTGTTTGTTAGAAATGTAGTATGCGTACAATATTGTCTAGGTAGTCTGAATTCACCATCAACGAAAACTGATGAATTTGACCCAATGGTCACTCTGACATTTCTTTTGTTCTTTTTGAAACACGTGTGTTCAGACTTCCTGTCAATAATTGCGCTATTCTCATTTCTTGGAAACTTTGCTCCTTCCTCAAAATTTCCAAGAAATTATAAAAGTTTGGGTGAGGTTTTCCAATTGATTTGTAGAAGGAGTTGTGCCATCCCTCTATGGCATTATTAGTCTTTGCACCTCCCTCTAAGCAGGTCGTGTAACAGTTCCACCAATCAGCAGGGACTCTTGGCTTCCTCCTGTGATTCCGACCGCAGAATAAGGATGCGACCACCTATAGGGTGGTCCGAAACCTCCATTCTACAACAGCAACTTGTGGGGCGAGCGGAATAGGCCCGCAACACAAACTGCCACTGTAAAATGGATGTCTGTAACATCCCTGCAGGTAAATAACCTTCACAACGAATTTTTTATAACGAATACTATTACCCCGCATTCAATTACAACGCATGTTGTATTAAAACGCTGTCTATTACCCCGCATACCATTACCACGAATAGACTATTACCATGCATCTTTGACTACGCATAAGGTAAGTTTTTCATTACTTTTTTAAGATGTTAATTTATTAAAAAATATATATTTAATTTAATGATTACTGTATTAATATTAATTTAAATGCCATTACATCGCATGTGCTTTTACAACGCATGCGATGTAATGGCGATCCACCTCATTGTGAGGAAACTGAGGCTCTTCTGTTTCCTCACAACGACGTGCACCGTGCACCGCCCCTCAGACGAAGAAGGAACCAGGAGAGAGGAACCACAAGGAGATCGATGTAAGGGGGATTGGACCTGGGGTGGGGGTAGTGTTGTGGGGGGGTCATGCAGGATAGTGTTTTAGTGTAGGGACCGGACTGGAGGTAGGGGGAGGGTCGTGCAGGGGGTAGTGGTTTAGGGATTATGGTAGTGTTGTGGTGTTTGTGTAGTGTAGGGTAGTGTTTTAGTGTTTAGGGTAGTTTCGGGGGTCGTGCAGGGTAGTGTTTGAGTGTAGGGACAGGAGTGGGGGTCGGGGGGAGGGTCGTGCAGGGGGTAGTGGTTGAGGGTAGTATTGTGGTGTTTGTGTAGGGTAGTGTTTTAGGGTAGTGTCGGGGGGGTCGTGCAGGGTAGTGTTTCAGTGTAGGGACAGGACTGGGGGTAAGGGGAGGGTCGTGCAGGGGGTAGTGTTTTAGGGTTTAGGGTAGTGGTGTTTGTGTAGTGTAGGGTAGTGTTTTAGGGTTTAGGGTAGTGTTGGGGGGTCGTGCAGGGTAGTGTTTGAGTGTAGTGGAGAAGTAACATTGTTAAAATTATTAAGAAATGTACAGTTTTAAATTAATACTCGAGTATTAATTTTAATTACATTATTTTTAAATTACTTACCCACCCAAAACCCCCGTTTTACTGCTATCCCGTCCCAGTGGAGAAGTAACATTTTGTAAAAAAATAATAAGAAATGTACAGTTTTAAATTAATACTCGAGTATTAATTTAAATTACAATATTTTAAAATTATTTACCCACCCAAAACCCCTGTTTTCATGGCATCCCGTTCCAGTAGTCAAGTGTCTAATTTTTAAATTTTAACATATTTTCACATTTATTTTTCTCTGTAATAGCATGCGTTGTTTTAATTTGCAGGGTAAATGTACTTTTAATACTTTACATACAAATTTTGTTGTATTTGGTTCGTCATAATAACTTGCGGGGTCATTGAATTTGCGTGGTGAAAAATTCGTTGTAATGGTATGCGGAGTGTTTGTTTGAGGGGTAACATCATATATTCATCCCTGCACCGTGTAGCAGGCACCTTGCGGTGCCTGCCACACGGTGCAGCGATGTTTAGGGGAGCACTATAGATGCCCCCCAGGCCCCATAGCGGAGGGGGAAGGGGGTCCTGCTGGGGCCCCCATAATCATTTTCTGACAGCCTTTCCATGTCGGAAAGACTGACATCATAATCCCGACGGCAGAGCCAAGGCTGGAAACGCTGTCATCGAGGGATCATGTGCATTTCCAATGCTGTGACGGGCTCAAGGAGCCCATAAGAACAGCAGCAGATGGTCCCTCTGCCAATCACATCGTAATGCGACGGGCGGACCACCGAGGCACTTGTCGGGCGGACCGCAACCAAAGGTCGGACTGTTGCGGTCCGCCTGACATCATAATCAGCCCCATAATGTCTGTATGTTTTACTTTAAATTCATTACATTTCATGACCAACAACTGACAAGCACCTTCCCTGAGGCAACCACACGATGGAGTTGGAATTGTATTTTTGCCTCCCCACCACTGGCCAGCACCTTACCTGAGGCAAGCACCCGGTGGAATTGGAATAGTATTTTTGTCCCCCACCACTGGGCAGCACTTTCCCTGAAGCAAGCACCCGGCGGAATTGGAATAATAATTTTGTCCCCCTCCACTGACCAGCACCTTCCCTGAGGCAAGCACACAGTGGAGTAGGAATACTAATTTTGCCTCCACCACTGACCAGTGACAACGCTTCTCCACCAGCACCTTTCCTGAGATAAGCACCCGGTGGAGCAGGAATACTCATTTTGCCCCCGACCACTGACCAGCATCTTCCCAGAGACAAGCACAAGTTGGAGTAGGAATACTAATTTGCTCCCCCCACCACTAACAAGCACCTTCCCTGAGACAAGCACCCGGTGAAGTTGGAATAGTAATTTTGCCCCCCACCACTGACCAGCACCTTTCCTGAAGTAAAGGTCAACTTAAAAAAAAATGTTTTTTTGTTAAAAACAATAATTGAATTCAAACTTACAGTAGTTTGCCTCCAGGTAATGTACTTCAAATTTAAGGCTGTTGGTTTGTTAAAAAATGTAAATTAATATTACGTTTGGAAATTATTGGTGTTCTTATTAAGTGCGTTTTATGTTAACGTTTCACTTACTTGAGTCAATAGGTGGCACTGTCTGCATAGGAAACTGTTGTTTTTCACCTTGCACCTCAGCAGCGTGTGGTCACTGGTCACCAGGGAAGACAGTGTACCACTGAGCATAAAATGGTGGTCAGCTGAATTTATAAGTATTTTAGGGATTTTCAAAAATGTTAAAGAAAATATGTTCTGGAATGTATTTGTTCACTTGATTCAGAGTCTGACAGAATGTATATTTATTATGTATTGTGAAAACAGAAGGTTAATTTAGTTCCTTTTCAGAACGACACCAATTTTGTGTACAGCTTAGCTGCACTGGTTGAGAGAAAATAGAGGAAAGAAACAAGTTTTGTTGTATTTGGAATGCACACACTGCTTTTACTATTGCCAGCACAGTGTTTTTACATATGAAATGTTACTGCTTTTTAGGAGTAATTTACATCGGGAAATGTTGTGCAATTTTGACATTTACATTCCTGTAAATATATATTTTATTTTCTTCAGTATTTTTGGGGGGTATTACAAACCATATTTGATAGGTTTAGTAACATGCGTAGTATAGCATGCGTTGTAAGGGTATGCTTGGTAATGGTCTGCATTGTAATGGCACTTTTAATGTACCTTTATGGAGATGTGTTGTAAAAAAATGTGTGGTAGTTGTGTTGTAAAGTCTGTGGGGCCGATTCCGATTCCGGCCGGAAAACGTACCGACCGATTCGGAGCCGGAATTAATTCCGACCGACACGTACCGGTGCAGCCCGACCCGCCAAGTACGATGAGAAGCGAGCAAAACCCGACCGACTCGTACGGAACACAAGCCGAAGGACCGAGCAGCGCAGAAAACAGCAATCCGGCCGGAAAAACACGCGATTCGAACCGACCGACTCGCACCCGGAACAATACCGAACGAGACGTACCCGCGGACTCCCACCCGCCAAGTACGATGCAAGGCGTGGTAAACACGACCGAGTCGCATGGAGGACAAGCCGTACGACCGACACGCATACAAAACTGCGAGCCGAAGCAACCCAAAACTCTGCGACCGACGCGTACGCAGCATAGAAAACAGCACAAACACAGCGTGAACGAAACGGACGAGCCCGTACCAGACAACTGCAGGGTCCGACTCGGTCACAAGAACGTCTCCTACATGCAGGAAAAGTACAAAGGGAAAATACACAAAAAAAGGCCAAACAAGCAATTACAAAGCCAATAAATACTGGGGGGAGGGGCAGGGAACAAAGACACACCCACAACTCCACCCATATAAAGGACACAAATCCCTACCATGATCCTTTGCAAATTCAAATTACCTGCCAGCACTCAACAGACAGCAACCACACACCCACAGCTCATCC
Source organism: Calotriton arnoldi (assembly GCA_963921515.1). Lineage (NCBI taxonomy): Eukaryota > Metazoa > Chordata > Amphibia > Caudata > Salamandridae > Calotriton > Calotriton arnoldi. The sequence continues at coordinate 81,403 of CAWUFW010017823.1, forward strand.
ATCACACAAGCCACACACCATCAGCACCACAACAAATAGAAACCTCACATACACCTAGCAAAACACACACTCACACACCTTCACCTGCACACCAACACACACATCACTCACCATCACCACCCATCACCATGCCCCCAAAGAAGAATCACAAGTTCCTAGATAGTGAATTGGAAGTCCTGGTAGATGAGATCCTCAGGGTAGAGCCACAGCTCTTTGGTACACTGGTCCAACAGACACCCATGTCACAGAAAACAAAGATGTGGGAGAGGATCGTCGACAGGGTGAACGCACAATCACCATGTTTGCGCACAAAGACAGACATCCAGAACAGGTGGTATGACGTGCGCAGGAGGGTCAAGGAGCTGCTGAAGAAGGACTACATCTTGAGCCAACACACCAGCAGTGGCCCTCCTGCCAAGCCAGTATACCTCAGGCCCTGGGAGGAGAAGGTGCGGGCCATCCTACCACCAGTGAGCGTCTATGGACTAGAAAACATCCCAGAGCCTGGTGAGTACACAACAAATGTACACAATATTCTGCGACTACACACACACATCACTGTCAAGGGGAGAGTCAAACCATGCACTCTTAGCAAATACACAGCAACCAGAACAGAATCATGTGTATGTCACTCAGAGAAACACAACACATGCCATCACAAAGTGACATTTAACTGTGTCATCACATGTACAAACACAACTACAACTACAGCTAGGCAGTGGCACAAATATAACTGACAAACACATCCAGACAAGTAGCCACCACTACAACACCACCACACAGTGAAGCCCACTGAAAGAAAGGAAATATGTGTATGCTGGGCAAGTCAGTGTAGCCAATAGCATGATGGGAGTTGTAGGCACAGATATTGGTCACCCCCACAACTGTCCCATCAACACCACCCTGAACCATGCGCACATCACAGGGAGTGGAAAACAACCTACAAGATGGCTGACACTGGGTACTGTGTGGGGAGCACAAGGCCCTGCTGGCAACTGTGCAACAACCAACAGCAGGACACCACTGACTGACATCCTGAAAGACAACTTGCACTCCCTGCAATGGAAGCACGGTCCATGGTGGGATATCTGGCTGGGTGGGAAGGAGGACTCACAGCACTGACCATAGTCACAAGCACCTCCCCTCACACACCCCCTCAACACAAACTCCACAGAACCCACCGGGGAGAATGCAATGCCTCACATCCTAACTGAAGATCCCACAAAGAACCACCACCCTGGGTTATGCTGTGTGAAGCACAGGGACACTCTTGGGACCTTTAGCCAAACAACTGCCAGGACAACACTCCCAGCCATCCTGTCAGCACAGGCAGCCCACCCCACAGGGAAGCAGAGTCAAAAGGAAGGAAGGATGGGCATGCTGGGAAGGGGGGTGGAGGCAATAGCATGATGGGAGTGGTAGTCACAGCTCAACATCCCCCACCCACATGGCCCAGCAAGCTCACACTCAAGCATGCACACCCCACAGAGAGTGGAAAGCCCCATCAAAGATGTCTGACACTGGTGCTCTGTTGTGGGGAGCACAAGGCCATGCTGGGAACTGCCCACCAACTAACAGCAGGACACCACTGCCAGCCATCTTGCCATTGCACTCACACTCACACACACTGAAATCCACCCAAAAGCAAGTAAGTATGGGCATGCTGGGAAGTGGGCTGGAGGCAATAGCATGATGGGAGTGGTAGTCACAGCTCAACATCCCCCACCCACATGGCCCAGCAAGCTCACACTCAAGCATGCACACCCCACAGAGAGTGGAAAGCCCCATCAAAGATGTCTGACACTGGTGCTCTGTTGTGGGGAGCACAAGGCCATGCTGGGAACTGCCCACCAAACAACAGCAGGACACCACTGACTGACATCCTGAAAGACAACTTGCACTCCCTGCAATGGAAGCACGGTCCATGGTGGGACATCTGGCTGGGTGGGAAGGAGGACTCACAGCCCTGACCATAGTTACCAGCAGCGTTTCTCACACACACCCCTAACACAAACTCCACAAAACTCACCTGGGAGAATGCATTGCCCCACACTCCAATCAAATATCCCACAAAGAACCACAACCCTGGGTCATGCTGAGTGAAGCACAGGGACACACATGGGACCCGTAGCAAAACTAACCCCAGGATAACACTGTCAGCCATCTTGTCAGCACAGGCACACAACCCCACAGGGAAGCAGAGTCAAAGGGAAGGAAGCATGGGCATGCTGGGAAGGGGGTGGAGGCAATAGCATGATGGGAGTGGTAGTCACAGCTCAACATCCCCCACCCACATGGCCCAGCAAGCTCACACTCAAGCAAGCACACCCCACAGAGAGTGGAAAGCCCCATCAAAGATGTCTGACACTGGTGCTCTGTTGTGGGGATCACAAGGCCCTGCTGGGAACTGGCCACCAACCAACAGCAGGACACCACTGTCAGCCATCTTGCCATTGCTCTCACACTCACACACACTGAAGTCCACCCAAAAGCAAGTAAGTATGGGCATGCTGGGAAGTGGGCTGGAGGCAATAGCATGATGGGAGTGCTAGTCGCAGATATTGGTCACCCCCACAACTGTCCCATCAACACCACCCTGAACCATGCGCACATCACAGGGAGTGGAAAACAACTGACAAGATGGCTGACACTGGGCACTGCTGTGGGGAGCACAAGGCCCTGCTGGCAACTGTGCAACAACCAACAGCAGGACACCACTGACTGACATCTTGCCATTGCTCTCACACTCACACACACTGAAGTCCACCCAAAAGCAAGTAAGTATGGGCATGCTGGGAAGTGGGGTGGAGGCAATAGCATGATGGGAGTGCTAGTCACAGATATTGGTCACCCCCACAACTGTCCCATCAACACCACCCTGAACCATGCGCACATCACAGGGAGTGGAAAACAACTGACAAGATGGCTGACACTGGTGCTCTATTGTGGGGATCAAAAGGCCCTGCTGGGAACTGGCCACCAACCAACAGCAGGACACCACTGTCAGCCATCTTGCCATTGCTCTCACACTCACACACACTGAAGTCCACCCAAAAGCAAGTAAGTATGGGCATGCTGGGAAGTGGGGTGGAGGCAATAGCATGATGGGAGTGCTAGTCACAGATATTGGTCACCCCCACAACTGTCCCATCAACACCACCCTGAACCATGCGCACATCACAGGGAGTGGAAAACAACTGACAAGATGGCTGACACTGGGCACTGCTCTGGGGAGCACAAGGCCCTGCTGGCAACTGTGCAACAACCAACAGCAGGACACCACTGACTGACATCTTGCCATTGCTCTCACACTCACACACACTGAAGTCCACCCAAAAGCAAGTAAGTATGGGCATGCTGGGAAGTGGGGTGGAGGCAATAGCATGATGTGAGTGCTAGTCACAGATATTGGTCACCCCCACAACTGTCCCATCAACACCACCCTGAACCATGCGCACATCACAGGGAGTGGAAAACAACTGACAAGATGGCTGACACTGGGCACTGCTGTGGGGAGCACAAGGCCCTGCTGGCAACTGTGCAACAACCAACAGCAGGACACCACTGTCAGCCATCTTGCCATTGCTCTCACACTCACACACACTGAAGTCCACCCAAAAGCAAGTAAGTATGGGCATGCTGGGAAGTGGGGTGGAGGCAATAGCATGATGGGAGTGCTAGTCACAGATATTGGTCACCCCCACAACTGTCCCATCAACACCACCCTGAACCATGCGCACATCACAGGGAGTGGAAAACAACTGACAAGATGGCTGACACTGGGCACTGCTGTGGGGAGCACAAGGCCCTGCTGGCAACTGTGCAACAACCAACAGCAGGACACCACTGACTGACATCCTGAAAGACAACTTGCACTCCCTGCAATGGAAGCACGGTCCATGGTGGGATATCTGGCTGGGTGGGAAGGAGGAGCGGATGACAACCAAATACAACCAATGCAGACCATGTACACACCCCAACATTCACATAGAAATGCCCAAATAATGCAGGACAATGTGCTACACCAATATCAACCCCTGACTGTGACAACTTAGGACTATGCATTGTACAGGCCCGCATCCAGAGGCACAGTCACAACTGTCAGGTGTGTCAACCATTGATGCCTGCAGAAACATAACATACATTGTGTGTGTCTCCCAAAAACAGGTGATGATGGGGACACAGCAGCAGATGCTGAGGAGTCCTCGTCCCAGGCTCAAGAGGATACGGAGCTCACTGGTGTGGAACAGCCTCTGCCCTCCTCGGATGAAGAAGACTTACCTGGCACCTCCGGAGCAAGTCATCATGCAGCACCAGCAGGACCACCAGTTGCACCCCCTGCACCCACCCCTCCAACGACTGTCAACACACATACCACCCCTGCCGACACAGACAGACCAAGGAGCAGCACCACCACCAGCACAGGGACCCTGGACCAACGTGGGGCCATGGACACCACCACCACCAACAACCCACAAGGTGGCCCAGGGTCAACTGTGCCTGCCACTTCAGGTACTGCACGTGTCGCCAGGGGTGGTGGGAGGGGTGGGAGACATAGGTCGCTGCTCACAGAGGGGTCTGGACTGCATGATGACCCACAACTGGCACGCATAGCCGATGCGTACCAGTCCAGCACCGGAGAGTTCAGCCAGGTAGTGGGGCTCCTCAGGGACATTAAACAGCAGCAGGCTGCCCATCATGCCCGCTTGGACTCACACATGTCCCGCGTGGAGTCCAAGTGGGACACACTGCAAGAGATGACGGCGGTGCATAGGGACATATTACAATGCCTCCACCAGATGAGCAGCAACCAGTCAACACCTCCCTGTGTGCCCACAACATCTGCTGCTGAAACAACTGCAACTGCCACAGGGAGGCAGGATGACTCTGGCGGAGAGTCCCCTGCACCGCAGCAGCCTGCACTTGAGGATCCCCCCCCCCAAAGAAGAGGGGCCGTCCGAGGAGGGGCAAGTGAGAGGCCGATGGCCATGTGCAACCCCCAGGAAGCCAAAACCTGTTCTGGAGAATAACCTTTGTGCGCAAACTGTTCACCCTGTCGACTGCAACACAACTCTCCCACATGACACGGGGAGCTCAAGTTGGACCAATGTCTCTGATTACTGTGGACTTTACTCTGGACATTTCTGCTACCAGGACTTCCAAATTATCTAGGAACTTCGGATCACAATCACAATGTACAGCACCCAACAACCTGTGCACTATACTCACACATGTATGTCAATAAACTCACTTATACACCATACTTGCCTCTGTTGTGATTCCTATGTTGTCTCAGAAGTTGGGATGATGATCGGGGAAATGACACTGTGCATGCTAACTGCTACAGCAAGTACAACACCGGCATGTGAGTCATGGCGACTTCACACATATGGGGGAGGCACACCACCAGGGCTACACAACACATACGCACCATGGACATCTGACTCATCGCCTACACTGGTGTTGCCAGGAAATACGTTGCATTGCACAGACCCCACACCTATTCACAGTCTGTGTTAACTAGCCCACTGGTGCAGTAAGCAAATGTCAGTCAGATGTGTGACCACAGACAACGCACATCACAAAGTGAAGCACAGGTTTATTACACATTTGCAACATGTTGAAACCACCACAGATGCAAGGTAATCCCACCTGGCAGCGGGCACATAGTCAACAAGTGTAGAAGGAAGGAAGTCCATGGGTGTGGTGCACATCACCTGTAGGGACACAACAGCTACCACCCGGGAAGTCGAATCACGGTGTTGGGGATCACAGTTGACCAAACGACTCTGAAAGTACCCTGTGAAGGACAGAAATGACACACAGTCAAAAGTACTGAAGAACAGGACAGAACTGCAATACTCATGCACAATACATGTTACAAGATACCCACCCAGAACCAAGTTAGCATGTCAACACTGTTGGGGAGTACAGACTACCTGCAAGGACACATCGCTACACGCATACAGACATGTAGCCCATGGACACACTCAAACAGCACCAGAGCACCACCAACACATATCATGCAAACTCACATCATTGACATGCCATCTCTGGATACTCACATTTAGCTGAAGAAGTTGGTGATGAGCTGTGTGCGGACATCACCCTTAACATCATCATCATCATCACTGGCATCGTGGTCCAGGCCAGGATCCTCCACAGGTGGCGGACGTTGGTCATCGTCATCCAGGATGAGAGGCAACTCCTTCCGCACTGCCAGGTTGTGGAGCATGCAGCAGACGATGATAATCTTGCACACCTTTGCTGGGGCATATGGGAGGGACCCTCCTGTCTTGTCGAGGCAGCGGAAGCGGCTCTTCAGGAGACCAAATGTCCGCTCAATCACTCTCCTGGTCCGACCATGTGCCTCATTGTAGCGCATCTGGGCTGGTGTCACAGGGTTCCTGAGGGGCGTCAGCAACCACGGCATGTTGGGGTATCCCGAGTCACCTACATACAGACAATTGCACATTAGCAGAGTTGGAAAAGAGGGTGGAACACTACATAGCAGAACACACACAATGGTACAAAGTCAGTACACACCTACAAGCCAGGCACGCTGGTTCCGCATCTGTGCCATCATCCTCGGGATGCGACTACTCATCACGTACGCATCGTGTGCAGAACCAGGGAAACGTGCACACACGTGTGTGATGCTCATATCTGCAAGACAGACCACCAGTGCATTGACCGAGTGGTAGTGTTTGCGGTTACGGTAGGCCTTCTCATGGGCCTGTGGTGGTACCAACGCCACATGTGTCCCATCAATGGAGCCAATGACATGCGGCATCCTCCCCAGGGCATAGAAGTCACTCTTCACGCCAGTGAGTCGTTGGAGTCTAGGGAAATAGATGTACTGGTTCAGGTATATCAACATAGCCTCCAAAACATCCCGGAGCACATGGCTAAACATGGTCTGTGACATCCCACCAGCAGTCGCCAGAGTGTGTTGAAAGGTACCAGTGGCAAAGAAGTGTAAGGCTGCCATCACCTTCACCTTGGGGCTCAGCGCTGTAGGGTACGGACGGCCAGGTTGCAAATGTGGTGCCAAGCGCACTGCCAAATCCTCAATCAGCTGCCTGGTGAAGCGGTACCGTCGGATACTGTCACGTTCCACCATCGTTGCCAGGTCAGGGAATGGTCTATGGACAGCTGGTGCCCTGCAGTGCATAGGTGAAGAAAGCAAGATTGTCAGTCACCCCACATATGTGGCATTGAACACACTCAACATCACATGATACATCATAATGAGCCACAAGTACATGATGTGTGCAGTTCCGTACGGATATGTATGGCACATACATGGCCAATATCTAACATCACAGTCCAACAAGTGGCATCAATAAGTCCCAGGTCATGCCATTGGATACCATGAGGCCGTGTCCCAGTACCCATCTCCTGCTGCCAAATAACAAACACACGCCACAGTGACATGTGAGGACTGATGTGCCCCAGGCATCACAGCTCAACGACAGGTAGATTCCCAGGGACCCTGTATTGCCACATGGACACTGGCATGACATGGTGTATCATGTATACACCACAGCAAAACAACCATGAGCCCCACAGGTAGTGGTCCGTGTTGCCTCGGCAGGACAGACATGGACGTCTGTGACACACACACGCACAACATCAAAGTCCATGCACAAACAACGTGGATGTGGAGACTGCCTCCCATTGTGCACATGAAATCAGAGACATTGTAATCACAACATGCACACAGACTGTGGAGGACCATCAACATTGTGCCAATGGGTCACCCTGGGTTGAACATAACGTCCCACATGGGACTCAGGGGGTATGTGACATGACATACACATACACCACCGTGAACTGTGACCATGCCACATGCTCAGATATGAACAGTTGCACATCACAGTGGTCATGTACACGAAACACCAAGGATTCTGTCCCCATAAACACGTGCACAGCCTGGGGGTGGCTGCCCCCAAGTGACACCCACAGAACAACATGTTCACCCCCATACACGGAATAGGTAATGCAGCCTTACATGCCCTAGGATACAGTTTGGACAGGCTGTGGTGTTGTAGGTGTGCCCCTCACTGCCTGGGAAGTATATGTGGCTGGCATATGTTCACCTGTGACAGGCATGGTGACATATGCCAGTGACTTGTACAGGGATGCGTTGGACAGCAAGGGACCGATCAGTGCGCACACATTGGCCATTGCATTCAATGTGCGCTGGTACGCGTTGTATTGGCAATACACCTTGGACAGCAATGGACCGATCTGTGCGCACACATTGGCCATTGCATTCAATGTGCGCTGGTACGCGTTGTATTGGCAATACGCCTTGGACAGCAATGGACCGATCTGTGCGCACACATTGGCCATTGCATTCAATGTGCGCTGGTACGCGTTGTATTGGCAATACGCCTTGGACAGCAATGGACCGATCTGTGCGCACACATTGGCCATTGCATTCAATGTGTGCTGGTACGCGTTGTATTGGCAATACGCCTTGGACAGCAATGGACCGATCTGTGCGCACACATTGGCCATTGCATTCAATGTGTGCGGGTACGCGTTGTATCCTATGTACGCGTTGAACAGCAATGGTCCGATTGGTGTGCCCGGCCGGCCCATTGCATTCAATGTGTGCGGGTACGCGTTGTATCCCATGTACGCGTTGAACAGCAATGGTCCGATCGGTGTGCCCGGACGGACCATTGCATTCAATGTGTGCGGGTACGCGTTGTATCCCATGTACGCGTTGAACAGCAATGGTCCGATCGGTGTGCCCGGCCGGCCCATTGCATTCAATGTGTGCGGGTACGCGTTGTATCCCATGTACGCGTTGAACAGCAATGGTCCGATCGGTGTGCCCGGCCGGCCCATTGCATTCAATGTGTGCGGGTACGCGTTGTATCCCATGTACGCGTTGAACAGCAATGGTCCGATCGGTGTGCCCGGCCGGCCCATTGCATTCAATGTGTGCGGGTACGCGTTGTATCCCATGTACGCGTTGAACAGCAATGGTCCGATCGGTGTGCCCGGACGGCCCATTGCATTCAATGTGTGCGTGTACGCGTTGTATCCCATGTACGCGTTGAACAGCAATGGTCCGATCGGTGTGCCCGGCCGGCCCATTGCATTCAATGTGTGCGGGTACGCGTTGTATCCCATGTACGCGTTGAACAGCAATGGTCCGATCGGTGCGCACCCATTGGCTATGGCCTGGCCTGGCAACGGACGCGTTTTCGAAATTTGAACGAGTCTGATGCTGTAAATTCAGTTGGTCACCCACAACAATGTTGCAATTTCATGGGTGTCACGAAGTTGAACATTTGAAGGATGCTGGGGGCGTGTGTAAGTGGTGCAATTCCATGGATTGGCTAGATTCAGATGATGCAAACGACTTGGACCTATCACTTTGGACACATGGGACAGTATCTGCCTCTGCAGCACACATATAATGCTGGCTGTTCCCCTGAGAGCTCACTTGCCTGCACTACGTGCTCCAGGACAACATCTGCCACTACACTGCTGCTGTATCTGCACCCTCTGGACCCTGCAATGGCACGTACTGTGGAGAGAGCCCCAGCCTTCAGCACTGAGGAGAACCAGGCCCTGCTGGATGGCCTCCTTCCACAGTACAGCAAGCTGTATGGGAAAGCAGGGGAGCAGGTGAGTGTTCTGTCCACTGCCTTTCTAAATGTGCATGATGTCTGACTAGCAAGGCTAACAGTCTGCACGCCACTGGCTAGCAGGCTCACTGAGTAGTTGTCACCCCCCATAGTGTGTAGTTACATGCACTGGACAGGTATAGTGCAGTGACAGTGCATTCAAACAAGGTCTTACTTCCCAGGCAATGATACCATGTAGTAACTGCTGGCATACTGTCCATAGCCATCGTTGCACTGCCTGTGTACATCATGTGCCCCTGTGAGTGAGACATGTATATCCAACTGTGTAATGCACGGATATGTTGCATGTGTAGTAATGGCATTCTCACTTTGTTATCCTCACAGGTTGATGCCCACCAGAAGCAGAAGATATGGCTGACCATCGTCCGGGCAGTGAGATCCGTGGGGGTCTACAAGCGCCGGATCCGCAACTGCCAGAAGAGGTGGCAGGACCATCGGGGCTGGACCCGGAGGATCGCACGGGTCCAGCTGAAGCTGTCGCCTCCTCGCAGGAGGGGCGGACACCGGACCCTGACCCCCCACATGCTGAGGATCCTGGCGGTGGTCTTCCCTGATCTGGATGGGCAGCTGAAGGCCAGAGAGCAGCAAGGAGGGGGTGAGTCCATGTCTGCATTGTGAACTATGTCTGCCATGCTATGTGCCCTCCTCTGGCCTGGTTAAACTTCCACAGTACATCAGTCTTGTGGTCCAGGACCCATGTCCCTCTATTGTGCACTGCCCACTCCTCATCTGATACCCAGGTGTGGCCCTTACAGTCAGGGTACTGTGTCACTTGGGTACTGTGTCCTTGCAGTTTGCTTGACTCAAGGTGGGGGACAGCATCTGTTTCCCTGACTCTGTGGTGGGCATCATGGGTGGGTCCATTGCTTACACATTGCCTGTGTTCTGACATGTGTTCTGCGTGTCATTTTGATATGTGGCCCAATTGCTGAGCTGATCCACCACATGTGCCTGGGGTATCTGGCACACACCCAGGCTGCGGGTGGGAACAATGTTTGTGCCCCAGGAGTGTGTATATAACGTGTGTCACACATACTTAGCCAGCTGCCTACTGTCCAGGGCTCATCCCTCATTCATGTGGGACAGGACAGGCATGCCTACTCCAGGCCATACAATACACTCTGTACTCCCACTGCCGTGTATCAGCTGGCACGTTTTGCTCAGTGATTCGTCCCCTCAGGTGTCTGCCTCTGTGTCAGTGTGCTGTGGCTTCGTTGTCAGGTCTGCTGGGGTGTTCCTCGGTTGGGGCTCCGCATGCCACCAGAGATGTGACCATAGGAGATGATACACGTGTGACACATAGGTGTTTGATCACCTGACCGTGCAGACTGGGGTATGCAAATATGAGGTTCAGGCAGCTGTTTCCCATTCACAGCAGATTGTGATGTGCTCAGGTGCAGAGGGTAGTGTTACAGGTCTCCCATATGTACAATGGGTATAACCAGGACAGATGAGGGTACAGATGATGTGGTGTGTGGGGGATGTACATGTGCACTTGTTCAGCTCCAGGACTTGCATTCCCCATGATCTACTATTGTGACACAGTGCAGAGTGTTGTTGTCTGGCTGCCCTGCCCATGTGACTGGAGACAGTTATGTATGACTTAGCAGGCATGGCTGTGCCATGGCATGTGACTTCCTATTAGTGATCCTGCAGGGGAGTGACATTTGCTACATGCACACCATTGTGGCAATGGCTATCAGGACATGGGTGCATCATGGTGTCTGTCGCTGGTATGCATCACATGCATTTCCTATTTGACTCTGGGCATCCCTTTCATCCGGACACCTGCACTGACTCAGTGGCAAGAGTTGTGATGTGTGCATGTCCACATGCTTCACCGGGTTCTCTGCACTGTCCAAATACTGTGTAGGTGGTGCATGTGTCCACACTGGGGTATTGCCATCCCACAGACACCATACAGATGGGTGCAAGGCCAGGTGGGATGTGAGTGCCATGGTTGACCATCAGACTGACAATTGACTTCTCCTGTTCTGTTTGTGCAGTTTTAGCAATGTTCAACTAAGGATGCCAGGGCTTGCTCTGTAATGTGCTGTACTTACTGTGGTGTGTGCGTTCGGTGCAGGTGACTGATGTCTGTCTGTTTCCCTATTGATTGCAGATACATCCACGGCCACAGGAGGGGACAGCTCCACGGACCAGGAGGAGCCGCAGAGCCAGACTGGGTCAGCAGCCGAGGAGTGGTCGGAGGGACCCAGTGGCACGGAGGGCGAGGGGAGCCACACCGAGGAGTCCTCAGCACCATCCACCTCAGCTGGGGACCACAGCAGCTCGGAGGATGACTCCCTTGTGGAGGCGGGTCTCGGCAGCCACCAAAGGCCAGCCAGTCTGTCTGGCCCCGCCACCACCACCACCACCACCGCCCTCCCGTTGGCTCCCATTCCCGAGGTCCGTGGAGGCTCCCATGTTCGGGAGCGTGTCTCCTTCGGGCCAGACACTGCACCCCCTGCCCCTGTGTCCCCTGCTGCCCTGAGTGAGGAGTCTGTGTACCTCCTCCGCCAGCTCCATGTAGGACAGACAGCGATGCTGAGTGTCCTCCATGCACACACCAGTCTGTTGACTCAGCTGGTGTCATTCATGGAGGGCATCTCATCGGGCATGTCTGACCTACAGAGGGGCAATAGGTCCATGGACTCCTCCCTGACGGCAGCAGTGTCCCTCCTCCGACAGTCCCTCACCCCTCCTGCCTCTGCCCCATCCACACTCCCCAGCACCTTACCCGTCCCAAGCACACACACACTGGCACAGGCACACACCAGCACAGACACATGCAGCACACGGACACACACGCCAGAAACAAGACGCACACGCACGCACCGTCAGGGGACTGCAACCACACTCACAGGGGATGGGGCACAGGCACAAAAACACACATCCACAAGCACTGCTCAGTCCTCAGTTGCCTCTCCCTCCAAAGACCCCTCCCTTGCCTCACCTGCAACTCCATACACACAGCGGCTCTTCCTCTGTGACCTTGGCCTCTCCCCCTCCGACCCAGCTGATCCAGCATTCAGGGGGAAGAGGAAGCCCACCCACACGGAGCGGAGTGCCCCTGGCCCCCGGACACCATCCCCCAGGCGCAGACCGACTGAGGCCCCCACCCGCAAGTCCCCCGGTCCCGGAAGAGCAAGACCCCGCCGCCGCCCTGCAGCTCAGGCACCAAGTCTCCTTCCTCCATCCCTCAGGCCCCCACTCCACAGGTGCCCCCACCACACCCTGCCCCAGGTTCCCCCACCCACAGATACACCATCCCCAGAAGGGTCAGGCCTTCTCCCCCTGCCACTTGCTCTTCCGGCCCCACACCCCCCGCTGCGCTTGTCTGTACCACTGATGTGGTGAGGGTGTCATCCCCCTCTATCCTGCCCACCTTTCCTGATCCCCGTTCTCCTCCCCTGGAGGTGGGCACTGCAGTGGCGGACCTGTCCACTCCATCTGCAGGGTCCACTGCAGTTGTGCCGGCACACACCATGTCAGACACCTCCACTGCAGTTGTTAGTGGCTCTCCATCACCCACCACCCCTTCCCTGCCTCCTCCTGGTGAGCCCTGATCCTGTCCCTGCGGTGCCTGGCCTGCCCCCCGTATGCCCCTCCTAGGGGATTGTCCCCGGTTGTGATCAGTGCAGGCATGCATAGGGTGACATCTGCCACTGTCACCCTGTATAGACTTCCTTGATGGACTGGCCATTGGCCTTTGTTGATACCTTGCAGTTCTTCCAAGTTTTGAACCCACATGCTGAATAAAGCAACTTTCTGTTCTCTAGTGGTTTTGCTTCTGATGTACATGATGTTGATGATGCTAACCGTGCCCTTGCTGCAGTGATGGTGATTTTTGGACTCATGAAAATGAAGTGTTACTGTGCATGAACCCATGTGTTCCAGGGGGACAGTGTCCTATCCTATGGTGAATCCATGTTGTCCTTAGCAGCATCTGAGGGTGTCATGTATTCAATATTTGGCAATGGGATTTCCTACTTACATTAGCAATGTCACATCTGTGGGTTCCACCCATGCACATCTGTTGTGTTTGCCATTGTTCAATTAGTCTAGTTCCCTGACCGTGTGGCCATCTCCACTGGACATGCAGGTTTGGGCATCAATGGGGAAGGACTCTTCTGTGTTGTCAGTGCAACTTGCTATACATGTGTGTTGGATCTGTGCTGTTGAGTTCGTTGACATTCCCATGACCAGGCTGATGTGACGGGAGCCTTCATTTGGTGCTAATTGTTGACTGTGTGACCAAGTGTTCTGCTGACATGATGGAGCCCTACTGATGCGACATATGGCACAGCTTTCCTCACACAGGAGTGGAGTCCCCTCATGGCAGTGTGTACTCCTGTGACATGTCGTGCGCCCAAGGTGTGTGTTGTATGAGCATGTGTGTGTGTTCACTTCCATGTTGCTGTGCATGCTGGGATCCCTAGTGATGTTCCTGTTTGTGATGCTTGCTGAGTTGAGCTATGTTCCCCCAAAGTCTTCTCCCTGGGTTCTCTGTGATGTGGGTGCATGGCACATTACTGGTCATCAGGGTGTCACCCATAGGTGTGTTTGCTGTCAGGGCTGAGTTTGTGGGCAGACGCTGATGTGTCACAGTCCGGATTCCCCTTTGCACTTGTTGTTGACACCTGTCATGTGATTTCTGGTTTGTGTTAGCTTACATTGGTTGTGACACGTTGTGTGTGTGACTGCTGGCACTCCTCAGGGCTGCAATGTTGGTAGTTGTCTATGTGTGTCCTTTGTGGGTGACCTTGGCTTCTTCATAGGTGTGTGACTGTGGCTGGGATCCCATTGGTTGGTGTGGTATTGCCGTCATGTCCATGTACAGCGTAGTGTGCAGTGTGTCAGACATTCAGGAGTCTGGTAGAGTGGCCATGTGTGATGTGTTCCTGCACCTTGGTTCCCACCACCCCCCCTGGGATTGTCATGGGTGCATGTGCAATGTCACCAGTGCATGTGAGCTTCACTGCTGCACATTGTTGGAGGTTGAGGTGTGTGGTGTTGAGTGTGTGCAGATGAGAGTTGATGCCCGTCTAGACCCCTGCCTCCATGTTGGCCTTGGCTGACAGGCCGTGCTGGTTGATTTCTGCTTGTGTAGGTGTGATGGTAGTTTGTTGCTCAGGACACATGACTGTGGTTCACAGTGTGAACGACATCTAGCTTTGTCATCACAGTGGGATTGTAATGCAGCCCAGGGTCACCACATTGTGGGGGCCCTGGGTGTGGTGCTGTGGTGTCTGTGTGTCTTGCTGTGTCAGTTGCTGTTCCTACATGCTTGTGTGACATGTGTGATTTGTGCTCCCACTCATCTGACAATGCCCGATTGCCCACATAGGGGATTTGGATCCATGAGTTACCTTTGTGTGGCACTGAATGCACGTCTGTGTAATTGGTATTCAGGCCTCCTCATGTGTTGTGTGTTTGCCTGGGGACACTGGTACCCCCCTCACCTGTTGTGTTTGATGTGCAGTGTGGGTCTGCCTGTTTGTGTTTGTGCATCTGCACCACTGCATTGGCATATCTTTAGTGTGCCATTGGCTGTATGTTGTTTGGTGTGTTTGCCCTGCTGTCCCTGGGACTCCTAGGTCATCAGTCAGCACAATGATCATTGTGTGTGTGTCCCATTGCTGCCATGGTATGGTATCTGTTCACCTCCCTTCTACAGTCTCCACTGGGTATCTGAATTTGTGTGCCCATTGGTGCAAATATGTGGGTCTGCATTCTGATGGTCACTTCTGTCATTGAGTCATTGATGAGTGTTGACAGTGTCAGCCCCCATGGGTGATGTTTGTCTGCACATGGCCAAAGGTATGTCTTGTTTGCACTGCACTGTTTGCCTCCCCATTCTATGTTGCTATGGGACACAAGCACTACTTTGCCACTGATGTGTTTGTTGTTCTGTGACCAGGAATAATCCATGCAGTTTGGCAGTTGCAGCTTATTCTTTGTCAACACATACATTTTGGTCACTGTGATGATGGGGGTTTGGACCCCATTGCCACAATGTTCAATATGTGAGAATGAATGAGCAACGGCGGATCTGAGTAACCGCACCTCCCTGCTTTATTCCTTTTCTTGTTTAAGAAATTGTAATGGATAGTATGATTGGGTGTGCACATACAGCTCCTGCACCTGCCGTTGTTGGATGCCAGCTGCCAAGCAGAGATAAAACTGTGAAAATAGTGGAGCGGTGCACTACCAAAGAGTTTTCTTCAATAAATCCAAATGTTCATTTTGTATAGTGGTTTATCAATCCTTTATTTTCAATATCAAAATGTGCAAATTCCAGCCAACGCGTTTCGTTCATACATAAAATGAACTTCTTCAGGGCTGAAAGTTATAATACATAAAAGAAAACATAAGTATAAAAATATATATACATATGGTGTATTCACACAATATGCTTTTACTTTAAAAACGAGAGAGAAACTATATACAAAGGCAAAGGTTATTTCATTAGAAGGTGACTCTAAACACAAGAAAGGAAACCTAATGGGGGTGGGAAAAATACAAAACAAAAATGGAAATTCATGGTCGACAATATGTCACTTCAAGTTGAAGAAAAAACAGACAAAATAGGGTGAAGGGGAAAAAGAAAATGGGGGGCGGAAGAGTAGGGGTTGAAGACAAGAATAGAGGGAGGAAAAAACATGGAAATATAAAAATATAAATATATATATATATATAAAAAAGGGCAGACATTAACAATCTTATACATATTTTGTAATGTAATGTCCAAATTCCTGCTGTCGACGCACAAGTATTTAAATTTTAAAGGCTACCATGTATATAGTTTCGCTCCACTATTTTCACAATGTTCAATATGTGCTTCAGCTATGGACCCCACACTCACATTTTGGTCACTGTGATGATGGGGGTTTGGACCCCATTGCCACAATGTTCAATATGTGCTTCAGCTATGGACCCCACACTCACATTTTGGTCACTGTGATGATGGGGGTTTGGATCCCCATTGCCACAATGTTCAATATGTGCTTCAGCTATGGACCCCACACTCACATTTTGGTCACTGTGATGATGGGGGTTTGGACCCCATTGCCACAATGTTCAATATGTGCTTCAGCTATGGACCCCACACTCACATTTTGGTCACTGTGATGATGGGGGTCTGGACCCCACTGCCACAATGTTCAATATGTGCTTCAGCTATGGACCCCACACTCACATTTTGGTCACTGTGATGATGGGGGTTTGGACCCCATTGCCACAATGTTCAATATGTGCTTTAGCTATGGACCCCACACTCACATTTTGGTCACTGTGATGATGGGGGTCTGGACCCCACTGCCACAATGGTCATGGCCTGCTTGCATTGTGGGTGCCACACACATTTATGTGTGGCACTTGTGATAGGGGGTCACATTGTATGTCCACAGTCCTGTTCAGTGTTGTAGGCATTTGACACAGTCTACACACGCTTGTCATGGTGTTGGGGGGGATGTCTTTGTGTTGCATTCTTTCTGCTGGTGTGTGCTTCTTGTGGCATGTATTTGCCATCCTGTGAGTGGGGGTGGTAGTAGTAGGCATCCAGCCCCCCCTGGGTAGAGGTGGTAGTAGTGGTAGGCACCTGGCACCCCCTGGGTAGAGGTGGTAGTAGTGGTAGGCACCTGGCACCCCCATGGGTAGAGGTGGTAGTAGTGACAGGCATCCAGCCCCCCATGGGTAGAGGTGGTAGTAGTGGGAGGCACCTGGCACCCCCTGGGTAGAGGTGGTAGTAGTGGTAGGCACCTGGCACCCCCAGGGTAGAGGTGGTAGTAGTGGGAGGCACCTGGCACCCCCTGGGTAGAGGTGGTAGTAGTGGTAGGCACCTGGCACCCCCATGGGTAGAGGTGGTAGTAGTGACAGGCATCCAGCCCCCCATGGGTAGAGGTGGTAGTAGTGGGAGGCACCTGGCACCCCCTGGGTAGAGGTGGTAGTAGTGGTAGGCACCTGGCACCCCCAGGGTAGAGGTGGTAGTAGTGGTAGGCACCTGGCACCCCCTGGGTAGAGGTGGCAGTAGTGGTAGGCACCTGGTACCCCCTGGGTAGAGGTGGCAGTAGTGGTAGGCATCTGACACCCCCTGGGTAGAGGTGGTAGTAGTGGTAGGCACCTGGCACCCCCTGGGTAGAGGTGGTAGTAGTGGTAGGCACCTGGCACCCCCTGGGTAGAGGTGGCAGTAGTGGTAGGCATCTGACACCCCCTGGGTAGAGGTGGTAGTAGTGGTAGGCACCTGGCACCCCCTGGGTAGAGGTGGCAGTAGTGGTAGGCACCTGGCACCCCCTGGGTAGAGGTGGTAGTAGTGGTAGGCACCTGGCACCCCCATGGGTAGAGGTGGTAGTAGTGGGAGGCATCCAGCCCCCCATGGGTAGAGGTGGTAGTAGTGGGAGGCACCTGGCACCCCCATGGGTAGAGGTGGTAGTAGTGACAGGCATCCAGCCCCCCATGGGTAGAGGTGGTAGTAGTGGGAGGCACCTGGCACCCCCTGGGTAGAGGTGGTAGTAGTGGTAGGCACCTGGCACCCCCATGGGTAGAGGTGGTAGTAGTGGGAGGCACCTGGCACCCCCAGGGTAGAGGTGGTAGTAGTGGTAGGCACCTGGCACCCCCTGGGTAGAGGTGGTAGTAGTGGTAGGCACCTGGCACCCCCATGGGTAGAGGTGGTAGTAGTGGGAGGCACCTGGCACCCCCAGGGCGTAGCGACGGGTTCGGCGCGTACGGGAAGCGCATCGTACTTGTCCGGCCGGACGGGGCTGCTTTTTGGCTTCCGGGCGACTCGTATCTGCGTGTACGGATCCGGCTCGGTCGGGGATCAGGACCTGGATTGGGTGAGTACGACTCGGTCGGAATCTGCGCTGTTGTGCGCATCATACTTGTTCGTTCGGATTAATGTGCGGATCGGTCGGGAAACAGGCATTCGCATGGCTTTTTTCCCGACCGAATGGCGTTGGGTGCGTCTCCGACCGAGATCGGAATCGGCCCCTGTGTTGTAATGGTATGCATTGCAACGTGATATATTCCTTGGCTGCATCCTAACAATCATGTATAATTTGGACTAATATTGCCCTGAGTTCTTCTGGGCCAGCCAGCAAGAAGTTGCTAGCAACATCCCATAAGGAGCTAAAGTACCTACCCAGAAGAAAACTGTATTAAGACTAGGGCTCCCAGTTTTCCATTTTTACAGATAAATACAGACAGAAAACTATTTATTTTCCTGTCTGTATTTATTTTTAAATACAGAAAATAGGCCTTCTTTGGATGATTTTTTCTAATGTCAATCATAAGTGCCAGGTCAGTAGGTGTACCGATTGACAGGTAGGGTAAATGAAAAAAGACAGTAGATTTCCTAATTAAGCTTAGTTAAGTGCAGATCTACAATTATTTATGCTACTCTCCAATGCAAGTGTTTTCAGATAACACTATTGCACTGTATACTGCTGAAAACATTTGGACATGCAAATGTGAGTAAACATTTATCAATTAAATAAATGTGGAAAGATACGCATTGTAGATTCATTTATACAGAATACACAGTATAAAAATGGACAAATACAGAAAAAATGAGAAAAAAAGAAATATGGATAAATACAGACAGAAATGTCAAAAAAATAAATACCATAAAACCGGGAGCCCTAATTAAGACATCTGAGGGCTCAACTAGCTGAAGAAAACAACCTCTTTCCAAAATGTCAATCCTTCTCGATTCCACAATCCGGACGATTGTTCAGAAACTAATTTGATTTGACCTTGTTGAAGCTTGAACAATCAACCTCTCCATTGTCGAATACCGGTAAGGAAATCCGGGTCAACCGGTACTAGCATATGTCTCCTAGCCACAGATCAGCTGACTAGCAGGCATGAGCATGGTTTGGATCATGTAGCCAGAAGGGAATTAGTAAGGTTTTCATTAAATGGCAATAATGGCTCATATGTTTCAGGCCCTGGTTGAAGAATCTGAGTTGATACATATAATTTCATCTTCATAGGAAAATTTAATTTTTAGTAACTTAGCAGCCCTCAAAAGCACCACTGGAAGCAAACTACTTTCCTTGATTGGTGGCCAAAGTTGGGAGTTTAGCTCTGTTTAGTGAGATGTGTCCAGCCCACTGTTATTTTTTAAGTCCAAATACAATGCATATTCAGTCTAATGAATGGGCAGCAATGTTTCCCCCTACCATCCTCACCAGTGTCCTGAAAGGCATTGAGGCAGAGGTCTTTGATCAGAATCCACTGGTAACAACAGGATGAGCTTTCATGATTTCGTGGCACAAAATGGGCCTGGAGAGGGCCAACGTAGGATCAGAGTATGGAATCGGAATCAGATCACTGATTAGCACCGGTAGAGTAATTGTCGGGACAGGAGGTAACCTATGTGAACCTTGGCACCAGAGTCAATACAGGACTGGTGGCAGCTCCAGGGGGACAGATGGGGCCGGGGTCGGACACGCCAGTGAAAGTCCAACTGAAGACACCTGCAGCTTCAAGGAATCGGAAGGAGCACTAGAGGCAGCTGGGATTGCACTAACAATCTGCAGCATGGCCTTTTTGAAGGCCGCTATTTGTTACAGAGTCAAAAGCAGTCCAGGGAACCAAGACGCACCAGAACTAATGTGACTGATTCAGAGGCGGTAGACATCTGGCAAGTGTGATCTATATCTTGACACCCTGTTACTTTCTTGATAGACTTCGAGTGGCAGATGGGATTGAGTCCTGTGTGGCATTCTTACGCTTATGCCAAGAGTTTTATTTTGAATTACCCAACCTGCAGTGGGAGAGGGACCTATGGTTAGATCACAACTTCTTCTTACGCTTGCGATAAGGAATTTAGCCTCCTAGTCCTGAATCTCCTTCAGGTGCATGAAGGCACATTTGTCACATGACTTAAGAGTCATGATTGAAGCCCAAGGGCAACAGGCATGTGAGGATCAATGACCAACATATGGTTCCTGTTTTGTCTGTACAGCTTGAATCCTCCCACTCTCGGTGGGAACACTGTACCCCTGCACACAGTTGGAAAGTTTGTTGTAGTTTACTGAAGTCCTTTCAAAGTTGAGAGCTAAACTCTGTTTCTGAGTCGAAGGGTGCAGAAAGAAGGAACGGACATCAGCGCGTAGGGAAGGTGCTTTTATTCGGGTTCACCTTCCCACTTCAGGGGCAGTAAGCAGTATAGAGTCATCATAGAGCCAAACAACGCCATCTGTCTGTACCCAGGGGCATTGTTACGAAAGTCTCCAGATCCAGTCTGGTGCCTGGGGATATTCTAAAGGTGAGGAATCTGAGGTTACAAGTATCCATCTAAAATATCTTTACCACAGAAGCAAGTTTTTCTTCTGAATACATTTTTCATGAGATTTCTCACCTTATGAATAAGTCCCAGCGCAATACCTCCCAGGGAAGTGGGACAGTTAACCAAGAAAACCATGCAACACATCTCTGGCAAAGTGCCCATTACTGGGTGCCTGAGACATGAGGCAATAATGGATTGCAAAAGTATGCAATGGCGACCATGTTGCTGCCCAGCAATTGGGACTCCTCTGGAAAAAGCCACTGAAACAGTTATGGCCTCGATGGAAGGGCCTTTCTGAGCAAGAGCATAGCAATTTTTGATAGAGAGGGTGACCTAATGTCAAATAGTGCATTTAGTCATGGTCTTGCCCTTCTAGGCTCCAGCAAAGCCCACAAAGAACTGATCGTCCACTCTATCGTGATCAGTGCTTTCAATATATTAGGAAACTGCAAGCTTGGGGTCCAGTCTATGAACTCATTCCTCCTCCTTGGTTGGATGCGGAGGAGGGAGAAAAATTAGAAGAGTGATAGACTGGGCCATATGTAAGGCCAAAACCGCCTTGGGTAAGAAGGATGGTCAGACGCAAAGAACCAACTTATCCTGACAGAAAACAATGAAGGGTAAGTGAACTCAAGGGCCTGAAGTTCTCAACAGCATCAGAACTCTTTTTAGAGGTAGGAGCTAAACCGGACAACTGTGCGACGGCTCAAATGGAAACGTCATCAAGAAAGGCATCTGAATCCACTGAGCCACAAGAAAAGGAGAGGGAGGAAACAAGTAAGGCAAACCTTTATAAAAAATATACCTTCAACGAAGACTTAAACAGGGAAGGTTGATAAGAAAGGCACATAAATTCAGAGTCAGCTGTCCCCGATCCTCCCACACTGTACACAGTGCACTGGATAACAACAGAATGAGTGGAAACATCGGCAGCAGGTCTCTTGACTAGCTAACCCTGAAGTCATCCCTCTGGTAACCATCCAGGGGGAAGTGTATCTCACAAAAATGAGGACTCTTCCTGTTCTGAGAGGTGGCAAAGATGTCTGAAAGCAGAACCCAAATAGGAAGAAGATTGCCTCCGTCCCCTGAGTAGCACAAATTAGTGGTCTTCCAGCGAGAAGTGACTGAGAACATCTGCCCTCACACTGGTGGAGCCTGCCAGGTGAGCTTCCATTGAGCAGGTTCCCCATTGCTATGCGTACTTCCATAGGAAAATCTCCACCCAATATGATGTCCATGACTCCATTCCTCCATGTTTGTTGATATAGTAGACAGTGGAGGTGTTGTCTAAAAGAATGATGAGAAATGATGGAAAGAATCTGATGGAACAGTGTGAAGCCTTCAGGGCAAGGCATGCCAACTGCACCTTGAGCATGTTTATGTGCAGGTGCTACTTCGATATGGACACAGGCCCCATACCTCCCTATCATCCTGAGCCCAGCAAGAAGTCTGCCTTGGACACAATAGCTTGAGCTTGTGGGGGTTGAAAGTGTGACCTCTCAGGCAGATGCAGACATCCACCCACCAGTGCAGATCTTGATACACTATCTGGATGATCTTTATCCCAGGTATGAGGCTCCCAGTGCCTCCACAGACAACTCAGGGCCATTGCCCACCATCTGCTGTGAGGTACCAAGAGGATGCAAGAGGCTTTAAGGCTTAGCAGGCTAAATACTTGCAGCACTGAGATCCAAGCTTGAATCCGACACATCAGAATTGTTGCCTGAGTGTCTGAGATCCTGAGGAGGGAAGGCCTTCATAAAGGTTTTTTCCTACCCCACTGTAAAAAAAGTCAGCAGTTGTGGAGGAGTAAGGGGAGTGTTTTAAATGTTGATAGTATAGCCAATGTCATGGAGAAGAA
Source organism: Calotriton arnoldi (assembly GCA_963921515.1). Lineage (NCBI taxonomy): Eukaryota > Metazoa > Chordata > Amphibia > Caudata > Salamandridae > Calotriton > Calotriton arnoldi. Next base: position 104,231 of record CAWUFW010017823.1, read on the forward strand.
ACATCAGTTTGATTGGGACTTCACCTTCACAAGTCAAGTCATCCAAGTCTGGAAGTACATGGAGCCCAGACTCCTGAAGTAAACTCGCCATGACCACCAGCACCTCGCACATATGCTTGTGACTATCTTCAGTCCAAACATGAGGACTACAAACTGAAAGGGGTGGGAGTTCACTGGGAATCTCAAGTAGCATATGTGTGCAAGGAGGATTGCTAGATGAAAGTAAACATACAGGAGAACCAAAGGCAAGAAATAATTCCGAAGTACAAGGTCACAGGACCTCAGCTAGGGACAGCAGTTTATACAGGCCTCCATCTTTCTTAGACACCATGAAGCAAAGGGAATGAAATATCATGCCCTTTTCTTCTGGAGACACAATGTCTGTGGCCCCTTATTCCAGTAAGGCAAAGACCACTGTCTCCAAGATTGAGACATAAGTCAGTGAATACACTCTGAAGGAGCCGACAATTGCCGACTAGATGAAGTCCAACTGTCTGAAGCTAAACACCGACAAGACGAGTTGTGATCTTCAGTAAGAGCTCCTCACCATGCGACTCCACCTGGTGGCCGTCAGAGCAATGATCGACACCCACCCCCATCACACCCACTAAGACCCTCAGGATTATCATCGAATGCAAACTTGGCATGACTGCTAAAGTCCACACCATCACTGCCTCATGCTTCCACAACATGAAAAGGAAGATTTTCAAATGGCTCCCAACTAAGACCCCAAAAGCCGTCATCCACGCCATTGTCACCAGCAAGCTGGACTATGGGAAGGCTGCAGACCATTCAGAATGCCAGAATCATTCTCAGACTCCCATGCCACACACACATCTGACCTCACTTTAAGGAGCTACACTGGCTGCCCATACTCAAATGAGCACAATTCAAACTCCCTACCCACACTTTCAAGGCTATACATACCTTTGGCTCACCATACCTCCACAATCACATCTGCTTTCACACACCCACAAAAAACCCTCCGATCAGACAGATTCCTACTTGCACACATCCCACACGTTCGAAAAACCAGACCTAGGGGTCAAACCTTTTACAAAATAGTTCCTAAAGCTTTGAATGACATGCTGCTACAAATCCAAGCCTCCCCCTCACTTCTTGAATTCCACAAGAAGCTGAAGATCTGGTTCTTTGAGAAATAACATTAGACCCTAGGCGTGGCTAGATTCACAGTTGCTTAGTGCCAAGATACCCTCCTGGGTGAGAGTTCGCTTTCCAAATGTTCATAAAATAACAAGGAGAGGGGTGGTATGGAAGGGAAGATAGGAAATAAAGAGTGTAATAATGAGGTCAAAAGGGCCCAAACCTGGGATTTACTTCGGGTACTGTGAAGGGACTTGGGGACAAGATAAATCTGCACCTGACACTATGATCAAAAACACCTTACAGGAGCACACAATCAGATTCAACATCCTTCTGTGGGTAGTGCGAGACTTGCAGGAAGTCATGGAGCCCAAATTAGGTGCCCTGGCACAAGTTGTGGGACTGCTCCATGCATATCACAAGAAACTGAAAGAACGGGTGGACCCCCCAGTGTCGACCGTGGCGTCGCTCGAACCGACAGTAACCAAAATGGCTCTACCATCAGCCACTTACAAGAGCAACTGATAGGTAGATGATGTTGAAGGACGCTCTTGACAGAACAACATATGGATAGTGGGCCTCTCGGAGGGCAAAGAGGGTCCCAGCATGGACTTGTTCCTGGAAGACTGGTTGGTCGCCAACGTTCTGGAAGGTAAACCGTTAAGTTTCTTTTCTGCTGAAATGGTGCACATGGTCCCTGGCAGACCACCGCTGCCTGGCTCCGACTGGTGGTGGCCCAATTGTTAAATTACAGATATCACATTGTACAGGCTCCCAGAGGCAGGAGACCCTGGACAATCAATAACAGCTGTACCAATACTTTCCTGACCTACACTATGGAGGTGCTAAAACAACAGGAAACCTTCTTGACAGTCAAGGCCCGTCTTTGACAATTTAATCTCCAATATGCTTTAATATACCTGCAAAATCTGAAAACGATATTTGATGGGTCAACAAGATTCTTTGCAACACCCTAAGAAGCTTGGGAGTGGCTGGCGACGAAAGGGATCTCAGAACGACCCACCACCCAACAGAAAAGAAAACAGAGAGCTCCTTGATCAGTTAAGTTGCATTGACTATAGGGACTATGTAATGGGTCAACACAGTGAGGACAACAATGCGGGCAGACTACTGGCCTGGATGCTCCCATCGGCGCAAGTGACATCTCCCATAGGAGCCATATGGACCTGCCAAGGAGACATAGCTAATAGCCAAGAGAACATCAACACTGTCTTCAGGGAATACTATAGTGCATTATACTCGGTTCCAGAGAACACTTACAACTCCCTCATAGTTGACTATCTTGACAGGATCACATTACCCCGGCTCACTAAACTACACGGCCTTGATCTTGAGAAACCAATCTCCCTAGAGGAAATTTCAACAAATAGCACGAGGCAAGTCACTGGGCAACAATGGCTTACCTGTTGAATTATAGGCAACATATGCCTCACAGATAGCACCAAGGTTATTGCCGATACTAAAGGCATCTAAGACCAAAAGGCTACTCCCCACCTCCATGAGAGAGTCCTTAATAGTGGTCCTACCTAAACCTGGGAGTGACCCATAAGAGGTTGAGTCCTATCAGCCCTGTCCTTGCTTAACCTAGATAGTAAAGTACTGGGCAAAATATTGGCTGATCGTTTGATGCCTATTATACACCTCTTGGTACCCAGTGACCAGAATGGGTTCATACAGAGGCATAACACATTTCTCAATCCTCAAAGGCTTTTCATGGTCATGGACTGGGATAGGAGGATGACATGAGATCACTGAATGTACTCTCTAGACATTGAGAAGGCTTTCGATATGCTGAGTTGGCCTTTCTTGATGGAAGTACTGAATATAACGAGTATAGGTACAGAGTTCTTGAGGTGGGTGTATCTTCTTTACACACAACTGTTGGTGTAGGTTTGTATTGGAAACATGGTTTCTGACTGCTTCCCTATTGATAGAGGGACCAGATAGGGATGCCCACTCTCAGTACTAAGTTTCGCTTTGGCAATGGAGCCCCTAGTGTGCTTACTGCGGACACGGACCCCCCCGGTGCCTGGAGGTTGAGAACCAATGACATATAATATCATTGTATTTGGACAATGCTCTTGTGTACCTTCTCAATAACCCTGACATCTTGCCTCTCTTGATGACCTGGAAGAATTTAATGGGATATCTGCTCTCCGTATGAATTGGGGAAGTCCTGCTTGTTCCCGCTTATATCTCTATTGAAGACACAGATGGACTTGATACCCAAGGTTGAGACGCAGTGGCAGTTTGACACTTTAAATATTTGGGGTTAATATGTCTCATGAACAGTGTGGCCAACTAGATGGTAATCTTGGTTGAGTGGTAGCAGTGGTGTGATGCTCACTCCCCTTTTGGTGCTCACTGCCTCTGTCACCGCAGTCACTATCTACAAAATGTTAGTTCTCACTCATTTGTTATATTTTTTTTGCTGCACTACCAGTGATAATCGTAGACAAGTTTTTAGAGACCTGCGCTCCTTGTTGACAGGGCTGATATGGAGCACTGACAGACGTAGGGTGTCTCTAACTAAACTCTACCCACCATTAATGGAGGGTGGCCTGGGGGCCCCTATCTACGATGTGTACTATGCTGCATCCCAGCTCCAATAACCGATTCAATTGATAGTCAATGATCGAAACCCAGAGCAAGCTGATGTCCAAGCACAGCTAGACGAACTCAACATTTTACGATGGCTCATGACACGAGGAAAGGCAGACGACTCTAGCACTATACTAATGAAGGTAGCGAAATGGACATGGGATACATATGCCACACCATGGGACAGACAGACACCATATGCACTGGAGATGCTGTTGTGGCCCCTCCTTGCCTGCTTTCAATTCACACATTAGCATGACATTTGTCCATGGCGGGAGGCAGAAATGCACACCTGGGATGATCTGTTGAATGATGGACTGTGGATCCCCTTCATAGACCTGAGAACCCGTCATGACATAGGACAGGGTAGCTTCCTATTACACTGCGCATTGCAGAACCGACTTCATATAAAGTGGGACACCACACACAAAGAACCTGAGGTCTCGACAGGGCTGCAGGTATTGATCACTCACAGGTTTCTCTGTTAAGCCATCGGAGAATATGGTTGTGCAATCCCTGCTGGAGCTGGTAATACTAATCGAATAGGCGCAAGGCTCCGGTTGAGCTTGTTTGCCAGCTAGTGCTTCAGCACTGAAACACTTTTGAGTTTTCTAAAAGAGGTGGAGTGGGACTCCTGATACTCGGACTGCTAGTAGGGTGGGGAATAACCACTACTGCTAGTGAGAGAGAAGTGCAATATTGAACACTAGATGCCTGGCCTCAGATGGCTGTGTGCATTGTTTATGTATGCCGTATTTCATTTTGTGTTCTTATACAAATGCTACTTTTTTCATAAAAGACACTATTTGACTGAACAATTATTTATTGCTACTATTGAATGTACTTTGGGTTGTGAGCTGTGTTTATACCCCTGTATCTATCACCTCTCCCTGATCCCGAAACCCCCCTCCCCATGAGAACTCTTGGACTGCTCGACCTGTGCTACCACTGAAAGTCAAGTGCTGCAGAGGTACTTGGCCCAGTTGCTTGGGATCCATAGTAGTTTGGGCCCTAAGAGTAAAAGGCCTCAACCCCCACGGTTGGACCTAATAGCTCCTGATTGCTCCTTGGCCCTCTGAAAGAGGTTCGGACAGTGGGTAACCAATCTAGTTGGGCACCCAAGAAAGGCAGGGAATTGAAAAAAATATCTTATGAACATCAGTCAAATAAACATAGTTCATACCATTTCTTTTAAATGTGTTAAATAGGAAGATATTGATCTAGCTCCAAAAATTTGGAATAAAATGTTTCCATCTCAAGGGGTGACAAATTCCTTAAAATGCAATTCTACTTGAAATGGTTGATTTATCACACCTCTCAGTTTAAAAAAAAAATTAATCAGATAAACTCTCAGTATTCTTGCAGTTGTTTTACATGTGTATCTTTAGATGGGAGAATTGATCTCATATTATATGGCGGTGTTCTTTTGTTCACTATGCTACCCCAGTTTGGACCCAGCCATATGCAAATCAGTCTTGACTCTGCTCCTCATGGGAACAGTCCAGCTTGAACTGACAGACTAGGTCCTCCCTGGACCAGAAACAAGCATCCTGGGACCGGTTTCGGGGTATAATCCCTCATCAGCCAATCAAGTGGCACAGCGAGCAAGGGACCCACGTCTGGGTATACCCTTGGCCACTTAGGGCGAACATAGCAAACACAACATGATGGACGGAGTGCTGAAACTTTTCAACCACTCACCCCCTATCAAGAGATTGTTCAGCATACTGTCCATCATTTGTTCTTTTTGCTTTTGATGCCCTAAATGGGAAGGGTGTGCGCAGACGTGGGTCCCTTGCTTTCTGTGCCATTGAATTCAAGCTAGCCTGGCTAATGAGGGGTTATTCCCCGAAATCAGTCCCAGGATGCTTGTTTCTGGTCCAGGGAAGACCTGGCTTGGCAATTTGGGCTGGACTGTTCCCTTGAGGTGCAGGGTCAAGACTGGGTTGGCGTGGTGTACAAAAAAGGGATAGATTAAATCAAGATCTTTGTGATTGGGGGTGAATGTTTGCATTTTTCACCATTCTGCCCATCATTTGTTCTTTTTGCTCTTGTCACCCTAAGTGGGAAGGGTATGATCAGACATGGGTCCAGTGCTCACTGTGCCACTGGATTCAAGCTAGCCTGGCTGATATGGGGTGATATCCCGAAAGCAGTCCCAGGATACTTGTTTCTGGTCCAGGGAGAACCTAGTCGAGCAGTTTGGGCTGGACTCCTCCCATGAGGAGCAGGATCAAGGCTGATTTGCATATGGCTGGGTCCAAACTGGGGTGGCGTGGTGTGCAAAAAAACAATGGATTAAACCCAGATCTTGTGACTGGGGGTGAATGTTTGCAATGTTCAGCATTCCAGCTATAATTTGTTCTTTTTGCTTCCATCCTTCCACAACCATCACCCGAAGCGCGGATGGGTCTCTACTAGGCATGTCAACAGGGATATCTAGCATTTTCTTTGCTTCAGCCAGAGAGCACAAGGATCGCTGCTTCCCCTTCCAGTGAAACATGAGGGCAAAGGGATGGCCCTATTGTTAGTGAATGTCAAACTCCCTCAGCTTGTCCGTGATCGACTTGATGTGGTTCTGCTTGCGTAGGGTAACCAGAGAGAGATCTTGGAAGAGTTGGATGGTATGACCACGGAACACCAGGTCTGCTTTCCCCCTATATGCTTGCAGAATGGATTCTTTTTCAGTGAAGAAATGGACCCTAGTTAGCATGTCTTGAGTTGAGTTTGAGCGCCCCAGCGCTGCTCACACTTTATGAGCCCTGTCCAGGGTTGGTGGGGATGCTTCAGTGTCACCTTAGATCATCCTTAAGAGCTCAGCAGTAAAGGCCATGATCTCGCTGCCCTCTGCACCCCTGTGAACTGCTCAGATATGGATGTTGCTTCGGTGACTTCCATTTTCTAGGTCTTCCTGCTTGGCTTTTAACTCCACCTGCTGCTCCTCGACCGACCCTACTCTGCGCCATAGCATCACCTGGTTCTCCGCTCGGGAGTCCACAATTTATTCCACATTGTCTACGAGCCCCCTTATTTCAGAGATGTCACGGCATATGTCCAGTAGCAAGTCTTAAAATCCGTTTTGAGGGATCCGAATTCGGAGCAAATGTCTTAGAGGAATAGGTCCATGTAGTCCTACAAAATGGGCACCAGGGCTGATCCTCCTGTCGCAGTGAGCGGGGAGCACTCTTTAGCATCGATATCTGTTGTTGAGGCCTTGTTCCATAGAGAGGTCACAGAGCTATCTTTAGCTGGTTTGAGATAAGGCATAGTGTAGAGTTGCTAGTACAGGAGATTCCAGCCGCAAGGACATGCTGGGGCGACTTTCTACATTCCGCTCCTTCGTGGTGTTTCAGAGTTGTCACAGGAGAAGGTGCGAGGGGCCACCCCGGCCCAGGAAAGACAAGCAGGTGGTGGTGTGTAGGTTAAGTGAGGGGAAGGACGGGGGTGCTGCAAAAGTAAGCCTGGGGGAGGCAAGGGGTGTACGGCCCGAGCAGGTTGCAAGGTTCACGCACCTCCAGAAGGCCTTCAGAATGTCATTTTTTGTTCAGTCTCCAGTTACCCATTCAACACTCCAGTGGGGGCTCAGAGTGCTCCCGCACCAGGCAATTCCCTCACTAGACGCCCGACCACCATGCATTGCAGGGTGTATAGTTGCCGGCAGTCCTCCCTGCGTCGAGAGCTTGGTGAGGGCGATCACAAGGCTTATAAGGTGAGTTCTGGGGACACAACAGGAGAGGCTCTGCGCAGCAAGGGCTGGTGGTGCTGGCTCTCTTCACTGGATGAGGCGGTCTCCAGCTGAAGCGGGGGGCCGATGTAGGCGCCAATCGGATCTGCACCTCCAGGCCACCCCTGACACCAGGCCCCAAGAATGTAGAGGAGGGGCCCAATCATAGGTTGCAGTCACAGGGCTGCCTGCAGGCCCATCGGAGGCTCCCGGGCCTAGCCCACTCCGACGCTGAGGCCCATGTTTATGCGGCGCCTCAGCTCTCCCTTCAGTCCTGGCAGGAGCGCCCCTCCATGGCAGGCCTCAAACTGGATCCAGCGCCAGCACAGCCACTCACCGCAGGGGGTGGAGGATCCGCTATCAGCATCCACGCTGCTCACCTCTCTGCTCTTGAGGGGACTCCGTCTCAGGCCCATTTCGGTTGCAGGGGGGTCCAAAGCCAGAGGCCCTTGATTCAAGGCAGTCCAAGCAACCCAGGCCTCTGCAACTCACCACTACAGTTTCAGGGCTCTGGATGGATCCTATGACAGGACTGCTCATACAAGATGGTGGATTAACCGGGTACCGCTGGGTGTCAGAACCTGCAATCACCCTCAGGGGTTCCGCCTCAATGTGCCACAGCTCCATCGCCCGATTCCGGGGTTGCTCAGAAAGCTGTGCTAGAGTGGATTGTCAAGGCAAGCAGGTCCCAGTGCATTCGAGCAGGATGAAGGGCTCACGGGGATCTGGAGCCGAGACGAAACAAAGCAGCATTGCAAATTTAAGCATGAATGTTCTAAATGTGGAGTAGGCACCCCATTGTACAATGTTTCACAATGGCCAGTAATGGAGAGCAATGGAGAGCACCCAGAGGGAGAAGATATCAGGCTCAGGCTACAACAGAGGGCTCACACACCAGTTAAAGTGTTACATTTCAGACAATTACTGAGGCAATTCCCGGAGTGAAAAGCAGCCTTAAAACCGGAGTGGGGTTTTAGGGGAAGCTTTGATTTGTATATCAAGTCCCAGGGTGCTAAAGTTGCCACACAATTTACAATCTGCAAAAACTGTCAAACACATTGTAGCAACTAAACTGGAAAATTAGGTGAAGGAAGGGAGAATTTTAAGTCCACCTTGCAGACATTAATAATATCTCCTATAGAAGTAGTTCAAAAAGGAAGGAAGGGGACTTTAGACTGAATCATGTCTTATATGTCCAGAAGGGACATCTGCTAATGATTTAATTGCACTAGACAACAATAGGGCAGTTTATGCTTCTGTGGATGATGCTCTGAAATTGCTACGTCAGAGTGGGGAGGGTGTGGAACTAGCCAAATGTGATATTAAATCTGCAATTAGACTATTGCCAATACATCCGACTGATTTTCCCCTTTTGAACATACAATTTGAGGGGGCAATTTAAGTGGACAGAGTTCTACCAATGGGCTGTGCAATATCTTTCTCAGTTTTTGAGACAGTATATTTTTGCAGTGGGCTTTTTAAAAAAAGAGTAGGCACAGAGATGCTTCAAATTTCCTGGATGAGGTTCTGTTTATTGGATGGAAGGATACCGTAGAGTGACAATTCGCTTTAGAACAGTTTAAGGAAATGGTATTGGAGTTACGAGTACTGTTAGCTCCAGAAACAACTGAAGGCCCACATACAGTACTGACCTTTTTGGGCATTGAGCTAGATACTCAGGAATTGGTGCTAAGGTTGCCGTCCAGCAAAGTAATTAAAATAAAAGAATTTCTGGATGAGATGACTGGCATGAGGCATTTGGAATTGAGAAAGGTACAGACGCGGTTTGGTTTCCTAAACTTTGCATGCAGAGTGATGCGAGGAAGTAGAAAATGTTGTAGAAGATTGGGAATTACATTGTCAGGCCCAAGTTTACCACACCATAAAGTCAAAATTTCAATGGCAGTACAAACTGATTTGTGCATTTGGAGAACTTCTTGGGAGGTATTTAATGGGGTATCCACGTTTCTCCTTGAAGACCACATAATTTGGCAGATACAATATTTTTTTAATGCATCAGGCGCAAATGGTTTTGGCCCTTTTTGGGTTGGTAGCTGAAGTGCTGAGAAATGGCCAGAGGATTGGTTGATACAGAAGAGTTTATTTTTTGTAATTCTTTTCATTAGTAGTAGCACTAATGATATGGGGAAAACAATTATCCAACAGGTCACTGATGTTCAGTGTGGACATCATGACAGTGATGGAATTGGTGAAAAGACAGAAAGCGTGTGAACTTAGGTTTTTACGATTATTTTTCGTGCCCAGCATGTGCCATGTGTGAACAATAATATAGCAAATGCTTTATCTCGTTCACAGTAGCAACGATTTTGAATTCTGGCTCTGGGAGCAGAAGAATGGAAGACTCAGTTACCATACGACATTTTGGCATGGGGGGAGTAAGAGTGATTGAGCTAATGGAAAGTTTGATTATCAACATGCATGGCAGGAGTTTAGGAACTTTGAGATGAATGCAAAGACGCATGAATGAGCATGAAAACAGTGAATGTAGATTGATAGGTTTTGCCCTGCATCTAATAGACAAAGGTTTATCTCCAACTACAATAGCAGGGAAACTAGCTTGAGTGTCTTTGCATTGGAGGTTATACTGGGGTTATGATCCTGCCCAGGGTTAGCTGTTAAGGAGAATTTTGAGTGATTGGGAAAGAGAACGCAGATCTAGTTTAATAGTGAGAGAAGCGATAATGTTTGAAATTTTGCAGAACGTTTTGGAAAGATTACCAGAATGCTGTTATGATTTCTTTGAAGCTACTGTTTTCAGACTATGCGTGCTAAGGATGTTTTTTAGTGCATTTAGGGTTTCAGAGTTAAGGTTCTAAGATAAGGGCAGGAGTACTGCATAGCGAAGTTTGTTTAGAAGGAATGAAGTTGAGGATATGGTTAAGAAGTTCATAAACCGATCAGTCATGTAGGGGCAGATGGGTATGGTTAAGCGAAGGAGTAAGGGCAGAGGCTTGTCTGGTAAAGGAATGGATGAGATTTAAGCAATGACCTGGCCAGAGACAGGAAACAATCTTTTGTCATAAAGGGGGAAGAAGAATAAAAGCTTTTCATTTGCTAATGGTGTTGAGCTTGACTTTGAATAAAATTGGTTTGGATCCAGGCAGGCACGGGACACACTCATTTAGAATTGGTGCAGCCACGGAACCAGCAAACCTTGGCTGGAGTTGTGGACAGACACCAAGGATAGGCAGATGGAAATCAAAACGTTATGAATGATATGTGAGAAAATAAGAGAGAGAGAACAGTTGGTAGCTTATTTGTGGTCTCATAATAAATTTCTTGTTTTTGCCACAGGATGTGTGGGCGGGCCCTGGAAGAGTAAGTTGGTGATATAAATAGTGGGACATTCTTTTGTACCTTGGGCAGAAATATATGCAGATCAGCAAATATATGGCTGAAGCCTCGGATTATCAAGTAGCAGACACGAGGTGAAAGGGTGTGGGCGGAGTGGAATGCAATGGGGCGGCTTATTGCCTTTCCCAGTGGGCTTTCTCAGAAGGGTTACCCTGATATGCTGTTGATACATTTGGGGGCGAATGATTTGGTTAGAATATCACGTTTAGCACGTTTGAAGCAAATTAAAGAGGATTTACTGTTGATAAAGAGAAATTTTGCAGGGACATGTTGAATTTGGACAGAATTCGGGCCCAGAAGACATTATAGGCCGCTATTGACAAGGCAAGGAGAAACTTTAACAGAACGATGAGAGTTTTTTTGCATGGGAGTTGACATCACAGTTCTATCACATGGTTGCATTAAAGAAGATAGAAGATAAGTTTTTATTTAGGGATGATGGTGTGCATGTGTCTCAGCTCGGCAATGCTTACTACATGATGAAATTGAGAGATATAGTAGGGAAGCTGTGGAATGAGAAGGTGTGGTGTAAGGGAATTTAGAAATGAAGCTGGCCATTGCAGTTGTCTTTTGGAGGGGTTGCCGAAAAACACCCTTCGGGCAGTGGCGTAACGAAACTTGAGGGGTCCCTCAGCAAAGAGCATGGAGGGGGCCCCTCTGGACTCACTCAGGACCTCTGAGGCCAGAGTAATGTGCTGAGAGGGCCCCCTAGAACTCGGGTGCCCCCCCCCACTGCAGGGGCTGTGGGGGCCTTTGTTATGACACTGCCTTTGGGGTTTTCCTGGATGGAGGTGGTTTGGGGGGGGGGGGGCGGGGAGGAGAAGACCAAGTTTTGGACTTTGGAGCAGGAAAGCAGGTTTCACTTGGGAATGGTTGGTAGGGTGAGAGAGACTGGGGAATACAAGGGGGCAGTAAATTAAAGAAGAAAGAATGAGATTTCTGGGTAGGGTCACTTGGTTGGAGAATGGTTTGTACACCTTGGGGGATTTGTTTAAGGAAGGGGGGTTTGTCAGTAGTTTGATGTATTAGTGAGGTTGATACTATGTTGTATTTGTATTTGAATTAATCTATCCAACTACAAACCTGTCCTCATAAAGTGGCCTTTAATGCTACATGATGGTTTGTAGTATGTGATTATTTCACAAATGTCCTTATAAGCAGGATGAAATCTCCGAGTTTAAAAACAGCCACAACAGACTTGTACTGTCTCTGCACCAACACTGAGTGCAAACTATCATGCTGTCTCGGCAGTAACTCTTAGTGTAAACTAACCTAAGCTGTCTCTACAGCACCCCGAATGCAAACTGACTTGTGCTGCCCCTGCAGCCATAAACCCAACTTTTGATTCATCTGCCTGCGGCCATATGGAAGGGAGCACTTGGGAGACTTAACAAGTCTCACCCACTATTTTGAATTGTCATCTATTTAAACCCCTTCCTGGACTTCTCGTTGCTTTGCGATTCAAGGGACAGTGAGGCACTTGTCCATGTGACTGCAGGCAGAAGTGGGAGCCTTCAGCCACCTTTTGCAGAAGCGCATCCAGGAAGATATTGAGAGAGTTCACAGGGATCTTTGCACTGAGAAGAGACTCAAGTATGGAGTCACACACTGGAGAGGACGTGGGCGGCCGAGGCCAGATGAAAGATGCATGCCAATTTACTTAGCGTGTAGCTTGTTTCTTAGAGGATTCGAAAAACCTGAAAGACTAGACTGTTGAAGAGCCTGGCATTAAGATTTGAGCATATCAAGACTTAATGAAAGTGTATGGTAATGTCCAAGTCTTACAAAAAAAAGCCTAACACTTGTGTTTGCTTAATTGAGGAACTTGGTTAGCACTATAATTGTTGAGTTCATAGTTTCTGTGTTTTGCGTGAGTGAGCTTCCTTTGATAAGAAAGCCCTTTTGTACGTGGATAACAGAATAGAACCTAGAATTTGAGAGATATGAATATTGACATTGATACTAAGGTATGAGAATACGGATATTGTTATGGTGGGATATGAATACAGAATGTCATGGATTATAAACAATTATAAGAAAACCTCTTCTAGTAGTGAGAAAGCAACTGCTGCACGTGCCCCCTCTTCTTTATATTGTGCCTACAGATAACCCTAGGGTTTTGAGGAAGAAACACTCTTTGTGAAACCTTGGACTGAGAAGGACAGAACAGCTCTATGAAGTGGAATTGTAACCAATTGGCACTTAAGAAGATCCATGGGGAGGTTTACCTGGGGGAGGCACTGAGAATTATAGAATTCAACTTAAATTGGCAATAGAATGAGTCATTCTTCACAAGTAAACATGCAAATTGTCCCTTCATTATTTTCTTTGGTGTTTTAGTTTGTTTGTTCCCGAATCCCCTTTCCCTTTGAGGCTTTACTCTGTCAAGATTTAATTGATAATCAGCTTAGCAGTTGAACGCTTATGAGGGATCATAGGTCCATACTGTCTCTGCGTCTTAGCAGGGAGAAAACCATGTTCAAAGGTGCCAAGGCTTTGACAGGTGGTAAGAGGATATCAATTTCTGACCAACCATCCCCTGTCCGGCGGTGATCTTATCATCCATAGTCAAAGCATCTGAATCTGAGCCAAAAATCTATAAATGGGCAAACCTTTGAGACCAGGCCCTCCCGTCCCCTTAGGGCGAGCCCAGAGATTCCAAGAGGAAAGGATCCAGCACATCCAGCCGGAAGGGCTCGATGTGTCGGTGGTTCAGCCTTGGTTTCTCAAGTGCTAGTATACCTTCTAAAATCGAGAAAGAGTCCAGCATTGGCAACAAGACCAGATTCTCAATGGTCTAGGGAACAGTATGATGTATAGTGTATTCTGTGGGTAAATCTCTTAGGAAAATGTTCCTTAGTCAGTAACTTACTTCTTGGGCAGGTAATCCTCTTGAGGGTTATACAAAAATAATTTGGCTTCCGTGCTTTGATGGCTTTTGAGTGCATGGAGGCACAAGAATAGGAGCCACTGCGTCATGTTCCGACCCCTGATACAATATATATCGGTCGTAGGGAACTGACAGAGACATCTGGAAGACTTGATGCATGTGTTCCTTTTAGGAGACATTCAATCTAGTCATTGTTTAAAGATGAGACTTTAATCAGTAAGATGCCACAAGAGGACTGTGCACCTGGTCAGTGAGGCACAGAAAATTTGAAACTGATTTCAGTTCGCCGATTTGTGCCTAAGATACCCCACTGATGTCACACCCAGAAGCGTAGTAACAACATGAGCCATATGGCTTAAATTGGTGGCGCTGTACACCCATTCTGGGTTTTCTGTACCAGTCTGAGGCCTGGAAGTAGTACTCATACAGTGAGGAATCAGCAGGAAGAAATATACATCAGAATATGTTTTTAGAAGAAGCCACATTATTGTCCAGGACAGTTATGACATTTTCATAGCACTTACCGTATCCCCCAATCACTTTTTCACCTGATTTTATAATACGACGCCCGCTGAACTCTTCTGCATGATTCACCAGTGCATCTTTCACCGTGTCATATCCACAAAGTACCACAACTGGCGCAGACCCCATCCAGACAGTGAACACTGGGCCATACTCCTTACTTAGCTAAGGAAGGAGTAATGCTTAGTTTATTATTTAAAGAAATGACAAAAAGTATATTGTTTAAGATAGAGCAAAGTTCTCACTATATTCATGAAATTAAGTACACTTAGATTAGCAATTTCCATTGAACACACCACCACTCAGTGAATGATACTGTAAACTATACCAAACCTACAGTGTAGGGCAAACAAAGACAAGCACACAATTCGCCCATGAGGTCCTGGAAGGGATACACATTTGTGCATCCATGGTACATGTAGATGTCAGAAGCCATCTGATCAGCAGACCAGAAAAAAGTAAACTAATTGAAGTTGTAAAAAGGTTAAGGAGCTCTAAAGATTCTTCCACAAGGCATCCTGTTTTCTAGGCTTGTAAATGCCTGTATGTGGCATTGTGGGAGCTTGTCTAAAGAATGTTAAAATCTGACTACTGTCCTGCTCCTGCCAGTTAGGTCAGTCTATTAGGAGGCTTGGGTTCCAATCCAACTTCTGTCACACATATGAAGACTATCTGGAAGGCTAAAAGAAGGAAGGCGTTGTGATCCTGTATTATGTGGGGTACTGCTAGGTTAAAATTTAGAATCTTCAGTGACGAATGTTCTGTTGTCATGGTGCTGTCCTCATAACCCAGCAGCTGTGGCAGTTGCCGCTGATTGTTGAGAGAAGCACCACGTTTTGAAGAGCTGTTCTTGAATAAAACTTATGAGGCTAATTGTAGACGTTTCTGCATCGAATTACAACATATTTTGGCGACGATCTTACAGTCAAGCATGTGCTAAGATCTTCAAAAGTGCTTAAGGAACTACGCGTTGAGGGAGCTCACAGTTAAGTGCTTGTTTGTGCTGAGATTCAGAGGTAAATCACTGTTGGTGAAGCTGGCCCTAAAGTGTGAAAACACACATGGCAAGCGCAGTTAATCGCTCTGTATCACAGTAGGGGAGTACTGAGGCCACAGCGAGTACGACAGTGCCAAGTGCAGAGTTGTGTGAGGAGCGTTCTATTAGGCCCAACTACTGAAGTGACAGATGGTTGAAGGCTGCGCGGGTGTACGCAGAGTGCTGTGGTTGAAAAGCTTGGAAAGCTCTGGTGATTGAGGAGCCAGTCTGCGCATTGTAGCAACCAGAGGTGTATTGATTGGGCTTACCTCGGTGCTATGAGAGGATGACGCAAGGGAAGGGTGAACAGCCGATCACAGGAGTGGGGTGGCAGCTATGCCTCAACACGCCCCTTGTGGGAGGAGCATCCGACCTTAAAGGGGCTTCTCAAGTGTGTGAATTGAGGAGTGCACACAAGTCAATACCTTTAAAAGAAAATATTTAAAGGGGAAATGCACACAGTTGTGTAGGGCATTTCTGATCCAGCTGAAACCCAAGAAGCTTACTGAGTCGTGTTTTGGGACACTGAGTGAACATTTCTAAGATCCATAGTTGAAATATTACCAACAGAGAGGTACACTGTCAGTGTGACTGTGTGAAAAAGTATAAACAGGGATGTCACAGCATTGGATGTCACTGCAGTTTCGACTCCCCCACATTTTTGTGCGCGACCAGCCACTCCTTCCATTGAATGAGTGGATGTCTTTGATAATTATTTAGAAGCACTGGATGGCCAAGACTTTAGTTCAAGTAGGAAAAGAGTGATTCTATTTGCTAGCCTGGGTAAAGAGGGTCAACCTATATTTAAGTACCTTCCTGTGGCAATGGATGATCGAGGACAACCTATAGAAGATGTATTTGAGGAGGTCCAGGAAAAGATTGGAAAGAAGATTTGCTAAAGAGACCAATGTTGTGATGAGAAGGTTTAAGTTTTACACTCAACCTCAGAGAGTTGGAGAATCCATAGATGAATTAATCACTAGACTACAAGAACTCTAACTCAAGTGTAGGTTTGGGGTGATGGCCAAAGACAATATGTGATCTATTGCTTGTCCAGTGTAGAAGCGGGAAAACACAGGAGCAGTTGTGGGCTGCCAAAGATCCAACTCTGAAGGATGCAACTGAAAATGCAAAAAATGTGGAGGAATCTCAGTACTGCATGAAGGAGATGGATCATTGGGACTGTAAGATGAATACCAAGAATGAAGGTGAAACATCAGTGGTGGACAAGCTGGATGAGGAAGTAACGGTGATGACCAAGCTAACTCAAAGAGTGGAAAGTATTTTTCTGGAAACAAAAAAGTTGCCAACAAATCTGGGAACAGGATGTGTAGCAAATGTGGGAGTAACTATCATGCTACAGACGCAAAGAATTGTTGGGCAATTGGGAAGGAGTGTAGAAGGTTCGGCCGAAAAGGTCATGTCACCAGGATGTGTAGGGAAGTCAATAAAGACAAAGTAACCATGTTGTGGGAAGAGGTATCTAGCGGGGATTGTACAGTGAGGCCTGATAGAGTTCTATGGGTTGAGTAATCGCAGGAGTTTGACATTGGTGAGGAAGGAATATTGTATGCGGGAGGGTCAGATGTAGAGGACCAGCAAAGGAAGAAGCCCAAGGCAGAATTCATCATCAGGAATAAGTAATTTGAGTTGAGGGTGGATTCAGGGTCTTTATATACAATATCACCCAAACTTTTGTTCCAGAAGGAGTGGCCTAATGTAAGATTGTTGCCGAAGCTTATAAATCCTGGTGGGTATCAAGGGGAACAGATGGATATTGTAGGGACACACCTCATTGTATTTCCACCTATACCTCGCTGGCGCAGTACATTCAAATTCGACATTGAGACAAAACACAATTTGTTTCAGAATTACTCCAGTAGCCGGCACCATATGCTTTACCTCTTGCCATCTTGTTTGCCAATGATAAACATAGACTGCACATGCCATTTTGCTAATAATGTATTTAGCCTCACTTTTGTGCTAGGCATCACTAAACAAGTATTCTTGATTAAGGAAGCTCAGCATCTGGAAGTTACTTACTCGTAACTTTATTCAAGGTCTTTTGCACTCTTCTCACAAGAAAGCTGTGCACCTGTAGTGCTATTGGAGTTTTGGTTACTGTCATGTATATTCTGTTTGATGTTTTTATGAAGCAAATCTATAGAAAGTCCATGCAAAGGAGGTGCGTTTGGTGGGGTGACAGACGGACTGCACACCACACAATGATCCCAGGTGCCAGAGATAAGGAATAGATTTTTCCAGGGGCCTAGCACTCAACCTGCGGATCAGGTCAGATACCGATGGTTGTATTTTATGAAATGTGAAGACTGTGCATGTGGGGGTGATACCAGAACTTAGGAGTGTGAATGCTATGCACGGCATGGAGCAAGTGGGCTGTGGAAGTAGGTCATCAAAGGGATGATAGGCAGGAGTGCCAAGACCTGAATGTAGATTCTGAAGTGTGAATGTGTGTGCAAAAGAGGTTCACAGATCTAGCTGCACTGGCCATTCACAAGCTTCACACATGAGATCAGAGAATTCTGAAAGCAAGGTGGTCAGTAGGATACTTTCCATCCTCCCTCCGTGTGCACAGTTCGAGTGATAACTGTATGGTCCTCCCTTTCCTATCTCCTATTACCCTACCTCCTTTCAAGAGCTGAGCTGCAGACACATCCATGTGCCTCTTAGAGTGAGTGTGAAAGAGAACTAAGGATGGGGGAAAGAAAATCTAAATTAGGAGTGCACCCGGCGAAAGGGACTCCCGCCCATGCTATGTACCACCAGCATGTAAAAAGCCATGCAGATATGTAAAACAGTGGCGTGGACTCACTAACAAAGCTAGAAGAAACTTCTTCTGGTAGAAAGCCCCTTTGATTTAGAGTGGTTAACAATGTGAGAAGATGAATGAAAGATCCAAAGAATTAGCTAGATACAGAACAATGGGCCTTTTCTTAAATTGGTACGAGGAAGCGAACAAATGAAAACTTGAGTCACAAATGGGTGAAATCAAGCAAACCCACAAGAGACTTCACCATAAAACTAGCCACTTGAGAGACAGGGTTAGGGCTTGAGCCCCTACTACCACACCTCTTCCTTATTTATTTCCCTAAATTAGTCTGAGCAAGATGATGAAAAGGAGGAGGATGTTTTGAGTTTCATATTGTTGGCTGGTAATGCCAGGGGTGCACCTTGTGATGAACCCGGAAATGGGGTAGTGCTGGCCCATCAGACATCAAACAACACCAGGAGCTCAAGAAGACAATGTGCAAGCGAACAAACAGGGCACAGCAAGACCAGCGACAGGCAGGGTGGCTGACAGCAAAGCATTAAAGAACAGCACACAGCGGTCTAGACAAGAGGCTGACTCCACAAGATCACACTTCCACTCCGTGCCTCATGTCCATTTGGTCCTGGTGAGACATAAAATGGGCAGGGAACACAGTTCAACTATTACCCAGGAGAGTCTGAGATGTACTGCTAGATGATTAGCTGGAGGACTTCAATCGAAACATCCTTGAGGGCCCACTCTCTTTATCCTCCAGTGATGCTAATGAGGTGAGCCATTACATGAATCCCATGATGCTCTATTTCTCTTAAGAAAGAATCGTGGTCCAGGAGGAAAAGTCACTATCCATCTCTGCGGTCACCTGCAGATACAATCAACATTAAGAAACAGTTCCCCACTGGGCGGATCCCGCAACGTTTCTGCTTTCCTGGGACTTGGAGAGAGTGCTTGCCCTGTTCCACCCTCTCGCCAGGACTACACCCACGGGCATCTCCCTCCTCCTAACTACTTATCGATGTTATCATAGGACCCTGTTTCTTACCCGCTCGACAAGGCCTTATGCCCCAGCCCTGCTGCTACTTGGAATGCCACACGGGTGCATATCCACTTCTCACAGGGAACTGATGCAGTGGCAAGCAGCAAGCTTACGCACTTAGGTGACTTGTACAAAGACGGGATCCTCCTCTCAATATGGAGGACTTACTGGCTGGCTTTGAACTCCGGCCTGGTCAATTCCTCATGCATGCTTCCTTTCTTGGGGTATTAAACCAATCCTGGGGAGAGATATGACAGGAACCCCCACAACATCTTGTCATCCAATATCACTGCGGTATCACTCGACACATTGCGGAGACACTGGGGCACAGATCTTGGTCGACAGTGAATTGTGACTCATGCTGGCTTATGCCCCGTTAGTGTCCCGAAACACACATTTCAAATTAATTTAATTTTACATCCTGCAACGCGCTTACCTAAACCCCCATAAACAAAATCGCTATTTTCGTTGCCATTAACCGGCATGCCCTCATTGTTGTGCATGAAATACAGTGCGGATGCATGGTTTGCAGACCTCCCCCTCCTATTAGAGAAGTGTCATGTAGTTTCCAGTAGGAACTGCACGTTTGTTCGGCAACATAAACTTTGGCTTGGCGTAAGACTGATTCCATGCACCCCCCTCAGGATATGTTGTGTTATATGCCAGATAGCTAACAGTGCCACCATAAGCACCCCTAAACCTATATAGGTAACAACCGTTTTTGGCAACCACAGAACATGACAACCCTGATCCCCCCAGGAATCTTGGTAAAAGATCTCAAACCCTTTCGCTCAGTCACTTGTGCTCTCTTTCTCTCACAGAAATATACAAGGAATACACTCAGGGGCGGTTTTCAATATTTATTGAATCATCGTTACTCTTGTATAGAATATATGTGCTGCAATGATCAATACACAGAAGCATATAAGATTAATTAGCAATATAAAGACAGTGAACAGAATGAACAGTTCCACCATCTTGCTAAAACAATGTATAAATGCGAGCATATAATACAATATCTAGATAGCATACTCCTACTATGCGTTCTCTAACCTAAGTGTCTAGGGTGTGTTTGAATTCTGCCAAGAATCCCTTACTGGATGATCCAACCCCTTTATCTGAAGGGAAAGAATATAGGTCCCCATCTTGGTCACAGGTTGGACATCCCTCCTCGCAGAGGGATCAGCAAACAGCTGGGCTGAGGTTTCAGCGTGTAGTTACCTCGCAATGACAGCAAGTTCACCTCTGCCTAAACCCGGAAATGCTTATTTATTTATAACAAAACGTTTCCTTGCTTTCGAACGGAGGCCTTAGTCAGGCCGAAATTGTTATGATCTATTGATAGCTGCATTGCCTTATGGATGAAAACAAATAATATTGGCACAGTGTGCGTCGAGGCCTTGTACATGATGTTCAAGGTGTTGAGATAGTGTTCTTACTAAGTGGGATTTGTAAGCAATTTAGTAACAAAGAAACGAATCCTGCATTGTCACGCATGTAAATATGTGTCAGAAGTCGTCGTGCAAAGGAGAAGGCACCTCAGGAAATGTGTACATGGTAAAAATTGCAGCGTTTCTCCCCGGGCATAACTAAGATACATGACAGAAGAGACTGATTACCCGTAAGTGGAAGGCAGCAAATCGTCCAGTATCCTACGCATGGATTATGTCCATGCTGTTGTGAGCTCAGGTGGTGAGTGCGCTGTTACACAAGGAGGAGGTGAGGGGACTCCGTAAATATCCAAACTCTGACATGTGGGATGCTCCTTTAGACAAAGTCCGCAAGAGAGCATCAGCGGTCCCACACTCCACCTGACGACTCTTGTGGCACACATCCTTTCTCCTCCCCCCTGTTGCATTGTATATTGACTGTGACACCTGGGCCTCAATCAATATTTGCCGATACCATGCTTAGCCTCACCGGCCCCCCTTGGATTCACTACTTCTGCATTATTCTACATTGTATTTACAAGCGAGTGTAGGTCTTATTTGATTTCTTTATATGTTTAAAGTTTACTTGTATACCTAAATTCATCTTTGGATTGGTTCCAATACATATAATGATTGCAATTTATTACAATTTTGATGTCTTTGCCTACCAACAGGCACCATCTTTATGAACATTGTATTATTATTTGATACTGTATTTGTTGCTACTCCAGTTGCTTAACTTGAGGTCTATGCGTGGATAACTGCTTTGTGTTTTAGTATCATTGCATGTTGTTGTTCTATATGCCCCTGTTCTTTTGAAAAGGCTACTCTTCTGCACATTTTGCTGTAACTTGACATATGTTCTGTCCTAAAACTATGATGGTATGCAAATCAGATAAATGTCAATAAAAACCAGTTAAAAAAAACAGTTCTCCATTATAGGTGAAAATCTGGTAAGGTTACATGAAGGATTGCAGATCATGTTTGAATGTTTTAAACCAAACTGGGAAGATCCATTATTGAGGTTGGTAGTGTCAAATGTGGTAAGGGTTGGATTGCTGAAAATGGTAATTTGCTGCACCATGCCCCTGCTGATGATATTGCCCTGGCTGGCTAAGGATGGGTTGTTGAATGTGGTTTAGCGATGGAAGTGTGTCTGGTGAATTCAGATTGGACAATGATTACTAAATGTAATCAAAATATGGGAGAATCTCAAAGGTAAGGAAGAGGAGAAAATGCCTCAAGGAGGTTCATGATTTAATTCTGGTCAGTTAGGACATTAGAAATATGAGTGCCCAAACTGACATCAAACGTGCCATCACAGGCTGATCTCCCCAAATTCCTTCAGAAAATGCCAAATCAGTATCCAAACTATTAGGCCAGCCTAAGAGGTGCCAACTGCCCAGTCTGTACCTTGATTAGAAAATGATCAAAATGTCCATATTTGAAATGTGCAATTAATGGTAAAACAACATCTTGACTTATCGATGCTGATGCTAGCTGATTTGCTCTGGAAATGTCAGAATTCCCCTCTTTGCATCTCTCAGGCTTATACATTGATGCAGTTAGCATTTTCCAATACTTCAGTTCCTCTACACATTACTGACCCTATTTCAATACCTTTAGGTCCTATAACTGACCAGCAGGCCTTTCTTTAGCCTTCTATCTCGCCTTTAAATCTTTTGTGAAGAGATTTTTTGTGTAAATTGAATTGTACTGTTTCTTTTACAAATGACAGTGTTTTTTGATGGTACCCAAGAGTATTGAAAATAAAGTATTAGACATTTTATGTAAATCAGAGTACTGGGATGGTCGTAGACCAGAATCAGTTGGTCAGTCAATAGCTCTTTATTCGGCTAACAAAGACCATAAAATTGCAATATAAAACACAATATAAAACCCAGCAAGATGGTATGTGTTACATCTGTGCAAACAAATATTCCTTAACATAAATATACAAGCAGCTGTTTAAAACACAACAAGGTGCAGAGGAACAATTACATATTCATTATTGGCATATATACATGACATTCCATGTTAGTGTGTGGAAATCGCAATGAAAAAAGTCGAAAACAAGAATCAAAAAAAGACTTGGTGGTTTCAATAAATAGTAAGGGGGCTCACCCCCAATGAAGACCTGGCAACAAAAACCTCGTTTTTAGGGTCCACTATGTTAACAAGAGATGCTAGGGACCACCTAAAAACCATTAGTCTAGTTACATCAATTAAAAGTCTCAACCACGAAACCTCTAGGTAGACTGCAATATACCGCTGGAATGTTAACTACATCAGACCTTCAAATAAAGTGCAGGTGCATCATTACAGTACTAATCACATAAGGTGCAAACACAAGGTCATCCACTGCCCTGTCCCTACATGGCGCTATCCTTAAAAATATAAAAGTGGCAGGAAACGACTTCTAGGCAAAAACTGCTAGCGTCTGGTTTTAAAAATAACCACTAGTCATTAAATAGCTTTTTCCTAAGTCTAAGTGCCGCGGCAAGAAAGCTTGCAATCCCATGGCAGACTAAGGGTGAAGAAAGCATTTGTAAGTACAGCAAAGCTGGTCTTACTTGTACAAATTGATTATTTCTTACCAGTGGAAAAATGTATCATGACCTTAATAACCAATAAAAATCACAATAAAACACAAAGTGCAAAATGTCGTGCTCAGAGGAGTTGTCACAAGAACACGGTTTTAAGTCACCCAATTTATAAAATCCTTTGGGTAAAGCTAAAGACCAGTGTATTATATTAAACCCAAACCTTATTAATGAGAAACGAAGGTGGGCGTTATTAACAAACGACAAATAGGGTTCCCCCCGGGGGCATGCTTTCAACAAAATGTACTGTTTCATAGTGGGTTTAAGAAGCTCCCTATCCTCTCTTTCACATTGCCATCTGCATAAAAACATATTTTTTATATCCTGCAACTCCCTTGGTCGTAATTGGCTGGGATTGGTAAACAATTCAATACATCCCACGCTCTTCTGCATCGTCTTAACATACCTTAGCCATGGGATTTGCAGTGCACCCTTCAGAGATCTGCAATCCTCAATCACAAGCTGGTTTAGAATGAGGGCAGGGCTAGACCAAATTCTAAGCCATCGCATGATGGGAGCCAGAGCAATTAGGTCATTGATATAACCTAAATCCACCTCCTCGTGAACCATGAATGATGGAGTGCTGGTGGGAACGGCAAGAAGACTATGCAGAAATTTATTCTCAATCACCTGAAGTTCTCCAACATCTTTATACAGACATACGTCACACCCATAACTTGCCATTGGTATGCACTTCTCTTGATATACCTTAACCAGGGCTTGCACTGGTTTAGCCCCAAGACTCTTGGCAAAATCCATTGTAGCGCCAACTGCCCTTATTAGGGTGTTCTTTTTAAGAGATTTTTGTGCACACCAGGAGCCCCTATCATCGAAGAGTACCCCGAGATACGGAAAGGTTAAAACTTTAGCAAGTTCAACCCTTTTACCAAAAAACTTGGACCCAGCAGCCTTCCGACTGCCAATTGTTATTGTGTGTGATTTGGACTAATTAGTTGACGAGTCTAAAGAATCCATAAAATCTATAAAGGCATTCAAAAGATGCTGGAGGCCCACGGCGGTTCGTGCGATAAAAACCACATCATCTGCGTTAAGCAGCGCAAAAAATAATTTGGAGCCCGCTCTAGGAATATCCCTGCAGGCAGCTGTCAAGACCTCCCCAGTTTATTAATATATAGGATGAATATCAGGGGTGCCAGAATGCAACCCTGCCTTACCCATTTCTGTACCCCCCAGGAGGCAGACAAACTATAAGTTTCATCATACCTCACCGATGTAGATAGACTGGAATGGGAGCTGTGTAAAAAAGCCACTAGCTCGGGTTCAATGCCCAAATCCAAGAGAAAGCCTTGGTAAGATCCATAAAAGCCAAGTGCAGGCATCCCCCTTGGCTACGGTGTAGTGATTCACAATCAACTGCAGATTAACGCACTCATCTAGTGTCCCTCTCCCCTGTCTAAAACCATATTGCAGCTCAGATATTACATTAGTGTTGTCAAGCTGGAGGTTAAATGTCCCAGAACAACCTTCCAAGAGTTCCCGTAATGACCAAGTAGGTGGTGCTGTGGGTTCTGGACTGTGACGAAAGTGTGACTGAAAGTCGAACCCCCGCCGGGGACTCATGGGGTCAGTCTCTTAGACCATAAGAGCACGACTATAGAGGAAACCATCCTCTTACACTTCTCGCACCTTAGCGTGTGCGGCACATAGGAGCCTGTACACATTGTAGACTCCCTTTTATTTCACCATACACATACCGGTCCTGATGAAAGCCAGTTTTACCAAAAGGCCTGGCTGAAACTAGTTGACCTCACTGGATGTAAGGGGCATTAATTACCCCCAGTCAACATCCGTAGCCTTGTTTTTAACCACTGCCATGAGCCCATGAATAAATTCCCCCTGTGGACTTTGGGACTCGTTGGACAGTTTTTATTTTTATACTCACCACTGCCAGCACTGCACACTCACTTTACAGAATCCGCTCCGCTGTAAGCAGACGTTGTAGCACACCCGAGGCACATTCGGTGCCATCGGGTGGGGCCCGATGATGAAGCATGCCACCAACTAGGTTGGTGGGTGAGGGCCTTCATACAAAACAGAATTGTTTTCCAGAAATACATCATCAGAGTTTTTTCTACTCATATAGTTAGCTCCTATTGATTATTACCAGAACAACCTTGCCCATGATTTTAGCGGCTGAGTCTAAGAGAGAAATAGGGCGGTAGCAAAGAGAATTGTCCCTCGCCCCTTTTAAAAAAAAAAAAGGTAAGATAATGGCACTGGACCAGGTGGGAGGGGAAACCCCGTTTACAGGCCGTGTTAAAACGCGGGTCAACATCTTGGCCCAGGTTTGGGGTCAACTTTATAGAGATCTGGGGGAACCCCATCCGGGCCCGGCACTTTCTCCCCAGCCATGGCAGTGATGACTTCACAAACTTCATCTATACTGAAGGCCAGTGGTGTGGTGTCACTCCCTAGCACCCATGGGATCTCGGGGCCCTCCACATCCCGCCCACTGTATATCCCCTCAAAATGGGTAACCCATTTGTCGGGAGCAATAGTATAGTCCACCCTAGTGTTTACTGATCCTGCAAAGAAGAGTCTATTTGCAATCTCCCAAAATGTGGTGCTATTAGTGAACAAACAAGTTTGCAATAGTTCCTTCCAAGTCTGCTACTTAATTTCCTTTTTTCTCCACAGTGTCGCTAGTTTATATGCTTTTCTGCAAGCCCTAATCTTAACCTCATCTCCAGGCCGCTGCTTTAAAGAATCCATTAGGTTTCTGTGGGTCCTGGAACTGTTGATGGAGCAAGAACTCACAAATGAGACTTGCTCGGAAGCAATCTTCTCACAGTATTAATTTATTAATCTTTGTAATGTTCGGACTAACAAATGCACACACGAATACAAGTAGAAGGAAGCTTGCCTATGTGTTTAAACTAACAAATAAACGCTTGTCTAATCTAAAATGGCTGCTAAAACGCGGGAAACCTATTGCGCATGTGTCAACCATATCACGTGGTGTGACGTCTTTCTTTGCTTGGAGGGAAATCCCTGCTTCTGCGCAGTGTGTATTAAAATGGCTGCTTAATGTTTTCACGTGCTACAGCTTGCTCATATGTTGCAATTAAACTGTGGTATCCTAACGCTATTAATGCGGGATAGAATTTATAATTAAATGGGAATAGAGTAGAAAGAGTGGGTATACAGTGAAACAATTTATTTGTGATTTTAATACTTTCTTCTTTGACTTTTATTAGTTTGTAAATGGGCCCGGGGTTGGTTAAACTGAAAACTCGAGAGACAATGGTTCTGCGCATTCGCCCTGCAAGGCTGCCCAGAGGAGAGGATGAAGTCAACCTGGACGTCGTCCAAGGCCATGACCTGATGGCCAACATTATTGTACCCACGATGTCCCTACCGAAAGAAACAATTTAAATAAACATTGTAATAAACTTTGTTGTGAGACGGGTGGGAAATAAAGCAAATGTATTAATTGTGATGGGCGGTATTTTAAAACAATGGGCTTAAAGAAATTGAATTAAATCAATATGGTGTGAGGATCAACCCCCTGTCCCCGTCCAATCAGAAGTAGTGGGCCCATAATTCTGCAACATTTAGGGGAGGTACATGGGCGTAGAAGGGTATAATAGATATAGAATTAGTTAATTAGAGACAGAAGAGAGGCAGAAGAGGGAGAGGAGAAGCGGAAGAGAAACAGAGGAGGCTTAGGCTTAAGCTCCAGACAAACAAGCTGATCGATTGCAGACTGAACCGCTGTCCAGAGAGGTCCTGAGGTGGGGGCGGTGGAGTACCTTAGAAGGAAGACACGGGAGAAATCGAGGAGAAGCGAAGTACCAGAGAGGGAAAACAACGCAGGCGTCGTCGATAGAAAGGTCACCTGTCCCGTCCTGAACTTGGTCCGGAGGACATTGCTCTTCATCCTTCCTGAGACCTATCTTTCTAACTCCTTGGCCAAGGGGTTTGGTTCTCGCACTTTTAGGTAAATATAAATGCAACCCTTAGTTGCGCTGCTGTCTCCATCTTCGCTTTCCTGAGGGACTGTCATTGATTAATAATTGATTATTATGCTTCATCCTTGATATACGATTAAGTATCGTGTTGTTTGTAATTTACTCTGCAAAATTTTAGATAAACATTTTAAAACTTCCTGACTCAGTGATTATTTCAGGATTATGATTTGCAAGGAATGTCACTCATTTTAAACTTCCCAATTAATAAGGGGTCCATTGGTAAGTCATTACTCTTCAAATCAGAAAAGTAATTGGTAGCAGGGATTTGATAAAGAGTACAACTGACCCACCAGCGGAAATTGCTAGCGTAGTATGAATGTATGGGCCCTAGTGAGTATTTGGTGTATGAATGCTTGTTGCTAGTAACCCGCTGGACCAGTTTCCTGGCTATCAGAGGATGGTTTTGTTATACTTTATTAATTGGGTAATGAGAATTTTATTTTTATGAACTAACATCCGTGTGTTTAAAGTTTGTTTTATGTTGTCTAGAAAATCCCCGGGGGGAAAGAATAGCGGATGGTAAGTGGAAGCCATACTGCAGTGAGGTTATCTGTCAGGCAGAAATAGTACTGAAAAGTTAAGTAGGGCTATCAGTACTTGTCAGGGACTTTATGCGTGTGAGTAATAGCAAAAGGAATATGCTGGTAAAAATTTGATGTTATATCACCTAGAAAGGGTAACATTGAAGAAGTAGCAGATATTTCTGAAGCTTGCGTGAGGAGTTAACGGAAGAGTTTTACTCGTAATGTATGTTTAGTAAACGGAAAAGTTTTACTAAGTGTGAACGAAACTATCTTCTCCAAATTTAGAGAAACTGGCACGATAGCGAATGTTTTATGTTGTTACTGAATTTTAATAAGAAGCATAGAGAAAATAAAGTTTTGCGTACGATTTTGTAAAGGGAGGGTAAGCTACCGGAGAGGAAGCTGACGTCACAAAACGCCGCTCTGGGATTGGTTGAAACCGCGGGCGTAGAACGACTCTTGTAAGGAGGGGTCAGTAGTCAGGAGTAGTATTGACGTCACAGGTGTCGCGCTGGGATTGGTCGAAACAGCGAGGGACCGAGAAACGCAGATTGTAAAGGAGGGGTCGTCAGAAAAGACGTCACTGAAAGGCCACGCTAGGATTGGTTCAAAGATAAATGTTAGCTGGAATTTAATTGGTTGTCAGCATAGAAATCGAAATCTTAGTGGACAGTGAAAATGATATGTTAAAACGCGATCCGACTTTAATAGGAACTCGTCCAGACAGGAGATTCCTAGGGTTTGCAGAATATAATTCGATACATAGATATTTACCCAAAATGTATGGAGAGAAGAGAAAAATGACATTTCTACAAAAGATTAAGAATTATTTTAAAAAGGATAGACCAATCAAAACTAGAGAACGAATTATCATTCCACCAGCTAAAACGCCCGCTTCATTCATGATGATGGAGAGAGGTTATCATACTTGCGTATGGTTAGAAAATTGGATAGAATATACCAAAAATGATGGAATATTAGCATTCCCCAAAAATGGTACTTTCATTGGGAGAATTCTTCAAAATTTGAGATTGAGGATGAATGACTTAGAACCCAGACCAAGATTAACTCAATACGAAGCCTTAGAAGAGTGGGAAACCAAGGCATTCGAAAGCGACCGATCCAGGAGTAATAGGGGTTATAGGGGATTTTTCCCTAGATACCAAAATGAGTCAAGGGATGGTCAGATGAAACAGTGGAGAAGAGCGATGCTTACAGAGGGTTTATATCCAATATTAATGGCAGAAGAATCGTCAGGGAATAAATGCACAGAAAAGACAAAACACTTGACTAGATTTGGAGATTCTAAAGATGAATTTATGGAAGAAATATTAAAGAACCCGCCACCATATCAGGAAGGGACAAGTGGATGCACCCCAAGTGCACCACTGTTAAAGACACCATTGGTACCGCAAGTATTGCATAATCCCCCAGTTAGTAGGGTACTTCATGATAAGGAAAAGGAAGCAATAGATAAAAACAGAGCAGAATGAATACAGAAAGTAACACAATTGAGTGTCCATCCTGATTCGCTGACCATAACTGTAACAATTGGTCCAGTGGTTCCCTTCTATGGTGACAAAGTAAGTTATCCGAAACCCTTAGCAATGCCCACATCTGTAGAAATCCCAAAACCAGATCCTGTAATAATTGATGATCAATTTAGTGATTGTGAATCTATGGTATCCTTAATGGATTTGCCTATTTGAGGATCTATAAATAGTACTCCTAGAAGAATAACACCTGGTTGTTCCAAAGATGTAAACATAGTAACCTCATCAGGAACCAAAAGTGCCACAGTAGTTACACCAGAAGACTTAGAAAGGTGGGCACAAGGATCAGACAAACAGAGTTCACCTCCAAAGATCATGGACATTTACAAATTAAAAGTTGAGTTAGAAGAAATGATAGCAGGAAATGTAGGAGTAGATCGTCTAAATACTTACGATGAAGAAGAGCTATTATTTGTATGCAGAAGCATCACTAGAAATGTAAAAATATTTCATGAAAAATTATCAGATTTGGCTTTGCAGATGGGAATTGAAATAGGGAAGTCAAAGGTGTTACAGAAACCCTATAGAGCAGATTTTTCTGACAAAGATTTAGAAAACATGAATGCCTCTGGTCGAAAATTACAAGTAAAGGAATTAATGACAGTTTTACAGAAATGGGAAGACCTAGATAAATGGAAAATTAGATGGACAAAGAAAAAGGAAGAGGCACGATACAGTAGAACCACTTCTGAATATTTAATGAAGGAAATAGGGAAAGCAGATCAAATGTACCCGATGCGAGAAGTTCCAGGAGGAGGATATGTACATGTCCCATGGAGCAGACAGGATATTTTGTCATTTACGAGTGATTTTCCAAAGTTGAGAAAAAAACCAATTGAATGGTACAAGCAAGTTGAGAGGTTTGTGAAAGTGTCAAAGGTATTGTTGAAGGACTTAGATGGACTATTCGACATAGTGGTACCTGCCGATTTATGGACAGATTGTAAAATCACAGTTGATTGGCCAAGTGAAGAGTATCCTAGAGATCCAAAGACAGGTGCCCCGTCAAGTGATGTAATGAAAACGTATCAGCAGGTAATAACTTACCTGAAAGGGAAAATACCACCAAAAGAAACAGATTGGGTGAAAATAGACAGAACTACCCAAGAAGCATGCGAATCGGTACATGCCTATTATGAACGTTTATTGCAGGTATTCAAACAGTATAGTGGATTTGAGGATATTGGAGATAAAAACATGAGTCAATTTGTTTACCGATTTGTTTATGGATTAAAACCAGAGATTTGTCAGATGATTAAGCAGCACATGTTGTGCTGGCAAGGAAACCAATTGATGAGATTTTGAAATATGCGAAATATTGTGGAGATGACATTGAGGATAGGCACAAGAAACTGCAAGAGAAAGTGATGTGGGCTCAGGTAAAAATGGCTGAGCGACAGGGAATTAATTTGGATAATCCAAGTGATAATCAGGGAAAAGATTCTGGAACGAATGGTGACACTGGGAATGGAGGAAAAGTGAGAGGACGAATGAGCAGAGAAGAGGCTAAAAAGAAGTTTCCTTGTCATGGGTGCGGAAAATTGGGGCATTGGAAGGACGAATGTAAAAAGATGCAGAATAATAATGGCCCAAATCAAAATTTAAATCCACAGATGCAGAATGACTCGCAGCAGGGTGTAAATCCTCAGAGTCAGTTGCCCCCTGCACCTATACAGGGTAATGTAAGCAGAGCAAAGCACGGTACAGACGTCGGATATCAAGGAGGAAGTGGTAAGAATGAGTATGTAACCTCACAATTTCTTTTACAGGACGACGTTTGTCCATATAGTCAATGACGGTGCCTAGGAGAGGGGGAGAAGGAGTGCGTACTTGGTGCATCCTTACCGGTAGA
Source organism: Calotriton arnoldi (assembly GCA_963921515.1). Classification (NCBI taxonomy): domain Eukaryota; kingdom Metazoa; phylum Chordata; class Amphibia; order Caudata; family Salamandridae; genus Calotriton; species Calotriton arnoldi. The sequence continues at coordinate 135,282 of CAWUFW010017823.1, forward strand.
TCAGTCAGGTCCATATGTTGAAGGGAATGTGAAAGGTAATGATATTACTTTCCTTTTGGACACTGGCGCTACCAGGTCTACTGTGAGAACAGCAGACATCCCAGACCTTCCTCTCTCTGGAGAAGCTATCCAAGTTGTGGGTGTAGCTAATCGAAAGATTAGAGCACCTCTTACCGAACCAATGGAAGTAAAAATTGGAAATTTTAGAGAAATGCATCAATTTGTAGTGTGTGATTCCAGTCCAGTAAATTTATTGGGTCGAGATTTGTTGTGTAAAATGAACTGCACAATTTTCTGCACGCCGGATGGTGTGGCAGTTCAGACCCCAGATGAAGACCATGTATATAAATTTATGATTGCAAAGCAAGGTACAGAAGTAGATGAGATGTTCTCTTTGATAACAAAAGACGAGTTGCCAGAAGAATTAAAAACTACAGTAAATTCCATAGTATGGGATTTCACGGGAAAAGAAGTAGGACTTATGGCCAAAATAGACCCAGTTAAAATTACTGTGAAGGAAGGTGCAATTTTCCCAAATACCAGAGAGTACAAAATGAGTGCAGAAGTAAAGGCAGGAGTCATTGAAGAAATTAACAGAATGGTAAAACAAGGCATACTAAAAGAAGTAATGAGTAGCCCTTGTAACTCACCAATAATGGGTTTAAAGAAACCTAGTGGAAAGTATAGGATTGTTCAAGATCTGTGAAAAATAAATAAAATTGTGGAACCTTGTTGTCCTATAGTGCCAAATCCTGCAGTAATTCTATACCAGATTCCTTGGAGTGCAGGATGGTTTACCGTGATTGATTTATGTCAAGCATTCTTTTCAATACCATTGCACCCAGATAGTCAGTATCTTTTTTCATTTAAATTTGAGAACAAAGTCTATGTATGGAATCGTGTTCCTCAGGGGTACACGGAAAGTCCTTCCATCTTTAATCAGATATTGAAAAAGTGTCTAGAGAAACTAGTGATGCCAGGAAGCTCAGTCTTAGTACAATATATAGATGATTTACTAGTGGCATCTAACACCAGAGAGGACTGTGTTGTTGACTCCATTGCATTATTAAATCATTTAGCTGAAGAAGGGCATAAAGTTTCACCTGAAAAGTTGCAGTTTTGTACAACAGCAGTTAAGTATCTAGGACACCAAATTGAGAGGGGAAAAAGAAGGATAACCTCTGAAAGAGTAAAATTAATCAAGAAATTGCAAATGCCTGTCTCCCAACGAGAAGTGAGAATGTTCCTTGGAATAGTGGGTTATTGTCGTCAATGGATACTAGGGTTTTCTCTGCTAGCAAAGCCATTAATTCAAATGACGAAAAAGAAGGCAAAGGACCCAGTTGAGTGGGATGACAAGAGCGTAGGAGCTTTTGTAAAATTGAGAAATGCTTTGTGTGCAGCACCTGCCCTAGGCATGCCTGATTATAAAAGAAAATTCGCATTATTCTGTCATGAAAGAGAAAATTGTGCACTTTCAGTCCTAACCCAGAGACATGGTTTGGACAGACGTCCTATAGCATATTTTTCTGCTACATTGGACCCAGTGGCAGCCGCATTGCCAGGCTGCTTAAAAGCAGTAGCGGCTACATGTTTGAGCATTGAACAAAGTGAATCAATTGTAATGGGACATCCTGTCAAAGTGTTTGTTCCACATTCAGTTGTGATTCTGTTGACAAGAACCCGAACTCAGCATCTTACTCCTAGTCGGCTGACTAAATATGAAAGAATAATACTATGTGCTGAAAATGTGACTATTGTAAGGTGCACAATAGTAAATCCTGCTACCTTACTACCAGACCCATATCATGAGGAAGTTAAAGATGATGAAGAGGAACATGATTGTTTACAAGTCACAGAATTGTGCACAAAACTACGTCCTGACATACAGGAACTACCCCTCAGGGAACCAGACAGGGAGCTGTTTGTTGATGGTTCATGCCAAAGGCATGAAGATGGTAAACTAACTGCAGCATATGCAGTATGTGAATTAACTGGAATAGTCGAAGCTTCCTATTTACCAGGAGTAAAATCTGCACAAGTAGCTGAATTAATTTCTTTGATAAAAGCCTGCAAAATTGGGAAGAACCAGAAAGTAACTATATTTACAGATAGCCAATATGGTTACGGGGTTGTGCATGATTTTGGCCAATTATGGATGCAGAGGGATTTCATGACTTCTTCAGGATCCCCCATTAAAAATGGACAATTGGTAAAGGAACTATTGGAAGCAATACAATCACCAAAAGAATTGGCTGTGGTGAAATGTGCCGCACACCAGTCAGGAGATGACTGGGTGGTAGTCGGTAACAGATATGCAGATTTGGTGGCTCAACACTGTGCTAAAAACAGGTTGTCAGTTAATAAAAAGGTTGAAAGAATGGGAATCAGCTGCCAACTTATGCTGTATGCACCTCCTGAAACATGGAATGATGTGAAAAGACTACAAGATGATGCTGATGAGAGTGAAAGAAATGCATGGATTAAAATGGGATGTTCTCAAAGGTCAGACGACGATGTATGGATTTATGCCGATGGCAGACCAGTCATGCCCGACTGTCTGATTTCACAAATGGCCAGAATGTATAATGGAGACACACATGTAGGGAGAGATGCAATGATTAGGCTCTTCAGACAAAATTGGTACAATCCAAGGTTTAGGGCTGTAGCAGAGAGTCTCTGCCAGAGATGTCTAACTTGCCAAATGCATAATCCAGGAAGAAAAACAATAATTGGGTTTGGAAAAATCGGAAAGGCAGAGGGTCCATTTGTGAGATTGCAGCTAGATTTCATTCAGTTGCCACCATGTAGAGGACTGAAATATGTACTTGTCGCGCCTCTTGCTTGCTACCACCAGCCGCTGTTTTGCTGCCCAGGGGGACCACAAGCCCCAGAATCTACTCTGCTCCCAGGAGGGAGGAGATTACCACCACACGCGCGCTCAAAACGCGCCGAAAATCACCGCGGCGCGGGACGCGCCTCTTGCTTGCTACCACCAGCCGCTGTTTTGCTTCCCAGTGGGACCACAAGCCCCAGAATCTACTCTGCTCCCAGGAGGGAGGAGATTACCACCACATGCGCGCTCAAAACGCGCCGAAAATCACCGCGGCGCGGGACGCGCCTCTTGCTTGCTACCACCAGACGCTGTTTTGCTGCCCAGGGGGACCACAAGCCCCAGAATCTACTCTGCTCCCAGGAGGGAGGAGATTACCACCACACGCGCGCTCAAAACGCGCCGAAAATCACCGCGGCGCGGGACGTGCCTCTTGCTTGCTACCACCAGCCGCTGTTTTGCTGCCCAAGGGGACCACAAGCCCCAGAATCTACTCTGCTCCCAGGAGGGAGGAGATTACCACCACACGCGGGCTCAAAACACGCCGAAAATCACCGCGGCGCGGGACGCGCCTCTTGCTTGCTACCACCAGCCGCTGTTTTGCTGCCCAGGGGGACCACAAGCCCCAGAATCTACTCTGCTCCCAGGAGGGAGGAGATTACCACCACACGCACGCTCAAAACGCGCCAAAAATCATCGCGGCGCGGGACGCGCGCGGGCGAAGCCCGGGCCAAGGGCGGGCCCGTCCTTGCCCGTCATCATCAGGAAGAGGCAGGGCAGGGCCATCCCCCTAACATTGACTGTGAGAACTGAGAGGCTGACAACTCTATTATTGGTCATCATTGGATAAGGTACTGTGCAAAGAGCTGCTAAGAACTGAGATCGCATTGGGGAGCTATTATTGTTAAATGAATATAGTAGGGCATCAGTGACAGTAAGTTTGTATTGGTTCTTGTCATAAGCCACTATCATACTACATCAAGTATACGATACTGGGCATTGGGGGCATAAAATGTGGGAGTTAGACACAAATACCATATGCTACTGATTTGCGAGGCACCAGAAGATGGGTAAAAGGAAAATGATGGAGGGAGTGGGGGTGGGAAATGGCGCTAATGGGGGGGCAGCAAAGGGGAAAAAGGCCAAGAAAGTTCGAAGGCACGTTGTTAGTAACTGTGTGATGGATAGAATAGATTCCCTTATCCATGATTGTGAAGACATCCTTGAGCCTGAGTTAACAGCTCCCCGTCCTGACATCGAGTTGCCCCCCAAAGGTGCCAATTTTTCCTGCCGTTTAACTACTATCCCTTCAATGTTTCGGAAGTCCTCTCGGAAAGGAACCTTAAAACATAATAAAGATGCACCCTTGCCTTCTGATGCAGTGCAGGTGCACAATTCTCCCTCCCATGATACTTTCCAGCAATTTACCGATCCTCCCACTAACTCTCCCATTAACATTGACGAGAGTCAATATGGCTCCAACGTTACTTGTTCTAATAGGTACACACCTTTGGCAGATATAGTTGAAGATGTGGATACAGTTGAAACTCTCGGGGTCGAGTCGTTGCAATTATTGTCCACATCTCCAATTGAAGTTAGTGAAGAGGAAATTCCATCACCTCATCACATTATTCAACTCGTTAGCTCCCTAAGGATGGAGATAGGAACGATGCGAAGCAGGATCGAAGAGCTTGTTACCACGGTCAGATTCCTATCCCTAAATGTTACATCCCCGAAACATCCGCAGTTTGCAGATTCTCTGCTTGAACCACGTCCATATGGCAACCAAGTATATCCACCGGCCCACCAAGAAAGAGGCCCATTGGGATATGGATCTTCCTTGCCTTCCTCAGTAACATCTAAACAGACTAACACCTCTAATGCCAAAACAGGCTGGTAATTTTAAAGGCATCCACCAGATTCAAGTTACCCCTCAAGCATCTAACAATTGTATTAGACAGCCAATCTTACCCTTAGTTGTCTGCCCTCAACTTAACGAGCAGAGGCGATTCACCACAATTTCTCCCACCCGCAGGTGCAAAAAGTTTGCATGGTTAATGTTCCAAAGTTAGATTCAATGGGTAGCTTTGAGAACGAGGAGTCTCTAACAAACAAATCAATACATTGGATTCGCCATGTTAGGGGCTGTCGCTCAGTCATACGCAAAGATATTATCAGGGCTCGGAGAAGTATGTCCCCTACCGAACCCTTTGATTATATCGAGCTTACTTTGATTAATGCTGAGCTAGCTGAAAATCTTCTTTTATTGGAGTATCGTACCTGCCCTCCTGCTCCATCGGCTATCCAGTTTAGGCGGTTTCCTAGCATATTAACAGCCAGGGCACATGATAAACATCTAACAAGGGCCCTAGGTGGGGGGTCCCCACTAGAAGCCAATGACTGACTACAATCTGACCCACAGTTGTATCAGGAACCAAGTCACTTCTTTATTAACTAATGACAGTTTTCGAAGCCATCCAACCCCATGTACTTGCGTAGAGCCACCTTTTACCAACTTGGAACCTATTGTCCAAAACCAGCAGCACATTAATGCAACAGGTGTCTGTGTGGCTAATTTTATAACAGCCACCGACACCCTGGCATCTCAGCCAGCCCTTGTAACCCCTAGTTTAAACATCTTTAGTAGAGATCTAACCTGTGAGCCGGCCTCCCATCATCAGCTAAAGATTATTTCCTGGAATGTTGCCGGGCTTGGCAGGAAAATGTTGTTGCCCCATTGGAATGATCTGATAGAGGGCTTCGACATTTGTGCTTTCCAAGAGACTTGGAGTTTGGTTCCTCTATATAAATCGGGCTACAGTTGTTTTCATATACCAGCAATTAATGTGGGGAAAGGACGTCCTTCAGGGGGGGTGATAGTTTGGGTTAATATCGCGCTGGGCTGCAGAATCATTGTACAAAATAGTGGGAGCCTAGATATTATGAGGCTTACTATTAAGGGTCCAAGAGGGGGCGATTTGCTCGATCTATTTAATGTATATATAAGGGGGACTGTAGGGGTAAACCCTCACCCATTGTTACGTTATTAGAACAGGGTTTATCTAGTTGTCTGTCACACTCTAGAGTTGTGGTCGCAGGCGACTTCAACTGTACCTTTGAGCCTCTGAGCACAGAGGATATGCTTGGGATTGAGGAAGAGGACAGAAGATGGCTGGTCCCCCCATTGGATTTACCCCCTGTTAAAAGATGGTCGCAATTGGCTATCCAGCTCAATGCGCTTACCCTGGAATTTAATTTAAGGGCAGTAAATGGCAGAACTCTATCAGATATTGAGGGGGCAAATACTTACAATAGACCCAGCTGCCCTTCTCGCATTGATTATGTATTATTAGATATAAGATTGTGGGGAAACTGTATGGACATGAAAGTGGGAAATACAATAGATAGTGACCACAATCCCCTGTATGTGACAATGAAGTCTTTATGGGAAATACAATAGATAGTGACCACAATCCCCTGTATGTGACAATGAAGTCTTTATGGGTCCCTTATTTCCCTTCCTCTAGTACTCATAGACCACTGTTAACTAAAGACGTGGTCCCGTCGAACTGTAGAAGGTTTCTTAAATGGCCCTAGGTTGCTGCACAAGATGTTAAAATAGATGGAATAAGGCAAGCATTGTGTAGGAACATTTTAGAGCTACAGGAGGCAATGACAAGCGCAGATGAGTCCACAAGCGTCCCTATCATCTACTCAAACACAATTGAACAGATTGGTGTATACTTCCAAGGGTCTGGTAAGCTGACCAAATTTGGTGAGCAATCCAAGTATAGGCACTCATGGTACACTAAAGACTGCAGAGTGAAGAGACAGGCACTATCTGTAGCAATTAGAAGTAAGGACTGCCCTGGGATCAAACTCGCAAGAAAAGACTATAGAGCAGCTTTGCTTTTCGCAAAATGAAAATGGGATGAGGGTCGTTGGCAGGATCTAAAGGATGCCAGCTCAGCAAGGGACCCCAAACATTTTTGGAATCTCATGAGACAGGCAGATGAGAGGGATTTAGATCAAATTCCCAATCATATCTCATCCCACGACTGGCATGATCACTTCGGAAAACTCTATTCTGGGTCTGATGATGCTTGCCTGGATGGGTTACATGACTATCTTTCTATTCCCATTGATAGTGGGATTAGCGAATATTTCTCGTTGGCCGAGGTTGAAACTGCTATAAGCAGGATAGTTCCAGCAAAAGCACCGGGGCCCGATGGTCTCCCTGGAGACCTGTTCCTTGCTGATCCCCGTAATTGGGCATGCTTTATATCACTCTTAATTAATTCTATCTCTGGTGGCTGCCCTGTGCCAGAATCATGGAAGGGGGCGGTGGTGGTCCCTATCTATAAGAAGGGAGCTAGGGAGGATCCTGCCAACTACAGACCAATCAGTTTGATTGATGCAATTCAGAAGATAGTGGGCAGGGTCCTCCTACAGAGGATCCAATCCTGGGTTGAGGATGGAGACATCCTCTCCCAGTATCAGGCGGGATTTAGGGTCAATATGGGAACGATGGGCCAGGTCTTCAGGCTCTTATTGATCTATTGGAAGACCGTTGTAATCGGTAGAGGTAATCTCTATCTTGCCTTTATAGATCTAAGGACTGCATTTGCCCTGGTCCCCAGAACAAAATTGTGGCAAACACTAGCAGACTTGGGCATTTCTCCTATAATTCTTAATCTACTGATCCGGCTTCATGAGGGCAATTTTGCACAGGTGAGATGGGGGTCTCAAGGTCAATTGACGGAGAGGATTCCAGTAAACAGGGGAGTTCGTCAGGGCTGTGTAATGGCACCTACCCTGTTCTCCTTGTTTGTGAATGGGGTGGTTAGCTATTTACAAAAAGATCCAGCAGATGCCCCGGCCTTGGCGAGGGACAAGGTACCTACTCTCCTGTTTGCTGAGGATACATTGTTGATTTCCAAGACACCAGCTGGGCTACAAAAACTACTGAATAGATTTCAGTCCTTCTGCAACTCCCGGGGGCTGGTCATAAACACCTTTAAGACCAAGTTTATGACATTCCATCCACATAAATCTTTTAGAAATAATCTCACCCTAGATGGGATACAATTAGAAAGAGTTAGCACATTTGATTACCTTGGAATTCGCATCTCAGAAAAAATGCAGTGGAGGCCCCATCTTGATAAAATGCTCCTGAGCCATAAACGTGTGGTCGGGGCACTGAGTAAAGAACATCGCTCGTCACAGAGCAGGCCAGTTGCCCCGGCCCTCACGGTTTATGATGCAAAGGCAGTTAGCGCGGCTCTTTACGGAGCCGAGCTATGGGGATTTGAAAATGTTGGCGAGATCTGCAGATCGGAGCATAAGTTCCTGAGAGATCTGGTTATGCTCCCTCGAAATGCTCCGGTAATTCCCATGATGTACGACATGGGCAGACGTTCTTTTAGCGATATTGCCAAACTACGCCCCCTACTCTTCTGGGCTCGCCTTCGGCGAATTGCTGAGCTTACGAACTATGCTAAGGCCTTCACAGAAGTGATGAGCTTAGATGCTAGTCACAAGGTTAAGTGGATATCCGATCTTAAGAAGCTAATGACTAATCTTGGTCTTAAAGATGCCTGGGATAGCCAAAACCCCCGAGTAAGACTGAATTAAAACGCATCTATTGGGACTGGATTGACACTCGGGACCTTAGAAACCCAAATATGGGAAGGCTAACAGTAGAATTTTTGCAGCATAAGCAATGTAGATGCCTTGAACCATATTTGGATACAATCCAGATACCAAGAGATAGGGCGCTATATATACAATTTAGATTTGGGTCACTTCCGGTCCACGATCTGACCGCTAGATGGCGCCCCTCAAACCAGACAACTAAAGATTGCCCTTGTTGCAGGTCTCCAAAGGAAAGCATCGCCCATCTTATGTTTGCCTGTCCGGCGCATGAGAAGGCAAGGTCTAGATGGCTTACACCAATCTGCAAACAACTAGGTACTCGAGACCATTGCATTGCTTTGCGTATTTTAAAATCTGATGCAAGCACCCTTTTTGTTTGCTGAGTTGCCAAGTTTTTGAGTTGCGCCTGGATAGCCAGACAGAAAGCTTTAAAGAGGAGCGACCTAATGTTACTCTAAAAACCCCTATGGAGAATAAGGAAAATTAAAAATGAAGGATTATTTCTGTTCATAAAACTTGCATTGTTATTTATAGAAAGAATACAGGGTTTTATTCTTTTAATCAAAAATCTTTCTTTGTTTTTAAAACTCTTGTTTTTATTACAACCAATAATGTTACTATGATGAAATTAATTTCTTTTACTATGCTATTATCGATCAAACATTATGTATTTCTCACGTCCTTAACAAAACGTTTTTATCTTGTTTAAAAAAATTATATTTTTAATATGGCGTGTTAAAGCTTTTATGATATCTGTTATCGAAATAAAGCAATTTGATTGATTGGTACTTGTCATAGTGTGTCTGTTTTCAAAGTGGGTGGAGGCTTACCCTACCAGGAGGAATGACAGTATTACGGTCGCAAAGTTGTTGCTACGAGAACTCATTCCTAGATTTGGTTTCCCAGTAACTTTGGAATCAGATAGAGGAGGGCACTTCAACAATGATGTGATTAGAATAATCTGTGAAGCATTCCAAATTGAGCAAAAATTGCACTGTGCATATCGTCCAAAGGCTTCTGGAGTGGTTGAACAAATGAATGGCACAATAAAATCCAGACTGGCAAAAATGTGTGCATCAACATCGTTAGATTGGCCAGATGCATTGCCACTTGTTTTGATGGGACTCAGAAGCATTCCTGATAGAAATACCGGATTGAGTCCACACGAAATAATCATGGGAAGAGCAATGAGACAAGCACATGTTCCTACAAATAAACTGCTGAATATAACTGATGATATGGTTCTGGATTATTGCAAAGGATTGGCTGACCTAGTGCGTTCTGTCTCTCACCAGGTTGGGGAAGACGCAGTTTCCAGGCAGCCTGAACAAGAGCATGATCTGAATCCCGGTGACTGGGTGGTTGTGAAGCATCACACCAGAGAAACGTGTCTATCACCCAGGTGGGGCGAACCTTGTCAGGTCATACTAGTTACGAACACAGCAGTGAAATGTGCAGGATTTCCTAATTGGATTCATGTAAGCCACACCAAAAGGGTACCAGACCCTGAAGAAGAAAATCCTCAGACAGCATCGATAACTGAGGAAGCTGAAGGTTGCCCAGCTGAAGAATCTCAGGTCCGAGATTCGAGGGAAGCTGAAGAAGAACAACCGAGCACAAGTCAGGACTGGATACCGGTGGTAGAAATACCTGAAGTCTACAACAGAACAAGAAGTCAAGCAAATTTAGAAGAAATTGAAGACGATCAGATAGGTGAAGAAGAAGCAGCTCAGGAAGAGAAAGAAGAAACAACAAGAGAACCTGAGCAGGATCAGATAGGGAGAGGAAATTGGGCTCAAATCAACAACGAACCAACAAAATTTGAGCAGGGACAGACAGGTCTAGAAGAACGCGGTCAGGCTGCAGAAGTACAAAGTGCAATAAGCCCTGATCAGAACCAGTTAGATCTAGGAAAATACATTCAAACAGAAGATCTCGAGAATATCGAGCATGAAGACATAGATCCTGAACAAGGTCAGTTATTGGAAACTCACAGTGGAACAGCTGAAAAGAAACCAATAAGACCTGAAAAAGAACAAATAGAAGAAACTGAAATTGAAGAGAACAAAACTGTGCCACAACCTGAAAATAAAAGAATTTCTGAAGAAGAAAAAAAAAGCAAAGAGACAGTGCAAAGAAAGAAGGTCAGAAAAGGTGATCGTTGGCCTAGTGTTATTAAAAGAGTAAAATACCACATAACAACCAGAAGTGAAGATCCAGAACAACTAAATGAAGTGACAAGCCTAACGGGACAAACCAGTGGAATCGAAAAACGAAAAAGCAAAAGACTGAAACTTGTGAACAACAAATGTAAAGGTCCCGATTGGACTTATATCATCCTTGAAGACTACGAGAGCTCAGAGTCAAGTGAAAGTGGTGACGAAGGAACAAGTGCGGAACTGACTTATGAGAAATAAATAAAACCACCCTGATAACGTAAAGAGACTTGAAATTACGATAAGAAGAGAAATCTTCCTTGTCAAAAATGTCTGACGATAGAGTTTCTGGGAGACCAAAACAGAAATGTTGTAAAAGATGCTGTGCTATATGCATATGTAATCTGGTAGTGGTGCTTATAGTATGGTTAGTTGTGATCATAGCAATTCCTTACCTTATGAAAATGGATAAAAAGATTAACAACGAAACAAAGGAAAGGACAGATAACTTGAAAGGTAATAGAGTAGAACTAAAGGCAGAAGATGAACCAGAATTTCATCATGAAGTAACAGATAACGACACTAGTTTGAATGTTTTCACAAAATTATGGTTTCAATATGTAGATACTATGGAAGTTAGTAATTGTTATGTCTGTATGAAATTACCTGAATCAGTAGCAGAAGGGTTAACATATCATCACTTGCCATTAACTTATGGCATATCATGTACTGTATTGGCTAGTTTATTTTATAGAACAGGGCGACTTCAGTATTATTATTCAAATATAGATGTGATATTTTCTGAGATTCCGATTCAAAAGAATATGAATCCAGTGCTTAGTAGTAAAGATGCACAGTTTATGGGAGAATTTTTCTTAACAATGAAATCAATAGACATAACACATGCACATAGAAGCAATCTAACATGTTCATTACATGAAGAAGAAAAGATATTTTTGAATTTAGTGGAGAATTGAAGACAAGATTTCCAAAGGAAAGCTTCGGAGCATAAGGCTCATCTGCCACCTTGGGCTGAGAAAGAGGGTAGTTACACACCTGGCAAGGCTCAAGCTGCTATGGCTCTGGATTTTGTAAAGACAGGGAAAATTTGTCTACATAGATTAAAGACTGATTATAACAATGTTTTCATCGGTACCAGTGAATGTGAACATAATTTCTTAATTCTTGGAGGTTGGGGACTAAAAGAAGGAACGGATTCAGTTTTTCCTGGAATCTATTATGTGTGTGGGAATAAGGTTTACTTTAGGCTTCCTGCACGGTGGTATGGAAGTTGGTATTTTGGATTAGTATTTCCAAAGATATACCACGTAAAAAGAAACCCTGGGAGCAATGAAAATAATAGTGAATTAACACGTAGTAAAAGAGCTAGTTTTTCTGAAATTGTAGGTGATATATTTGGTGCATTGATACCTTCAGTGGGAATAATTCTGAACTCAAGAAAAATATGTAAATTATCTACAGTGGTTGATCGTTTATCAACTGACACTGCTGGAGGATTTCTAATGATTAATGCGGAGATGGTTGTAATTAGATCTATGGTTATGCAAAATCGACTTGCTCTTGATATAATACTAGCAAAAGAGGGCGGAGTCTGTAAATTATTGAAGACGAAACACTGTTGCACTTACATACCTGATAAAAGTGCAGAAATTGGAACATATATACAGAATATAACTAAACTTGAGAAGGAACTAAAACCACTGGAAGTTGATAGTGTATGGGAAAGATTGACCAATAGTATTACGTCAATTGGTACATGGTTTGCTAATGTAGGGAAAGGACTTATAGGTCAAATATTAGTACCCTTAGCCGGGATGGCAATAATAGTACTGTCAATAATAATATGGTGCAAATGTTGAAGAAAGAATGAATCGTATAATGTGACAGGAAAAGGAAAGAAGCGAAAGTTTGACGAAATTGAACTAGAAGATTTGAGAAGTGAATTATACAAGAAACTGAAAGGAGATGTGAAAAATAGAAAGTGTAAAAATGAAGCTGAGACAATTTTATGCTAAAAGTTGGCATCTGGTTGTGGGTAGTATTTTGATGGCTCAGAAACGCCATCAGAGAGGGGATTGATGGAGCAAGAACTCACAAATGAGACTTGCTCGGAAGCAATCTTCTCACAGTATTAATTTATTAATCTTTGTAATGTTTGTACTAACAAATGCACACACGAATACAAGTAGAAGGAAGCTTGCCTATGTGTTTAAACTAACAAATAAACGCTTGTCTAATCTAAAATGGCCGCTAAAACGCGGGAAACCTATTGCGCATGTGTCAACCATATCACGTGGTGTGACGTCTTTCTTTGCTTGGAGGGAAATCCTTGCTTCTGCGCAGTGTGTATTAAAATGGCTGCTTAATGTTTTCACGTGCTACAGCTTGCTCATATGTTGCAATTAAACTGTGGTATCCTAATGCTATTAATGCGGGATAGAATTTATAATTAAATGGGAATAGAGTAGAAAGAGTGGGTATACAGTGAAACAATTTATTTGTGATTTTAATACTTTCCTCTTTGACTTTTATTAGTTCGTAAATGGGCCCGGGGTTGGTTAAACTGAAAACTCGAGAGACAATGGTTCTGTGCATGCGCCCTGCGAGGCTGCCCAGAGGAGAGGATGAAGTCAACCTGGACGTCGTCCAAGGCCATGACCTGATGGCCAACATTATTGTACCCACGATGTCCCTACCAAAAGAAACAATTTATATAAACATTGTAATAAACTTTGTTGTGAGACGGGTGGGAAATAAAGCAAATGTATTAATTGTGATGGGCGGCATTTTAAAACAATGGGCTTAAAGAAATTGAATTAAATCAATATGGTGTGAGGATCAACCCCCTGTCCCCGTCCAATCAGAAGTAGTGGGCCCATAATTCTGCAACATTTAGGGGAGGTACATGGGCGTAGAAGGGTATAATAGATATAGAATTAGTTAATTAGAGACAGAAGAGAGGCAGAAGAGGGAGAGGAGAAGCAGAAGAGAAACAGAAGGGATGCAGAGGAGATGCCGAGGAGGCTTAGGCTTAAGCTCCAGACATACAAGCTGATCGATTGCAGACTGAACCGCTGTCCAGAGAGGTCCTGAGGTGGGGGCGGTGGAGTACCTTAGAAGGAAGACACGGGAGAAATCGATGAGAAGCGAAGTACCAGAGAGGGAAAACGACGCAGGCGTCGTCGATAGAAAGGTCACCTGTCCCGTCCTGAACTTGGTCCGGAGGACATTGCTCTTCATCCTTCCTGAGACCTATCTTTCCAACTCCTTGGCCAAGGGGTTTGGTTCTCGCACTTTTAGGTAAATATAAATGCAACCCTTAGTTGCGCTGCTGTCTCTATCTTCTCTTTCCTGAGGGACTGTCATTGATTAATAATTGATTATTATGCTTCATCCTTGATATACGATTAAGTATCGTGTTGTTTGTAATTTACTCCGCAAAATTTTAGATAAACATTTTAAAACTTCCTGACTCGGTGATTATTTCAGGATTATGATTTGCAAGGAATGTCACTCATTTTAAACTTCCCAATTAATAAGGGGTCCATTGGTAAGTCATTACTCTTCAATCAGAAAAGTAATTGGTAGCAGGGATTTGATAAAGAGTACAACTGACCCACCAGCGGAAATTGCTAGCGTAGTATGAATGTATGGGCCCAAGTGAGTATTTGGTGTATGAATGCTTGTTGCTAGTAACCCGCTGGACCACTGCTATCATCAAACCTTTCCTCTCTGAAGTTCCCGTGTTGAGCATGGGACAAGAGATTTGTGGCAATCTGCTCACAGTCTAATAAAAGCGGCAAGAACCTCCTCATCCGGTGTGGCACTTTCTAAGCAAAGTGCGAAATCTTCTGCGTTCGATGTAAATAGATTTTTTAAAATGCCCCAGGTACCACCCTATCCCACTTTACCCTCCGGGCTTGGGCCTTAGTGCTAAAGGTGTTATATGTGAAACCGTTTATCACATTGCCATCTGTGTCTAGCTCCCTGGGGTTATGGTCACTAAAGCTATTATACGTTATGCTCAGGGATTTAACTAAGGAGGCCAGAGAGGCAGATGAAATAATAAAGTAAATAGTAGAGGAACAGCCCCTACCAATGTAAGTGGGGATAGCTTCACCCTCCCCTGGTTGTTCCAGACAGTATAGGTTTTTAGCCGCCAATAGCTCCTCCATCATATTGCCTTGCTCTGAGTATTCAAAATGTGTTACTACTGAAATTACATCTAATGAACTTTTGACAAGGGTGCAGCCCTGCTGACGTAAGTGAACATTAAAGTCACCCAATATTATAACCGATAATAGGCTGCCCTTTTCTCCCTATAGGTTTCCAGGAGACACTTACGAGCAAAGATGTGTTCTGTGTCTGTATGCCGGCCAAAGGAAATATAAAAATTCACCACAGGAACTGGAGCAAAATCACCAAAGAGCACCTCAACTCCACCCTCAACCCCACCCCTCCCCCCACCACTACTGACGCCAACACTGCGGCCAACGCGCTCCACAGATGGATCACCAACTGGGCAGACACACTCGCCCCCCTCCGGAACTCCGACAAACAACGCACCACGAAAGCCACCTGGTTCACCACCAACCTCCAGGAATCCAAGCGCATGTGCCGACGACTCGAGAAAGCCTGGAGGAACAGCAAAACCCCCGAAGCACGCACCGCCTACAAGACCGCCATGACGGAACACCACCAACTCATTAGAACCACAAAGAAAAGTTTCATACAGGACAGAATCCTCTCCAACTCCCGCAATTCTAAGGAACTCTTCAGCATCATACAAGAATTCACCAAACCCCCCAGCGAATCCTCCGACGTCCTTCCCTCCCAGGACTTTTGCAACAAACTCGGCACCTACTTCCATCTCAAGATCAGGACTCTATATGACAACTTCGACAAGCAGAACCCAGCCTACCCTCACCGCCTGGACCCCTGTCACCACAGAAGACACTGCCAAGACCATGAGAAGCATACACTAAGGAGCCCCCACCGACCCCTGCCCGCCCCACATCTTTCATAGAGCCGCTCCCGCCATGGCACCCGAACTATGACGCACCATCAACTGCTCCCTCGAAACAGGCACTTTCCCCGATGACTCAAGAAGCCCACTGCAGACCAGACAGAGCTCAAGAACTACAGGCCCATCTCTCTCCTCCCCTTTGCTGCCACAGTCACCAAGAAGATCGTCAACAGCCAGCTCACAAACTTCGTAGAATCCAATTTGATCCTCGACTCATCCCAATCCAAATTCCGCAGCAACCACAGCACTGAGACCGCCCTCCTAGCCGCCACAGACGACATCCGCACCCTCCTTGACCAAGGCCACATGGCTTCCCTCCTCCTACTAGACCTCTCAGCAGCTTTCGACACCATCTCCCACCGCACACTAACCGCCAGACTCCACGACGCCGGCATACGGGGAACCGCCCGTAACTGGATCCACTCCTTCCTCACAGACCAAACCCAAAGAATCAGGCTCCCGCCCTTCCTCTCGGAACCCACAGAAATCAGCTGCGGAGTGCCCCAAGGATCCTCACTCAGCCCCACGATCTTCACCATATACATGTCCCCTCTCGCCACCATCGTCAGAAAACACGGACCCAGCATAGTATCCTACGCCGACGACACACAGCTCATTCTCTCCCTCACCAACGAACCCAACATCACCAGACACAGCTTCCAGGAAGGAATGAAAGACGTCGCCGCCTGGATGAGCAGCAGCTGCCTTAGGCTCAACTCAGAGAAAACGTAGGTCCTCATCCTCGGATCCACCCCCTCCGCATGGGACAACACCTGGTGGCCCACCGCCCTCTGCAACCCTCCCACACCCATGGACCACACCCGCAACCTCGGCATCATACTCGACTCTTCCCTCACCATGAACCATCAGATCAACGCTGTGTGCTCCAACACCCTCCGAATCCTCCGCAAGACCTTCAAATGGATCCCCCCAGAATCCAGGAAGATCGGTACTCACGCACTCATAACCAGCAGACTGGACAATGGGAATGCCCACTACGCCGGAATAAACAAATCTCTACTCCGCAAACTCCAGACCATCCAGAACGCCGCAGCCAGACTCGTCCTTGGCATCCCATGACAACACCACATCACCCAGCACCTACGAGAACTCCACTGGCTCCCCGTAAAAAGAGAGTGACCTTCAAGCTCCTCACCCACGCCTACAAATCCCTCCACAACATCGAACCCAAATACCTCAACAAAAGAATCTCCTTCTACGCACCCAAAAGAAGCCTCCGCTCCACTGCTCTTGCCCTAGCCGAAATCCCATGCATCCGCAGAGCCAGAGCAGGGGGCGAGCCTTCTCCTACACCGCAGCCAAGACCTGAACAAGCTCCCCCTCGGCATCAGACGAAGCCCCACACTGCAAGTATTCAGGAAGAGCCTCAAGACCTGGCTCTTCGGATGAGACGGAGCTGCTCAAACCCCACCCCCAGCGCCTTGAGACCCTCACGGGTGAGTAGCGCGCTTCACAAACCCCTTATTGATTGATTGATTGACCACCAACAAAGGGGGATTGTTTCTGGATGCCATCTTGACTGCCAATAAATTTGGCGAGCTATGTTTCACCATGGTGGTAATACAGGGGATCTTGAAGGAGACTAAATTAAGAAGACCACCCTTGGCACGCCCCGCGGAAGAAGGAGACGCAGGTATAAAAAACAACGAGAACCCATCTATATCAAAAGAGTTTTCAGTATCCCAAGTTTCCTGCATAGCCACGATATGATTTCCCCCAAGGCATTCCATCCACCTTATGTCGTCCCTTTTTTACTTCAGCCCAGCTATGTTCCATGTCATAACTTTTAATGAGGGAGTATGTGGGCTCAGGATACGAGACATGACTGTGTCACCACCTAATGAGCTCTGACGCCTAGGACTGATGGGGCCAGCATGTGGTGTCATGACTTTCGACCCCCCCCACCCCCGTCTCAACACAACTCTTCCACTCCTTTTGATTTTGCATGTTCATTTAAGGAAAGTTAAGTGGAACTTTAACTTCTCCCTCCCTCTTTTGATTCTTGAGACTTAGGATATTAGTCAGGACAGTGTCACCACCTAGTAAACTCTGACGCCTAAGGCTAATAGGGCCAACATGTAGTGTCATAACTTTCAATGAGGGGGTGTGTGGGCTCAAGATATTAGACAGCACACTTTAACGCCTCCTCTGGAAAGGCGTTCGTTTTTGGCGCTGCCTCAGATTTACGAATCCTTGTAAATCTGAGGCAGTGTCAAAAAGTCATGGGCGTTGCGTGGAAACGCCCACAGCAACACCCATGACACGCCCCTTTGATGCAGAGTACTGCATGAAAGAGGGCCATATTCACAAGGCCGTGTAAAGCCATGGAAAGTGGCTTTGAGTGGCCTTGTGAGTATGGGGCAGCACACAGCGCCATTGGAGCATCAAAAAAAGTTACGCTCTGGTGGCACCAGGGGCTTGTAAATATGCACCCATGTGTGGTCATATAGCCAGTGCATTCCTATCGACAGACTGGTCTGGATCCTTCTACCGCGGTAGTCCTAGCCATAAGCAGTATCCTTGCTGCAGCTCCTCACCAAAATAGATTAGCTACAGAAATATCTGAAGCGACTCGTTTTTTGGAGTCCTGTTTCCAATGTGTGGGTTAGGCGTAATTATTCGAGAGGTCAAGACTGTTGTCACAACCCTAGAGGAAGTTGCGAATGCACCCAGTACCACTTTTGGACTCATTTCAGGTCAATTGGAAACTCAGAGAATTGTGATTTGATATTGCACCTTGCTTATTTTCACTTAATAGACATGCCCAGACTTCAAGTAGGCATGTGAGCAACTTCTTCCACAACATTTAGGTGCCTTTCTTAAAGAAAACATTGAGGGTCTTGCATTTGCTTCTTCTCTCCTCTATTCTGAGGGATCTGGCACATCAGTCCAAGCTCCTCTTCTCAAGGGTTTCGGGAATATGGGCTAAATAAGACATGACATAGCTCAGTGTCTGTGAAAGTTGGATCTTAGGTGTGTCAGAGAAATGGTGGTCAAAGGTTTAGTAGCTGTGAAATGGAGAGCACAGAACAAGCACATTGGAGGTCACTGCATCAGAAAAATAACTTTATCACATATAGTAGCAGCCTTCTCTCTTCTTAAAGCTTGATTATGAGTGTTCTGGTGTAGGATGCGATAATTATTGCATATGATAAAATTCAACAATGCAGTATTCAGAATTTATCAGAGGCAATAATTATCACCTCTTCTAAGGGCCCGATTGCGATGTCGGACGGACCGGAGTCCATCCGACATTGCTCTGGAAATGGAACTGAACAACCTCCTAACGTCGGTTCCAGCCCAGCTATTCGATGCGACCGAACCCTGTTTGGTCGCAATCCTATACTTTGCTATGGGAGCATGCATTCCGTTCGGAATGCATGCTCTCATAGCAAAGAATAGAGGTGCAGTTCATCCCTGCACCCCGTGGCAGGCACCTCAAGGTGCCTGTCACAGGGTGCAGGGATCAACAGGGGGGCACCATAGGTGCCCCCTAGGCTACCATTTGGCAGCCTTGCATCCATGGGGGCCCTGCTGGGGGGCCCCAAAGACAGTTTCCCAATACCTTTCTGTGTCGGAAAGGCCGGCACAGAAAGGCAGTGGAAAACTGCCATCGTAATCCATTGGCCGGAAAGAGCCGGCTTAGGGATTACTGCAGGCCTTCCGAATGGTGGACGGGCTCTACGAGCCCATCGTCAGCCATTCAGAACTCCTGTTTGTAATAATTTCCCACCGACTCCATCAAAATGGTTCGGTCAGAAATGATCACAAACAGGAGATTACGATGTGGTAAGGATGGCTCCGACCGAGGGTTGGAGCCATTCCTTACCACATCGTAATCGGGCCCTAAACTGTGTCCTCAAAAATAGGGCATGCAGATTTTGTCTCTTGCTACACCAATATCTACATGTCCCTGTATTTACCAGGCATTTTTCCACATTTAAATATCAGCATATTTGACCTGCCTAAATGTATCCTGGGGGAGTGCGATAAAATCCACAATTCAGAAATCCAATATATGCTGTAATAGGAGTTACTGCATACATCTATATTTACCGGGACACTCATACTCAAGATCTATGTTCAGGGCTGTCTTCTAAACTGTCTGAGAGAAGCATGCACTGTAAGTTTACAGCAGGTGCAGGTGCAGTGTTCCTGCAGGCCTTCAGCTGCCAGGAGTAAGGCTAATCAAAGTAAATCTGTGCATAAGGGAAGATATACATCGGCTGACTGCATGCAAACATGTAGGATAGTGCATGAAGTGAGTAAATATGAGTGTTCTGGTAGATTCCAGGTTAGAGTGAATTAGAACATGCAGCTCAAGGCGGCGTTGCTTGCTGGAGCTTGGCCCTGTTGCTGACGCATGGAGGTTTGGGTGAAGATCTCCATGCTGGGCAACTCTGATCCTAGGAAATGTCTCTTCCTGAAGGGCACACTTGACCCACAGAGACTCAATAGCTGGCAGATTCTCTTGGCCCACAATGGCCTATTAGCCTGTCTTCAAGAGCTGCTCAGCACCATGGGCAGAGAGGATACAGAGGTACCTGGCCTCAAAAGCTTCTTTGTGGGCTGTAAATGGGTGATGCGCTGAGGGTCACCACTGATAAGGCTACCAACCATTACTGGGTAAAACAGTGTTCAACCTCTGTAGTTAATACCAGTGGGTAAGTCCAACACACAACTTAGTTCACAACTAGATCCGAAGGCATGCAAAGGCAAGCCCATACGTGACTGTCTACGAATTGACGGAGCACAGGGCACAGCATACTGTCACTTGTACCACAGCTTTTTCATTGCTGTTCTTTAGCAGTGAACAACTGATTGCCTTGCGATGGATCACTGCGAGAATGGTAAGACAGCAGGAGAACTCCTGTGAGTTCCATTGATGAGAACTGGGCCATTTGTATGAAGTTTCTACACAGGCCCTTCTTCCAGGATGACTCTCCCAAAGAAGCCCCCACCACTGCTGCGCCTTCCAAAACGCCACAAAACAGTCCACAAACCAGCATGGAATAGGCTTCCCCGTCATTGAGAAAGGAGACAAGTCACTATTATTTCTACAAAATTCCCATCGTTCTACACTTTTTACAACCCCCACCCCCCTCTTTTAAATATGCTTAACAGTGCTGGGACACCATGTACCTGGGTAGCCATGAGCTCTAGAAATCTATTATTCATTCATTCTTGCTAGTTTCCCAACTCGCAAACACAACACAACACCAGCTTAACAACTCAACTCAAAGCACTACACAACTCAACACCAGCTTGACACTTGGAGGATGTAGGAGGAACAGATCCTCACAAAGACTCATAGATTCAATGGCGCCACACTGATGACTGTCAGCAACCCCTAGATACGTTTTAAAACACTTCAGGTTTAGCATCAAAGAATAAGATCTACCTCACAATACTTCATTACAGTGGTATGGCAACCAAGGGAATGCGTATCGAGAACAGGAAAACCACGGCTACACAATGTAATTATTTTGTATGCAAGCTTGTTAAGTGTCTCTGTATATTTCTGTACAGGCCAAGATCTTCTTGAGGTTACCAAAGACCTTCCAGTAGAGAACAGTAAGACCCTTCTGCCAATGAAGTTCTGTAGTGTGTGGAGCCAGCAGGCATTGCTAGCCCATCCCTCCTGCAAATTCATTGGACCAAAACAGCATTTTAGGCAGACATTGTTGTATTCCCAGGCTAGGCCATGTAGTGAAGCTGCTCATTTCTTACCTTGTCCTATTTTTCACAATAACATTTCTACCGTGAACTTTTGCACAT
The DNA here is from genome assembly GCA_963921515.1 of Calotriton arnoldi. Classification (NCBI taxonomy): domain Eukaryota; kingdom Metazoa; phylum Chordata; class Amphibia; order Caudata; family Salamandridae; genus Calotriton; species Calotriton arnoldi. The sequence goes on from CAWUFW010017823.1 coordinate 156,772, forward strand.
ATGTGCATGGACGACAATGTTGGATTTGTTTCTCTAAAACGACTTTGTTTACAGATCTAGCTTCGCACAACATTATCACGATGCCTCGAACATCATGTACAAGGCCTCTTTGCGCACTTTGTACAAATGTCGTTCTATCTTCATCCACGGGGCGACAGAGCTATCTACATTTCCATAACATCGCTAATCTATGACGTACATCGCAAGGCTGCTTTCCATTATAAATAATGAGCATCCCGATAGATTAGCAGAGGAGGCACTTCAGCTGACAATGAGGGTCCCTGCATGCTGAGACTTCACCACGCAGCAGTCTGACATCTCTTTGAGGGTGTGTCAAGTTCATGACCAAGACGGGCTCTTAAATTCTCTCCCGCCAGGTAATTAGGTTGGTTCGCCCTTTTGGGGGATTCTTGGCTTTACACCTACACACACTCTAGGTACACTTAGAGTAGGGAAGGCATAGTAGGAGTACGCCCGATTACTGCCTTGTTTATATGCCTGGACATATATACACTGTTTTAGCACCATGGTAGAACTGTACCTACTATTTACGCTTTTGGTGCTTATAATCACTTTCATCTGTTTCTGTCTACTGATTATCGCAGCACATGTATTCTATATGAGAATAACATTGGTTCAATAAATATATTGAAAACTTGCCATTGTGTATTCAGTATACTTCTCTGAGCACGAGTGATTGAGCGAAAGGTTCTGATCTTTTTTCCACGATCTCCGAGGGGTCAGGGTTGTCATGTTCAGTGGTTGTCAGAAACTATTCGCTCCCTGGTAAGGTTAGGGGGGCTTATGGTGGCACTGTGAGCTAGCTGTTCTCTAGGTCAACATATCCTGCGGGGGTGCCCGGAATCAGTCTAGGCGCCTCGCCCAAAGTTTATGTTGTCCAACAAATGCGCAGGTCCTACGGGTTACTGGGAACTACACGACAATATGACATCAGCAGCAGAATCTGGTAGAAAATAGACCGGAGTATTTGCACCCAGTGAAGCAGGAGTGGCATGGAGTGATGTGTATACGTTGGAAGGCCTAGATCAAGGACATAGCATGGCTGCAGTGGTTTGTAAAATGAACTAAAATTATTCAAGCAAAGTATAGTGCTCACTAGAAGCAAACTCGGGGAATGGCTGAGACTAAGGAAGCAGAAAGGTGAAATACTAATGTGCTTTGAATTACTTCCAGGTCACTCATTATAGAAAGCGTCGCTCAGGCCTCAAACGTTTGCCTTGAAAATCGATGTCTCATATTTTCTTAGCTGTGTGTGCCTTTTAGTGGTCTCAATGTTGCTTCATTGGGTGATGTTTCAAGGATTTCTGTTTCCCAAGAGAAATTCGCTGATGATTACATACTGATGCCCTGCACATATATCCTGAAACAAAGTAACAAAAATCCTCTTCTGAGGGAAAATAACTTTAAACCTTCTAAAGAGAAAGTAATCCCTCAGCCCCTGGAGAGAAAGCATCTTCGCCAGATCCCTGTTCATTAAGTTAACGGGCCGTTGTGAATCGTTCCCTTTCTGGCAATGCACAGAATAGCTCAGTCAGTCTCTTACCTCTATATATGTTTCGTACAACAGGTGAGGTTTAATTTTTCTCAGCGTGCCCAAGAAGGGTAGAGGGGTGGGCCCGGGTGGCAGTTGTTGTCGCTTCTGATGGGTTTTCCAGAAAGTGAGAAGAAGACCCCCCAAAAAGATGCAGAAACACAAGGTCACCATGGAAGCTAAATCCATTGTTTACTTCCTGGGTTATGGCACCTGTAAGAGATGAATGATCAAGAGGATTAGAGTGGCACCCCAATGTCTTTATCCCTTGCACACACCAAAACACCATCCAACATTCCTTTACCCCTCTCACAGAGTGCCAACACAGGCCATCCTCACATTAAGTGCTATCTAAAATTGCACTGAAAGCGTGTACTGTGAAGGTATGTAGAATCCATGGGTTTTCCAGAATAATATGCAGAATCCTTTAATTCAGTGTACTTTAGTAAAATTACAAGATGCCAAAATTATAGGGCAGAACCAGGGAATGAATAGTATGCTTATCATTTTTAATGAGCTTGTCATACGTTTTTTAAAACAAGGCAAACGAAAAAAAGAAAAAAGTCGCATATTCTACAATGATACATTAAATCATCAAATAAAAAGTTTGATATAAAACCAATATCTGGTTCACACACTCTACATATTCATCTGCCTATAAGAGTAACGTTGAACTTGCAATGGAATGAAGCTACGCGAATCCTCTAGCTTCGCTTTGCTTCTGCCACCAGTAAACATTAAAAACAAACTAACTACCTTTGCAAACAAATATGGCGAAAAAGTTAAACTATGAAAGACATCTAATATCAGGCCATTACTTGTCCAGGGCTAATCAATCCAGCTTCTCCCCTTTTTTGCACCTGACAGCAGAAGTCAAATTGTGTGGTTTATTGCTATACAATGTAGCCTATTATTGATAAAGTGTGAAACAGAGCAAACAGGTGGTTCTGGGTGGTTCAGATACACTGGGGTAAAGCATCTGACTTTAACCTGGAGACTGTGCAGCTTGCACTGTGTATCACCACCTGGCAGATACAGTGGTGGTTATGGGAGGCACGGGGAGAATCCCTCTATCCAACACAACTGTACTCCTTACTTTATCCTGTTGAGACTTGTTGGGACACCAAAGGAAGATAAATTAGAAAAGACTACGTAAGGCTTTGCCAGGGCAAGAATGGGCCTAATAACATCAGGGTAAGGTAGATGAGCCATTCTTTCTTACATGTCAGTGTCCAGGGTCACTTAATCTTCCTGCAGGATGAAGAGAAATAGGACTATGAATGAGCGGAAGAAACCCCTAGGAAACACCATCATTGGGAATCAAGGGCAGGATAAAATGGGGAGGAGCAACATGTGTCAGTCCCTATACAACTTCAGTCTTCCTACCATCCGATATAAAGACTGCTGTTGCTGGAGGATGATCTTACAGATTAACCCCTGTACCTTCAGGCAAGTGTGGTATGCAAACACAACAGGAAAGAGTGTGGGAAACCTGTTGTTGTATTTGGGGAGAAGACTGCTGTTTCTGTAGGATGTTCTTGTAGATTACCTTGTAGCCCTTCAGGACCCCTCTGGAGACTATTCTGAGAAGGAATTTTTGGGACCTTAATATGGATCAAACTTATGTTTAAATGGCTGTAACTAAGAACGTACAAAGTACTTTTAAACAGTGATTTTGTTTTCATAAGTGCAACAAAACTTGATTCAGCCATGTTTAAATACCTAAAGCGAATGCCTATCTCTGATGCTTTTAACTTGTCTTTCACAACTTGTCTCCCGAAACGAGAAAATGTGGATTAGCTTGTTCAACCAGAAATGTTTACACTCTAGCTACAACTGAAGGTCTTCTGCCTTTCTCAAGATCGCAGCCCCCGACATCTGAATGCTTCCTTTGTCTGTTTGTGACCATGTGTCTCCACCGCACACCAGTTTGTAAAGCCCTATAGATGTGTCATTAATCAGTGTAAGCAGTGCTGTGCTCTCCAAGCTTCCTAGGAGAATCCATGGTCGGCAGGACCTGTGATCGTGTGATTCACAAGATAATGTTTTTTTAGTAATCTCTTTCAGGCTACAATTGGTATGTGAAAATGTCACAAGAACAACACAAATCTGCACAACTTTTTAGTAATCGTTTTACAGTTTGTGCATACCAAATCCAACGTTGTAGGTGTGGTACCAAGTAGGATAAGCCATGTGCCCAACTGCAGTCTAGAATGATTTAACCCTAGAATGGCATAGAATATCAAATTCAAAGCTATGCAAATTAGAAGTGAACAATTTTCCTAATCTGCACCGGAACCCAATGCATGCTTTTCGATTAGTGAAGGAAAGCTAGGTGCTCTTTTCAGTATTTATTAATCCATTTATTTACTATGCAGTTGTGCATAGCACTGTATTTTGAAGGTATCAGAGCACTTTACATGGGATTGTTTCAACAGGGATTGTTTCCACAACATATTGACAACAGTTAATACAATAATATATGGGAAAAATCAAATCAGATTAAGTATAGCGTGCTTTGCTTGATAGGTGAAGGGAGTAGTGGAATAGTGTTTCGCGAAACCAGGAATTTACTAGCAGAACAGAAATAAACATGCATGCAGGCTACAATGCAAACAAGAGATAACCTATGGGGGAATGGATCTGACGATTCTAAGGGATTGGGAAAGTTTATATTGGAGGAATTTATGTCTGAATGTAAGGAGGTATTGAGTTAAGGTGACTGCATTTGGAAGTGACGAAGTGTCGTCTGAACAGTAGTTTTTTTCAGCTCCTGAATGATTCACAGGAAGGAATAGTTCTGGTGCATGCATGTAAGGAGTTCAAAATGTTGGAGGAGCTTCCTGAAAATGATTGTTTCAGTGTGCTTTTCAGGGTTTAATTTCGAAGAGGAGTGTGTCTGGGTTTCTACTTGGGCGCTGTCATCCTGGGATCCAGACTTTGTGATTGAGGTAGTTTGTGGTGCTCCCATGCACTGCCTTATGAGTGAAACAGGCAAGTTTAAATATGTACCTCTCTTCAGTGGGAAGCTATATCCGGGAGTTAGGAATGGGCGAGAGGTGGTCTTATTTTTTAGATTGTGTGACCAGTCATCATGGGCCAGATGTACAAAAGACTAGCTACTCACAAACCGGTCGTCAAGTGGTTTGCGAATGGAAGAACGGCCGTTCGCCATGTACGAAAGCCATTCACAAACCAAAAGTAGTGATGCAACCGGTTTTCAAATCGGTATTTTTTCAGAAATAGAAAATCGCAAATAGCGACTCACCAACGGAATGCTTAAGGCAGTCACAAATAGCGATTAGTCCCAATTTTACCTATCTGCACATGCAATTTACCACCAATTTAAACCAGATGGTACCTGGCTGCAAACTATAAAAGCAGGCCCAGAATGGACCACAGATGTTCTCAATAGCTGCTCTGTACATGATAGCAAGGTGGATGAGCATACTCGCTGCTCAGCAGCGGAGGAGGCGGGGACAAAAGAGGATATTCAGAGTCAGGCTGACCATTTTTGACCATACAAAGGAAGAGCTATATGGCAAATACAGGCTAAGTAGCACTGTCATTTTGGAGTTAATTGCCCTTTTAAAGCCACACTTGGAATGCAGTACTCTGTGCAGCAATTCCATCCCCACCCATGTCCAGTGTTGTGCTTGTTACACCTATTAGCCACTGGCAGTTACCAGTATGTGGTAGTTGCTGCCAGTAGCGGTCCGTGGTAGGAGTGCCGGCCGGGCGGTGACGTGGGGCGGGGAAGAGGCAGGGTGGGGGGTAGTAAACCACGGATTACGGCCGAATACAGGTAAGTAAACATTTAAATAAATAAAACGAATTTCGTTGCGCGCACTGCATCGCATTTGGCGATGCAGCGCTCACAACGAAATTCGTTTTATTTATTTAAATGTTTACTTACCTGTATTCGGCCGTAATCCGTGGTTTACTACCCCCCACCCTGCCCCTCCCCCGCCCCACGTCACCGCCCGGCCGGCACTCCTACCACGGACCGCTACTGGTTGCTGCAGGTGGGGTGTCGCAAAGTGTGCTTTCGTGATTCTTCCGCTCATTCCTCGTTGTTATGCTTCTCAATATCCACCGTCACATATACATGTCCAGGAATGATGAGGAAATGCATTTTACCACATTGCAATTTTACAGGATACCAACATTTTTCCAGGTCATAGGGTGTATAGATGGGACATGTGTCCATATGGGATGTATGATGTAACAACGCGATCATTTAGATCGCGGTACATTACATTGCTGTTTTTACAACGCAAGTCGTTACCACGACTTGCGCTGTAGGGCGCTGGACTTAGGAATAGTATGATTTACTATTCCAACTCCAGCCTACGTACAGTAGGGAAGGTGTTGGAATAGTAAATCACACTATTCCTTAGTCTAGAACGCCCTCCAGTGCAAGTCGTGGTAACGACTTGCGTTGTAAAAGCAGCGATCTAAATGTACTGCAGTGTTTTGACCGCGTTGTTAAGGTCGTTTCCCGTCGATATGTCCTCCATCCCATCTTGAATACATTTCTAGGATCAGGAAAAATATACATTCACTTAATATACAGTTGGTTTGCAATGCCCACAACATAACTGACATTGTCTCACAATATCCAGAGAGCACCCATGACTCCTTCATGTTTAGGCACATCAGAATATACAGACAACTGAAAAGTGGGCAGTATGATGATGGATACCTATTAAGTACTGACAATGAATGTAAATGCTGATGTGTAAGTGCCCAATCCTCACTATCTGTATGTTGTCTCACACTAATATATGTGTTTCAGGTGACAGTACGTATGCCCTATGTCCCTGGATCCTCATACCCTACCTTTCTCACACCACCCAAAATGAAAAGCGATACAACACTGCACATCGTCACACCAGGACTGTGATCGAACAGAGATTTGGACTACTCAGATCACTTTTTCTCTGTCTCCATAAGAGTGGGGGTGCCTTACAATATATACTAGAAACCGCTTGTAAGATTGTAGCAACCTGTGCCATCCTACACAACATTGCTTGCAGGGGAGGCCTACACATTGCAGTGTCTGAATCTAAATCAGAGGAGGAGGATCCTGGTCTACCTGTTCAGCAGCCAACAGAGGGGAGCAGAGCAGTGGGGGGGAGAAGACGCAGGGACCACATTGCTACAAATACTTCTCAAGGTAAGACATATTCATATCCACAATACTGTAAGAAAATAGCACCACACTTGACTGATTGCTAAAAGTACAGGTACCTTTTACAGTCAGGTGTTGCTAAACAGTTGACAGACAAGGTGTCATTCTCATAAATTTTGACACCATGAAGTCAACAAGTACGTCGGTTACAGCACCGACAGCAAATGAAAAAACAAATATAGCCACTCCCTTATTGGCACCCCTCCATTATTGCTTTTGACTGCGTCCAGTATGTGATGTGCCTCCATGGTGAGGTGCAGGAGTGCGGCTGCTACTGCGTCGCAGCACACGTGCATCTGTCAAAGAGATGCCGCTAACGCTGCACAACTCACTATCGGGAGCCTCTGCACCCACATCACTAGTCATTTGCGCAGTTTGGATTGCCTTCACTGCAGTGGTTATCTGGCCAAGGCCCCTCGACACATCCCCACTGAAGTGGCCCATTTCCACCAGTACCATCACAGTATGCTTCAATAGCGTAGTGGTGGCCTGTGTGAGCCTTCCAATGGACCTGGTTATGGCATACATGCGCACAGCACTGCTCCTTTCTCTGTGCCTTTGAGTGTTCCTGTCCTCTGACGTATCAGTGCAGAGTTTCTCAAGGGCACTTGTCAGTCTGTCCATTTTTGTGTCCAAGCTGGCCTGATTGCCTGCAAACTAGTTGGCCACTGTGTTGAACCCCACATAATGGACTGTTGTATTGTCTGAAATTTTCGGTTGACCATTTTAATTTGTTTGTGCTGCCATCGCTGAACCTGCAGCATCGACGCCTCAAGCCAACCATACACCGCCTGTTGTTCTGCAGTTGCCTGAGCCCCAGAAGCCTGCGAAGTGTGACGGCGCCTATGGGCATGCACAGTGAAGCACTGCTGTCAAGACTTGACAAGTGGCTGCAGGGTTAGAGTGGGCTTCTGTATGGCATCCTCAGTCTCTACTGATGGTGGCTCTGGGGAGAAGGAAACACTGCTAGTGTGGTCATGGGGTGTTGTGGGCAGACTCTCCTGCACTACTGCTTCTTCCACCATTTGTGCCAGTTCTTCAAGTACATCTATTGGGCCTTCAATGTCTTCCCAGGTGGATCTATTTGGATAATGGAAATACCCTTAAAAACATTATGTGAGGAACACATTCTCTTTAGTTGTACAAAATTATTCAAACAATGTCTGTCACTGACTACACTGCGTTTTTCTATGACTACATGTCCAGTAATGCACCATGAGAGCTATTTTGGACATGGAATAATCCCATACTCATATGTCTGTTTAAGCTTCTTTTACATGCATGTGGACACCAGTTTCAAGGTCATAAATGTTACCATTAGTAAAGGTTTGCATTTACTTTGCAATGGTATAGGCGCAGACGTGTCCAGGTTGGCAAAACCAACGACAGCCTCTGAGAACCAGGGTGGTCTCTACCATTGCATCCTGTGGCATGGGACTCGCTCAGGCATGTTGCGACCATTACCTTCGTGCATGAACAGAGGTCGCACCACCTCTTGCGAAATCTCTTCTACAGAGTGCTGTGCCACACCTACAGCATTTATCTTCTGCTGCATCTCCTTCCATATCTTGCACTTCTCTGTCTCAGGAACTACTCATGAGTATTTCAAGTTTCTGCTCTGAGAACTTCAATTTTAACTTCCTCCCCCCTGCCTCCTTCTCCTGCTGGGTGACTGTTTGGGGTCCTCAGTTAATTGCCTGGGCTCTGCAGCTCTCCAACCTCTTTCTGCCTTCCTTCCTGGCTGCTGGGATCCTGCACTTCCTGTGTCAGGGATCATCTCCCTGAACCAGGAGGCAGATTTGGTATTTTTTTAATGCGGTCGCTATTTGCAACCATTTTCAAAATTTGCAACCTATTTGGTAATCACACATAGCGATTTCCAAATTTGGGAAGCGACTCATTTGCAAGTCACATTTTGAAGTCAGCCAACGTCTGTACATGCGATTTGCTAAAAATTGATATTTGGAAATCGCAAATCGGATTTTTCATACATCTGGCCCCTAGTGTCTACATGTAATGCTGCTTTGAGAAGGACAAGGAGAATTTAGAAAATTCTTGCCAGTAGGGAGTTTCCACAGCCTAACCATGACAGAATTAGACTGCCTCGTTATGGCAGAACGAGGGCCTGAAAGACTTGTTTGAAAACGGGGTCTGGGATGAGTTGCTGGACACCTCGTGGGAGTTTGAGTCGTAATTGTGTTGTTAGAGGTTTAGGTGTCATTAACGATGAAGTACGCATTGTACACACTCTACAATGATTAAGTTGATATTGAGTAGTGTAGTTCTTTCTTTGGGATAATTTTGAGTCGGTGAGTGGCAGTTGGGACATGGAGATCAAAGGGAATTGTGATTTTGTTGGATTTAGCTTTAGATGAGTCATTCAGAATTACATCTGTTTGAGGATTTGTGAAACCTATACAACCTCTACTAGGGGTCAGGTCTGAAAATAGAGCTACTTGTCATCAGTGATGCCTAACTGATTAAAAATGGAGACAAGTGTTTACAGTGGCGTCTGCCGTCAATTAAAACCGGTACGGCGGCGGGGGCTGGGGGGAGAGGCAAATAAAAAAAAATATTATACAAACCACTTACCTGCCGCTCCACTCCGCGCTGCTCTCCCTGCCAGCCGCCTTGTTCCTCCTTCTCCTCGCGTCATGTCTCGAAGCCGGAAGTGGATGTCACAGGCTCCCCTCCCAATCCAGACACTGCACGAGAGCAGTGGCAGGATTGGTCTGAGCGGCCTCGTTTGCCGCTCAGATGGTGCCTGAGAGCATATGGGGATTCTCCAACTTGGCTGTACAATACAGCCGGGTTAGAGAAACTTAAGGGCGCATGTGTGTTTGGCCGGCCTAGGATGGATGGCTAAACCAATATAAGCACTTATAAGTGCAGAATACTCCTCCCTGCCCTGGCCCAGCCCCGCCCCTCCTGTCGGACGTAAGTAACTCCAACAGAGATAAATAAAATGATAATAACAACATATTATTGTTTTATTTATCCTGTGCTGGCAGTGGGGCGACGCTCCTCTGTAACCATTATGGAGGAGCCGCCCCTGAGTGTTCAAATGTACATATTGAATAGTGTGGTTAAGAGCATGGAGTCTGTCATGGCTTTGTGCTCTTACCCACACTATTCAATACTGTAGTTTTGTTTTGGTTTGTTGGAGTTAGAGTTGGCTATTTTGATGCACTGACCCCAGTTTCTTACCATTGGTTTATTCTGGAGTGAGGAGAAATTTACCATGTTGAAGGCCACTGATAAATCTATTAGGATGAAGAAGCATGAAACTCTGTCATCCAGGCTTTTGAAAGCGTAATCAATAACGTTCATGGTTGCTGTATCAGTGGGGGGGGCGTGGCTAGGCGCCGATGTGAGAGTGAGTGGACTCCGGAGCTCCGTCCGCTGTATTCCCCCAACGACAATAATCCTGAGCACTGAGCGCAATCCCGTACCTTCTTCTGGGCTGCGGAACGTCCAGGGTCCATGCTGGACTGGCAGAAGAAACATTTGCGCCCTCTACGGCGCTGAAATTGCCATTTCATCTCCTGACTCGGTGCTGTATGCGGGGACGCAAGATGGCGACTGCGGTCTAAGGGGGTGGCTCCTAGAATCGACAGTCAAGCGGAGAGCCGTGGCTGGGCAGCAGGCGAGCCCCGGGCTGTAAAGGGATCAGTGCGTGGCCGCATGGCAGAGGACAGCCGGAGCCGAGACCCAGGAAACAGGTCAGAGCAGCGCGTGCTCCGAGTTACACAGGACATGCTGCATCGACGCAAGATGGCGGCCACGGATTGAGGAGACGGGACCTGACGGCGGAGGAGGCGAGCTAAGGGCCGTGGCTGGAAAGAAAGCGAGTCCCGAGCGGCGGAGAGGCCGACGCGTGGCTACATAGAGAGAACCCCTGGGTCTGAGACCCGCGATACAGGTCAGAGCGACGCGAGGCGAGACACCCGCTCCGGTGAGGCTACAAAGTGCGCTCCACTGGAAGGGATCTGCGTGCCAGATGCAGGTGAGGAGGCCTCAGAACTGAAGCAACACATTCGGAAAGCCCGTGAAAGGTGGGGCCCCCTGGCACGAACCACATAACACTTGGGAAGGAATCTCCCACCAAAACAGACGGTCGCAGCATTGTGGCCTGCAAGGGCACATGAGACGACCAGACCGGCCTACATTGGAGTAATATCAGGGCCCCACCCTGATTTAGGGTGCTAGAGGAGCAGCCTTCACAACTTAGCGGCGAGAGCAAGGTAGCGCGCCACGACGACAGGGAAGGGCAAATACGTACTGAGCTGAATTGTGCCTGGTCAGGAGGTTCACCGCTCTGGGGAGGAGCGCGGATGAGGAGCTACCTGGTCACAATCAGAGGGAGCTGGGAGACCATAGTGGTGGAGGGTGACGAGACCCTGTGAAGAGTCGGCCGGTGGGCCGCCTGTGTGCGCGGGCCCAAGGAGGGTTGTCTTCACCTGCTGGCGCTTCAAGTGGGTGGAGTGATTGAGTCTGGTGCCGGATCCCCAAGTTCGTCCTGAACCGACTGAGCCACAGGTAAATAACGGCCACTAACAGCGCCGGACAGAAGAAGCCCGTTGGGTGAGTGCAGGAAGCTGACAATGGGGAAAGTGACCAAGAAGAAGGGGTATGCTGCCCTCAGCGTGGAGACTACAGGTCATCAAACTGATGATGACGATGAGACGGCTGAGACGAGGAGAGATACTGCCCCTGAGGGGCCCACCCTAGCGGATATCATGCAAGCCATCACTTCCTCAAGGGAGGCGCTGGAGACGAAGATAGACTCGATTGGGACAGAACTTCACTTGCTGAAGGATGACCACCGCAAGCTTAAGGAGAGGGTTGGACTCACCGAAAAAACACTCACTGATATCCCAGAAACAGTTTCCATGTTCCAGAAGTCCTTGAAAAGTGTGGAGGCCAAGGTCAAGATACTGGAAGCGCGAGCGGAGGACAGCGAGGGTAGGTCTCTTAGAAACAACCTGCGCATCGTAGAGGTTCCGGAACGGGCGAAGGGCGCCGATGCGGTGCGATTCCTGGAGGACTGGCTTAAGACAGAAGTGGCCCCGGAGGGCCTTTCCCCCTTTTATGTGCTGGAAAGAGCTCACAGAGTCCCAGCCAGACCGCCCAAGCCCGGAGCCCACCCTCGTTCAATTGTGGCTCGACTTCTTCATTTTTGGGATCGCGACCATATTCTGCAACAAGCCCGACAAAAACAGGACCTGCAGATTGGACATAATAAGGTGATGATATTCCCAGACTTTACCAGGGAAGTGAAACGCCAACGAGCTTCATTTCTGGCACTCAAGCGAAAGATGCGACAGCTACAGATCCCATATGCAATGCGGTTTCCAGAACGCCTCAGGGTGGTCGACAAATCAGGGACGCACTTCTTCACTACCCCACAGGAGGCATGAGAGTGGCTAGAGGCCCGGCGGAAACGAGAGGCTCGCACTTCATCCCCGGACTTAACTCACTAGAATCTGACCAAGAGCCAACATTCCTCTAGAGCTCCATCTCCTAAAGAACATCGAACGGAGCGGCACAAAGCACTGCAGGCAACTGCCATGAAGGTACCAGCCCTGGATCGAGCAAAAGTGGTTCCGACATAGACAGATCTGAAAGTTCGCTACCAGGTAGTGCAAATGAGGACTCTGAGACTGATCTCCCAGAAGTCACTCCTTAAACAGCGGATGAAATAGACAGAAAGTGAAGTTCCATGAAGTCTTTCAGAGGGTGCCAATACAGCTGCGTGCGCCTCATGCAGGTGTTCCGGCATAGCTGCAGTTGAACGATGATGATATGACCACTGGGTCTGACAGCTGTATCATGATGATGGGGATGTGGCCTGGAGGAGTTTCGGGTCCGGTAGGGTAAGCTTCGCACCCCACCACTATCAGAGACTTCCTTCTTATAAGTTCAAGTTTGGATGGGAACTAGTTTGTACGTACCTGTCCTGGGGAGGGGGAGTTGGGGGGTTCTTATTGTTCAGGGGTTCTTGTTCTGGGCCAGGCATGTCGTTTTAGGGGAAGCCGCTAGGGGTGTGTCACGTCCATCACAATGGTATCCTCCGTAGGCATCAAATGCTTATCGTGGAACGTCAGGGGGATGAACACTATGCTACGCCGGCATCGAATTCATGCGTACTTGGTCAGGAGGGGGGTGCAAATCGCCCTATTGCAGGAGACCCACGTATCGGAGAAGGAAGGTGCTGCACTTCAACGCAGGTGGAGGGGGCAGGTGTTTTATACTACTTATTCAGCCTTCGCCAGGGGGGCCCTGGTCTGGGTGAGGGCAGGGGTCCCTTTTCAATGCACTAGGCAAATAATTGACCCAGAGGGAAGATTTTTAGTGGTTTCGGGGCGTTTAGACGGCAGGGACAGAACGATTGGGAGTTTATATGCCTCTAACATAGAACAGCCTGCATTTTTGGCGCAGCTTTTGCGCACATTGGCCTCAGTACTGACAGGATCGGTACAGTTGGGGGACGACTTTAACTGTGTAACTGACGTTAGATTGAATCGCTCCCACCCGCCGCACCCAGATGCTCCCATACATAGAGTTGCAGAGGCCCGACGCAATTGGCAGCAGAGATGGGGGTTGATTGATACCTGGAGCTCCCAACATCCCGGGGAAAGGGATTATTCCTTCTTTTCAGCCCTGCACGAACTTCATGTTCGGCTGGATGCTATCTTGTGTTCTCCGGATGTGCACGGGGGGGGTAGGAGGAGTGAGTACCTGACCAGAACGGTCTCTGATCATAACCCGCTGCTGTTGACCCTGGACTGGTTCCGTGATCGACCTAAAATACCTGTTTGGCGCCGGAGGCACTGGAAGACCAGGTCTTTCGGTCTACAGTGGGTTCCGCTATTGATGATTATTTTTTAGACAACGCTAATACGGCGACAAGTCCGCTCATAGAATGGGACGCTTTGAAGACTGTTATTAGGGGCCGCTGCATTGGAGAAGTGGTGGGGACACGGAAGGTCCTCTAGCAGGAAGTACAAAGGGCGTAACAGCAACTCTGTGAAGTGGAGAGAGACAGACCAGAGAGGGTGGATAAGCAAACAGACCTCCTTGAGGCTAGAGAAGCAATGGCAACGCAAGTAGAACGGCTACGTTGTTTCGACTAAAAAAATTATACAACCCGGGCCCACGCTGAGAGAGATAAATCCGGGGCACTATTGGCTTGGTTGGCTAATCCAGCGAGAAGGGGGACGGCGATACTGGAGCTCCGAGGGCGGGATGACGAGATCTCTTATAGACAACAAGATATTAATGCCCAGTTTCTGGAATACTATACTGACTTATATCAGACTAGACTGGCTCCAGGCGATGAAGAGATAGCTGGGTTTATGGGATAAGTGGAGCTTCCAAGCTTGGATGCAGAGGCGGCGGAGGATCTGGGTAGAGACGTAGAGATTGGGGAGGTGCGAGGGGCCAATAAACTTATGGCCAGAAATAAGACACCGGGGACAGATGGGTTGCCGATAGAATTTTATTCGACGTACGTAGATGTCTTGGCTCCCAAGCTAGTGGCGCTCTATAATCGGGCGAAGCAAGAAGGCTGTTTGCCTGCTTCGACAAGAGAGGCGGTGATTATTCCACTCCTAAAACCCGGAAAGCCGGCTTGGGATAGGACTGCATACCGCCCACTCTCCATGCTCAATTTAGATGACAAAATCTTAAGTCGAATACTGGCCTCCCGCCTCCTCCCACATATCACGACGCTAATACACACCGACCAAGCGGGCTTTATCCCCGCCAGGAATACGGCGATTAATATCCGTCGGCTACTACTAGTTTTAGAGGCGGACAGGAGGCGTCTATTTTTGCAGTTGATATCGAAAAAGCCTTCGATAGTCTAGAGTGGCCGTATCTCTTCAGAGTCATGAGAAAATGTGGGCTGGGGGAGCAGTTTGTAGAATGGACGGCTCTCTTGTACAGGGACTCCACTGCTAGGGTCAGGACGGGGGACTGATTTCGGATGCCTGTAGGGTGGGCCGAGGAACAAGGCAAGGCTGCCCACTGTCGCCCTTGCTGTTTGCCCTGGCGATGGAGCCTCTGGCTGCACATGCTAGGTCGGGGCGATACTACCAGGGGTTGGAGGTGTTGGATCAAACGCAATATATAGCACTATATGCAGACGATTTATTGATGTTCCTGGCTAACTCGGGAGAGGCACTTCGGGGAGCTAAAGAACTCCTGAATGCTCTGGGGAGAGTGGCGGGGCTTAGAGTGAATTGGGCAAAGTCGTGTCTCTTCCCGACATGGCCTGACAGAGCAGGGCCACCGGAGACGGAGGGAGTGAAATGGGAGGATAGATGCCCGACTTACCTGGGTACCCAAATATACCATACTCAAGGGGACCTGCTGGAGGGCAATATAGGGCGCGCGTTGCGAGCCACCAAAAGCGACTTCGACTTTTGGGGGACCCTCCAGCTGTCGGTGGCGGGCCGAGTCGCCCTTTTAAAGATGGTGACGTTGCCTCGACTCTTGTATTACTTTGGCTCACTGCCACTTTGGATACCACCTCGACTATTCACTCAGCTCAAAACAATGGTTACAGGTTTCTTGTGGGGATCGGGAGACGAAGGGTGGCACTCACTACCATGATGCGGCCTAGAGCGGAGGGAGGCTTTGAGGTGCCAGACTTTGAGGCCTATTATCTCGCAGCGCAGCTGCAGTGGTTCATGAAATGGATGGCGGGGTGGTTCCGGAGCACAGACGACCATGGGGGCGATGACCCGAGCTTGCGGCTATTACCACAAGCGCTGTTGAAGCTCCCCACACGGGGTCACTCGGTCCCCTCTGACTTGAGTACAGTGCACAAATGCTGGAATAGGCCCCTCCGACGAGCGCGGATACGATGCCCCTATGCACCTGACATCCCATTGACCGTATGCGAGGCTTTACCCCACGGAGGGAATTGTCATAGGCTACAGGCCTGGAGAGAAGCAGGAATCTCCACAATAGGAGACTTGTATGAAGAGAATACTCTGCTCCTCTTCAATGACCTCCAAGAGTGCTATGATCTATCAAGGGGAGATTTTCTTCTTCATGCAGCCCTTACAGCAGCCATGCAAAAACACTGGCAGGAAGGGATCGCTGAACCTCAGACATCAACAATTTGCCAAAATATAGTGATAGCAGCTGGAGCTTTTAAGGCGGTTGCTTGCTTTTATAGGCGCCTAACGCAGGAAATACTGCAAACTTTGGCTGCATTACGCCTCAAGTGGGAGGAGGATTTGGGTGAGGCTATAGACGAGAAACCGTGGGGGGAGCTAGTGGAGAGAGCCTGGAAGAGCTCCAGAAATGCAAGATTCCAGCTGGTCCACTTCTATGTCCTGCACAGAGCATATCTCACCCCGGGTAAGATTAATGAATACTTTCGTGTCCATTCGGCCGCTTGCCCACGATGTAACATGGAGGGTGCAGGGTTTTTGCATATGTTCTGGGATTGTCCAACCTTGAGAGGCTTCTGGGAAGGGGTCACCACAGTTTCTGGCGAATACAATGGATAGAGAGGTTGTGGCGGCCCCAGGGTATTGTCTGCTGCACTGGTTCCCTCACACGGCCAGGAACAAGGTCACGAGCAAGTTTTTGGACTTAGGACTGGTTTTGGCTAAAAGGGAAATCACTAGTCATTGGAAGGCAATGAGTGGCCCTAACATATCCAGATGGACGAGGGAATTTGTTAGGTGGGCAGAATGCGAGGGGACAATCAGAATGCAAATGGCTAAAAGGACAGGGAGCAAGAAAACGCTGGAAGCGGCTAGGGCATGGGTAGCTCTAGTGGAGCTCCTGAGACACCCAGCTGAGGATAGGGAAGATAGCCTAGATGGAGAGGGCCCTGACGGGGGCGGCTGATCACCCGGCACTACCACCGTTCCTGACTGATGGCCACACATCAGGCCAGGCCGGCCATCTTGTGCACCCCCCACCAAACTTCCAACGGCACATGCTAGTTGGAGCAGAAAACAGTTCACACTCTGGTGTAACCCTAGATCACACATATATGGGCTGATAGTAAGCGGCATGCCTGGGGGGTGGGGAGGGCGGGAGTTTGGGTAGGGGCGGGCCGGAGTTGTAAAGGGAGCACAACGACTGAAAGAAGAGATCCTAGTGGATTGATAAATATTGTATTAAGTTGACACTAAGTAAGGGGTTGCGGGTTGGACCGGTGTTATGAAGAATGCTATTCTCCTGTCCCACAAGTGGGAGTACTGGACAATTGTAATTGAAGGGATTGCTTTCATTGTGCTTACTTGCTTCCTTACGCTTGCTGGCGTTTCTCATATAGTGCTAATACTTCCTGAGATCCATTTGGATATGTATCTTGAAAACTCAATAAAGTCTGTTTAAAAAAAAATGGCTGCTGTATCAGTGCTGTGTTCTGATCTAAAGCCAACTTGAAGTTTATATAGAAGGTCACTTTCTTGAAGGTGGAGTCTGAGTTTAATTCTTTGCAGCTTTCCAGTACTTTGCCAAGAATGGTAAATCAGAAATAGGGCGGAAGTTATTTTTTCAGTGCATTTGTCACTCGCTACAGAATTTTGTCCGACTTACACTTTAAACGTATTAACTTTAGAAGTATCATCTAATTATGAATTACAATAATCTGTTTTTGCCCGAAAAAACCAGGCCCAGCAATCTCAGCATGACTCTGCTCCTCTAGTAGGTAAGACATCTTTGTCAGTGGTTTCAGAAGATAGTTTAAGGGTTTGATCAGAATGAGAGGGCTCTCTTGTGTTTTCTCATACCGATAGGATTAGGTGTTAGAGGACAGGACCCTGGAATCTACTAGATTGTATAAAAGGATCCTCACCCACTAGTACTGATGGAGCAAGGATTCGAGAAAATGAAACTTGCTTGGAGAAATCCTCCATTAACTTTTACTAATCATTAAAACTGTAGATGAGATGAAACTAATATACACCAGACACCGACACATGGGGAGAAAGGCGCATGCTTAAATTAATGAGGAATAAAATGCAGCGCGACTAAAATACGCTTTAATTTGCGAAAACGCTTTGCGCATGTGCAAATCTGAATTACGTGAAGATAACGTGACTAACTCGCTTTGAGAGGGAAAACCTCGCGCATGCGCAAGAAAAACTAACACGTGGTCTTGAGGTACCGCGTGCCCGGCATCTGCTTGCTTGAATTTAAAAGAAAGCTGCTGTTGTTAATGCTTTTGCTTAAGAAAGATAATAACAACATGGGATAGAGTAGAAGTGGGTGGTGAACAGTGAGAATTATATGTTTAAGAAAATAACATCTGTTTACGATTCCTTTATTAATAGAGAACATTCGGGCCTGCTAAAGCTTGACAGAAAAAGAAAATGGCGATGGATGACCAAAAAGTTGCGCATGCTGAGGGAGTCCATGGTGTGACCCGGTGACCGAAAGAGCTGAATGACTGCCAAGAATCAAGGACAGAAGACATGAGAAAAAGAAGACATGTATCACTTGTCTATGTAGTCTGTATTGAATAAATTATTGCAATGGCAACAATATATGAACGGGAAGAGGACAATATGAATGAGCTAAAGGGGACGGGCTAGTAAACAATAAATGTCTTAATAAAAATGAATATGTCAGCATGATGTGATGAAAACTCCCCTACCCCCGTCCAATCATATTCCGTATTTTAGTGAAATTTGCAACTCTTGAGGGTGGGACATGTAGAAATGAAGACTATAACTAGAGTGAGTTAAGTTAGGGAAATGTTGTTGGTACCGCGGAATGCTGCTGTGGGTGTGCTCATCGACGCTGAGAGAGGGAGAGGCGAGAGCAGACTGAGAAGATTCAGATCCGAAAACGAAAGCCTGATTAGATTAGAAGATTGCGGAAGAATATCGAGGAGGGAGAGAGAGTAAGAGAGAGAATCGCCCTGGTGTGTCGGGTTTTGTAGAAAAGTCTAGTAAGTATCAGCCCTATCCTGATTCTGTCCTTTAGTCTTTGTCTCCTGATTCTAAGTCAGGGGACCCCCACCATTCTTTTGGCCAGAAGGGTGGTTTTCCGGTCATCTTTATTAGGTAAATGTCATTCTTGTCTCAGAAATTTGCATATTTCTTTGCAAATATACATTGATATGTGCCTTTTGTCTCTACATCTATCCACTCTTATGCATTGATTTGTTGAATGAGGTTGTGTAACTGAATGTATTTGCTAAATGAATTCTCTCTCTCCCACTGAAAAATGCTGGAGTTTGCACTGTGAACCTGTAATGATGAGCGTTCAACTTTATGACTGACATTTTTGATAAAGCTTATGAAACTTACTCGGAGTCTGTGATTATTTTTACTAAGAATTTTGCATTTGTTAAGAAATAGTTAATATCACCATCAACTAACTCAACTAATGGTCCATCGACCAGAGGAAAGAGTTGTTGATTCGTGAAGATTAGTTAGGTATTGAAAATGTCAATTTAACCGGATTTGTGGTTAAAGGGAAATAGCTAATCAGAATTTAGAGAATTATAAAACTAGACCCCCCAGCAGTTTGCCCAGGGAGTGCAGATGAGCATTATGAATCAATGTATATGGGCCCAGTGAAATATGCAGTTGTGAAATAGTTTTCCAACCTTGGGCTTCCGCTGGATCAGTTTTTCTGGTAGCAGAGTTATGGTTATTATTGATTAGTTTGGTGATTATTGATTTAACTACATGTGTAACACTAAAGAGTTAGTGTGGAGTTTTATGTTGTCTGGAAGTACAGGTACAGAGATACCTGGGAATCCCGGGAAAGAGTGTGGTAAGGAAATCACACTGCAGAAGGTTACTCATCTGTCGTCACAATACCTAAAAGCTACGGAGGGCTGTAGGTGTTATATTAGGGACTATATCGTGCAAAAGTAGAGTGATAGCGAAGGGTCCACCTGTGAAACTTTGGCCTTACCCAAAGGAGGAGTATCCCTAGAGGAGTAATAGGTCCTCCCCAAGCTTAAGTGAAGGGTAAACAGTGGTTTTTACTCGCAGTGTAAGGAAGTACTTTCTCTTTGAAGTGAGTGAATAAACTATCTTTGGATTAGTGGGACAGACAATCGCATCGCTGTTTTTACGTTGTTACTAACAGAGAATTTATTAGAAAATTCATTGTCGTATTACCTTGTGAAGGGAGGGTCAGTAGCAGGAGACATACTGACGTCACAAATAGCCGCGCTGGTATTGGTTGAGACAGCGGGCGTGTAACAAGTGCAGATTGTAAAGGGAGGGTCAGTAGTAGCAGTAATACTGACGTCACAAAGAGCCGCGCTGGCATTGGTCAGACAAGTGGGTGTGTTGAAAGCTCTGATTGGTTGGTAGACAAGAACTGCGCTGGTATTGGTTGCGGAAGAGAATACGTAGTGAGTTCTGATTGGACTGTTGGTGTGAGTCGCGCTGGTATAGGACGAGAGTTGGCGAATAAGATACGTGAGAATACGGAAGAGGTTCTAAGTTTTGATTGCTGAAACAACTTGTTACATGGATCAGAAGAATGAAGCTGATTAATAAAATCAAAAATTTCTTTAAAGAAGGATAAACGTGTAGTAACCAGAGAAGGAATTCTTATGCCACCCCCTAACACGCCTGCTTCCTTTATGAAGTTGGAACGAGGATATCATACTTGTGTCTGGTTGGAAAATTGGGAAGAGTACACGAAAGGTGATGGTGTTCTAGCTTTTCCTGAACATGGTACGTTTAATGTAAGGATACTTCAGAATTTGAGAAATCGGATGAATTCATTAGAACCAAGTCCTAGGTTAACGCAGTATGACGCTTTGGAGGAATGGGAAGTTGAGGCATTTGAACGAGAGAGAGAGATACAGAGGAGGTAAAAGAATAAATAGAGGGTTTTGACCCAGATATCCGTTTGATACTCGAGGAGATCAGATGAAAAGACAGAGAAAAGCTGTAGTAACTGAAGGCTTGTATCCAGTGTTGATGGCTGAGGATCAAGTAGGGAGTAAGTGTAAAGAAAAAGTGAAACACATAGGTATGACAGGAACAGGATGTGATGAATCTGATGATGAGTTATTAGAAGACCTTTTAGTTAAAAGACCTCCACCTTATCAAGAAAATGCTAGAGATACAACTCCAAGTGCACCAATGATGGGAACTCCATTAGTTACACAAGTTTTATATGATCCAACAATCACCTGAGTATTACAGGAAAAAGAAAGGAATGAGTTGAATAAGACAAAAGAAGAGATAATTCAGAAAATAAATCAGTTAGGTCTGAATGCTGAAGCCTTGACAGTACCAGTAACAATTGGTCCTGTTATTCCACTGTATGGTGATAAACGAGTTACCCCGGGATTACAACCAGTGACAGTCCCACAGAATAAGGCTAGGAAAGAGGCAGTAATATTAGAGGATAAAACTAGTGAGAGTGATTCGAATATCTCGTTACTAGATCTCCCTAATCTTGAAACAATTACTGAGACCCCAAAGAGAATTACACAAGTAAATACTAGAAGAAAAGGACCAAATGTCACTCCAGTAGCAGGGAATTCAAAAGGATTTTCACCAGAAGATCTAGAGGAGTGGGCAAAAGGATTAGACAAGAAAAAAAAAAAAACGCCAAATATAGATGTGGGCAAGTTAAAAGTGGATTTGGAAGAAATGATTATTGGTAGTATAAGCTCAGACAGATTAGGTTCATATGGAGATGAGGAATTGTCGTTTTTGTGTAAAAGTATAACTTGGAGAGCAAAGAATCTTCATGAAAAGATAGTAGAAGTGGCTACAGAATTTGGAATAGATGTAGAAAAATCAAAAATATTACAAAAACAATATAGGGCAGAATTTAATGAGAAGGATTTAGAGAGTTTGAATGCGTCAGGAAGGAGATTGCAGATAAAAGAATTAATGTATATTTTGAAGAAATGGGGAGATGCAGACCAATGGAGAGGTAGATGGACAAGAAAAAGGGAAGAGGCAGCTACAAAGGAGACATCTGCATTCCCATTAAGAGAGACAGAACAGGTTGAAAGAGTGTGTCCAATGAGAGAAGTCCCTGGTGGTGTATATGTTCATGTTCCTTGGTCTAGGATATTTTGTCTTTTACGAATGATTTCCCCAGATTGAGGGAGAAACCAATTGAATGGTACAAACAAGTAGAAAGGTTTGTGAAAGTTTCAAAAGTATTGTTAAAGGATTTGGATGGTCTGTTTGATATAGTGGTACCAACTGATTTGTGGACAGAATGTAAAATTACTATTGATTGGCCAACTGAAGAGTATCCCAGAGACGCAAGGACAGGTGCGCCTTCAGATGAAGTGATGAAAAAGTATCAACAGGTGATTACTTTCTTGAAAGGGAAAATTCCTCCAAAAGAGACAGATTGGGTTAAAATAGATAGGACAACTCAAAAACCAAAAGAGTCAGTACATGCGTATTACGAAACGCTGTTACAGGTATTCAAGCAGTATAGTGGATTTGAAAATATTGGTGGCAAGGATATGGGACATTTTGTGAATAGGTTTGTGTATGGATTGAGATCAGAAATTAGTCAGATGATTCAGCAACATATGCTTTGCTGGCAGAGCAAGCCCATTGATGATATCTTAAAGTATGCGAAGTATTGTAGTGATGATATTGATGTAAAACTCAAGAAATTGAAAGAGAAGATGATGTGGGCACAAGTGAAGCTAGCAGAACACCAAGAGGCAAATTCTGGTACTCAAAATGATAATCAGTCGAATGATCAGAATCAGAATAGTCAAGGATCAAATGGAAATAAAGGAAAAGGACGAATGAGTAGAGAAGAAGCGAAAAAGAAGTTTCCTTGTCATGCGTGCGGAAAGCATGGACATTGGAAGAATGAGTGTAGAAATGTTCAACAGAGTAATGGGGTAAATCAAAATTTAAATCCACAGATGCAGAATGAGGTGGTTGTGAACCAGCAGCAACAGCAACAGGTAGTTACTCCGCAATTTCAGGTGCCACAAGCCCCTATGCCCAACCATGCGAATGCTCAAGTGCAGAGATACAGTGTGAATACCGGATTTCGTGGAGAGAGTGGTAAGAATACACAAACACTTCAACAATATTGGATGCAAAGTAATGAGAGTGATTCGGATGCTTCTCAATGACGGAGCTTAAGGGGGGAGGAAGAATGCGTGCTTGGCGCATCCTTGGCGGTAGATCAGTCAGGTCCATTTGTTGATGGGAAAGTGGAAGGTAATGACATCACTTTTCTAGTGGATACTGGTGCTACCCGTTCTACTGTGAGAGCAGCAGAAATTCCAAACCTACCCCTCTCGGGAGAAACTATACAAGTTGTAGGAGTCTCAAATAAGCAAATAAAAACCCCACTCACTAAACCAATAGAAGTGAATATTGGGAATTTCAAAGACATGCATCGATTTTTGGTATGTGATTCAAGTACAGTGAATTTGTTAGGGAGAGATTTGTTGTGCAAGATGAACTGTACCATCTATTGTACACCTGATGGTTTTGCTTTCCAAACACCCGATGAAGATATAGCTTTCAAATTGATGCTAGCAAAACAAGGAACAATAGTGGATGAGATGTTTTCACTTCTTACTGAGGACAATTTGCCTGATGAGCTGAAAACCACAGTGAAATCAGATGTGTGGGATTTTACAGGAAAAGAAATTGGTCTAATGGCAAATGTAGACCCAATTAAAATAATGGTGAAAGAGGGTGCAACTTATCCTAACACACCTCAATACATAATGAGCCCTGAAGTAAAAGCCGGAGTTGCTCCAGTAATTGACCAAATGATTGAACAAGGTATTTTGAGAGAGATAATGGGCAGTCCTTGCAACTCGCCAATCATGGGCCTTAAAAAGCCTAGTGTCAAGTATAGAATAGTGCAAGATTTAAGGAAAATTAATAAGATAGTAGTACCCTGTTATCCAGTAGTACCAAATCCAGCAGTGATCCTTTATCAGATACCTTGGGATGCCCACTGGTACACGGTGATTGATTTGTGCCAAGCATTCTTTTCGATTCCTTTACATCATGATAGCATATATCTTTTTGCATTTTGGTTTGGAGACCGTGTTTTGGCATGGTGCCGAGTTCCTCAAGGGTACACAGAGAGTCCCTCAATTTTCAATCAGATCCTGAAAAAGTGTTTGGAAACATTGGTTATGCCAGGAAATTCGGTTTTGGTTCAGTAAATTGATGACTTATTGGTGGCATCAAAAACTCGAGAGGCTTGTGTCGCTGACACAATTGCCTTACTGAACCATTTGGCTGAAGGTGGACACAAGGTGTCACCAGAAAAATTACAGTTTTGTCAACAAGAAGTTCAATATTTGGGACACAAGATAGAAAAGGGAGTCAGGAAAGTGACACCAGAGAGAATAAAAGTGATTCGACAAATGAGTCTGCCTAAAACTAAGAAAGAAGTACGGATGTTTTTGGGAGTGATTGGATACTGTCGTCAGTGGATCAGTGGATTCTCTTTGCTTTCGAAGCCTTTATTAAAATTTACACGAAAAGATGTGACAGACCCGATTGAATGGGATGATGAAAGTGAGGATGCATTCATAAAACTGAGAGATTGTTTGTGTCAAGCACCAGCATTGGGAATGCCAGATTACACTAAAGAATTTGGTTTGTACTGTTGTGAGAGAGAAGGATGTGCACTTTCAGTGTTAACCCAGAAACATGGATTGTCACGGCGTCCAGTGGCATATTTTTCTGCCACTCTGGATCCAGTGGCTGCGGCATTGCCTGGCTGCTTAAAAGCAGTAGCTGCTACTTGTGTGAGTCTGGAGCAGAGTGAATCGATTGTAATGGGACATCCCCTAAAGGTATATGTGCCACATTCAGTCGAGATCCTTTTAACAAGGACTCGTACTCAGCACTTGACCCCTAGTCGGCTGACTAAGTATGAAAGAGTGATTCTGGGTGCTGAAAATGTCAGTGTGATAAGATGCACCACAGTAAATCCAGCAACCTTGCTGCCGGATCCATACTGTGAAGAAATAAAAGAGGAGGCTGATCATGATTGTTTAGATGTGACAGAAATGTGTACAAAGCCCAGACCGGACATCTTTGATGTTCCATTGGAAGAATCAGACTATGTATTGTTTGTTGATGGGTCATGCTTGCGAAAACAAAATGGAGAGCTGAGTTCTGCCTATGCTGTATGTACTGTATCTGCTATTCTAGAAGCATCCTGTCTAAAAGGAGTCAAGTCTGCACAAATAGCCGAATTGATAGCTTTGACAAAAGCATGCAAAATTGGGAAAAAATTGAGAGTAACCATATTCACGGATAGTCAATATGGTTTTGGGGTTGTTCATGACTTTGGCCAATTATGGATGCAAAGGGGATTTCTGACTTCTT
This sequence comes from Calotriton arnoldi, assembly GCA_963921515.1. Lineage (NCBI taxonomy): Eukaryota > Metazoa > Chordata > Amphibia > Caudata > Salamandridae > Calotriton > Calotriton arnoldi. Next base: position 181,835 of record CAWUFW010017823.1, read on the forward strand.
CAGGTTCTCCTATCAGGAATAGTAAAAATGTCAAAGAACTATTGGAAGCACTACAATTGCCAAAAGAAATTGCAGTGGTCAAATGTGCCGCACATAAGTCAGGAAATGATTATGTGACACAAGGCAACAAATATGCTGACCAAGTTGCACAATTTTGTGCGCGAAATACAATGTCTTTGAACAGAGGGTTGGAAAAAGAAGTTACCAATTGCCAACTAATGTTTTTCTCTGCTTTTGAAACATGTGATGAAGTTAGACAGTTACAGGATGAGGCAGGTGTAAAAGAAAAGGAATTCTGGATCAACACAGGTTGCACAAGAAGAGCAGATGATGAAGTATGGATGTGTCCAGATGGTAGACCGATAATGCCAGACAGTTTACTATCACAAATGGCAAGAGTATATCATGGAGCTACACACATTGGGAGAGATGCTATGATTAGGCACTTCAGGCAGACATGGTACAATCCCAAGTTTAGGCTCATTGCAGGGAGTCTCTGCCAGCGATGCTTGACATGCCAACAGCAGACCCCAGGTAGAAAAACGTTTGTCAGTTGGGGAAAAATCAGAAAGGCAGAGGGACCATTTACAAGACTGCAACTTGACTTCATAGAGCTGCCGCCGTGCAATGGTCTGAAGTACGTCCTTGTCATTGTGTGTCTGTTTTCTCGATGGGTAGAAGCTTATCTATCCCACAAAAAGGAATGACAGCCTCACAGTTGCTAAACTACTGTTGAGAGAACTCATCTCCAGATTCGGATTTCCAGTCACTTTGGAATCAGATAGAGGACCTCATTTTAACAATGAGATAATTCTATTAATTTGTACAGCTGTATTGTGCCTATCGACCAGAAGCCTCTGGAGTGGTTGAGCAGCTCAATGGCACAATAAAATCCAGGTTAGGGAAGGTGTGTGCATCCACTTCACTGAAATGGCCTGATGCTTTGCCCCTTGTATTGATGAGCCTTAGAAGCATCCCTGACAGAAGAACGGGATTGAGTCCTCATGAAATTCTCATGGGAAGAGCAATGAGACAATCATTTGTACCTGGAAACAAACTGATGAATATAACTGATGATCTAGTGTTGGACTATTGTAAAGGACTAGCTTATCTGGTACGTTCTGTGTCTCACCAGGTTGGAGAAGATGGAACTGCAGCACAGCCGAATCAAGCTCATGATTTGTGTCCAGGAGACTGGGTTGTGGTAAAGAAGCACACAAGAAAAACGTGTTTAGAACCCAGGTGGAAAGGACCTCATCAAGTCATATTGGTCACAACGACAGCAGTGAAGTGTGCTGGCGTGCCAAACTGGATCCATGCCAGTCACACCAAAAGAGTCCCAAGTCCACCTGAATGACAAGAGCAGCAACTGGTAGAACAAAGAGAAGAACCAGAAGCTGAAAGTTGTGAAGTCGAAGAAAACAGAGAAACAGACTCTGAAGAACGTATTGATGATGAACAGCCAAGTACAAGTCAAGTAGGGTGGGCACCAGTTACTGGGTCTCAAGAAGCTGTTGTAGAGGCCGAGGAAGAGCAAGAGATTGAGAGACCAGAACAAATTGAAACAGAAAATCCAGATCAAGCTCAATTAGAACTAGAAAAAGAAGGATTTAAAGATCAAGAACAAAATGAATCAACAGAAAGAGAAAGATCAGAAAGTCCAGAACAAGCTCAGTTAAACTCAGAGAACAGAAGTAAATTGCTCTTTGGTGGCTTCTACCTTAAAAAAAAAAAAATCTCAGAATTTTCTCTGGAAGAAGTTTCTTTGGCACTTAAAAAGGTAAAATCAGGCTCCCCCTCTGATATAGTATCTTCTCAGGTTCTATTAAAAATCAGCTCAGTTATCACTCCATGTCTAACGAGGCTCTTCAACCTCTCATTACTACACTCGCAGGTCCCCATAAGGTGGAAGGAGGCCATAGTTAGACCCAATCTAAAGAAACCTAAATCCGACCCTGAACAACTAAACAACTATCGACCTATATCTCTTCTCCCCCTGTTTGGTAAAATCCAAGAGTCCCTGATAAATGCTCAACTAATTAAACATCTAGAGAAAAATAAAGTGCTGGATCCCTCTCAGTCAGGGTTCTGAGCTTTTCATAGCACTGAAACAGCTCTACTTGAAGTGGTGGATAGCATTAGACTCTCTTTGGACAATCGGAGGTCGGCCATCTTAGTCCTGTTAGATCTGTCGGCCGCCTTCGACACCATTTCCCATTCCATTCTTCTGGATCGCCTGAGAGAAGCTGGTGTTGAGGGCCCCGCATTAGCCTGGTTTAGGAGTTATCTGAGTGACCGCACCTCTCGAGTCCAAATTGCCACCTTCACCTCCAAGGGCCAACCTATAAATAAAGGCATCCCACAGGGATCTATCCTGAGCCCTACGCTCTTTAATTTATACGTATCTCCCTTGGCTAAAATCATCAAGGATCACGGCTTCGACACACTGTCGTATGCCGATGATACACAGTTATTAATCACTCTTGGCCCGGACGTTGCAAGTACCAAACACAGATTTGGACAATGTATGCTGGACATAAACAACTGGATGTCAACAAACAACCTCCAGCTAAACGCTAATAAAACAGAAATTGTTCTTTTTGGTAATGCACAGACGCTATGGACAAATGACTGGTGGCCTTCTACCTTAGGTACCTGTCCCATCCCGAAAGAAACAGCCCGTAATCTCGGCATAATGATTGACAACCAACTCTCTATGCGGGATCATGTCAACCATACAATACGTACTTGCTACGGGATTATGCACGCCCTTCGTAAAATCTTTAAATGGGTCCCTTTGCCATCCCGTCTGCCACTGGTCCAGGGTTTGATTGTCAGCCACCTGGATTATGGGAATGCCTTGATGGCTTCCATAAACATTGATCTCCTTCATAAGCTCCAGGTTTTGCAAAACACAGCAGCCAGACTGGTTTTAAATCTTCCAGCCCGATCTCCCTCTGCCCCTAATCTGAGGTCGCTCCATTGGCTGCCTATTAAGAAGCGAATAGACTTCAAAATCTGCTGTCTAGTCCATAAAACTCTAAATGGACAGGGCCCTCAGTATTTGGCAACAAAACTACAGAAGTACCAGCCTTCTAGGACACTTCGCTCTGCAAACAAACACCTACTTATAGTTCCGAAGGTTCGAACAGTTAAGCATGGTAGTAAATCCTTTTCAAAATTGGCCCCCACCCTCTGGAACTCTCTGCCCATACACCTACGAACTAAGATCGAGCACACAAAGTTTCGTAAATCCCTTAAGACCTGGCTATTCTAAACCTCTTTTGTTCCTAGCCATCTTTTCTGTCTGTGCCTGAGTCTCGGCAAAGCGCTATGAGACCTCTGGGTGATATATGCGCTCTACAAGAAACAGTACATAGACATAGACATAGTTAAAAGAAAGAGAAAACAAAAGAACGTTAGAAATTGGCGAAGAAGGTGAAAAGGCAGTGCAAACAAAGAGGATCAGAAAAGGTGATCATTGGCCAAGTGGAGTAAAAGGACTAAGATATGTTTTGAGAAGAACAGGGAAAGAACTAGAACAAGTAAATGAAGTATCAAGTCGGACTGAGCAAGAACATCCAAGAAGAAAATCTTTACGAAAATCAAAAAGAGTGAGAGTTCGGAGCAGAAAATATAAGGCTCCTGAATGGACATATATCATCCTTGAGGATTTTGAGAATCTTGATCTGAACGAAGAACGAGAAGGTGTTGTTTTTGAAGGAATTGATGAAAGCAAATCGAGACCACCTTAAAGAGAAAAGACTTTGGGCCAGATGTAGGTAAATGCATGTTTGCGATTCCTTAATAGCGATTTTTAGGGAATCGCTATTAAGGAATCGCAAAATGCCATGTAGGTAGGAATCGCAATATTTTTAGCGATTCCTTAATATTCCTTAATTGTGAATCGCAAATTGCGATTCGCAATTAAGGAATACCTTCCCATTCATTCCTATGGGCCAAGAGGCCCATAGGAATGAATAGGAATTGCTCCCGCAATTTGCGAGTCACCAAGAGGCACTCGCAAATTGCGTGCGCAATTTCAAGGGTTCCAAAAGGACACCCTGTTGCACCCCTGAAATGTGCATGTGTGCACATGTGGCGCACATACATGCCCTAAGGGTATGAATGTGTGCCACATGGCACTTAAAAAAAAGCAAAAAAGTGCTTTTTTAAAGGAAATCGCTAATTACCACCAACTTGAAGTTGGTGGTAATTAGCGATTCCTTAAGGCTAAAGTGCACTTTCTTTTGTGCTACTAACATTGCATTTAAGGAATCGCAATTTGCGATTCCTTAAATGCAAGAGCAAAATAAGGAATCGCAATTTTGCGATTCCTTATTTTGCTAGTAGGTTTCAACTTACCTACATTGCTCAGCTGCCAAATAGCGATCGCAAGCGCTGAAATTCTGCGAATTTCAGCGTTAGCGCTCGCTATTTGGCCACCTACATCTGGCCCTTTGACACAAAGGGTGGAAATTGACAAACAAATAAAGGAGAGAATAAAAGAAACAAAAGAAGAGAAGAAAAATCCAGACAGAAGGGACAAAGACGAAAGGCTCTTGAAGTGTGGGATCACACAAATATTTTTTTTTATAGTTTTTGGAATAAAAGTTTAGAATTTAGAAAAAATAATTTAAGATATTGATCAATTTTAAGAACACTAAAAATGGCAGAAACGAAAGTGACTGAACATTCGAAATCTAGTTTAAAACGAAGATGTGTTAAATATTGTTTGTGTAGTGTTTTAATACTAATGTTAATGTGGTTGTTGCTAACTGTTGTGATACCTATTTTGATGGTAAAAAGTAACAGAAATAACACTAATACAAGTGATCGAGTGAATGCAGTAACAAAGAACTACCACTAATTTAGAGCAAATGGATGACAGCATGTATCATCATGATAAATCAAATAGTGATTCGTCATTAAATGAATTTACTAAACTTCTTTACGAATATGTAGATACCATGGATGTGAGTGATTGTTATATTTGCATGAAATTACCTTTGTCTGTCTTGGAGGGGGTGACATATCACCATCTTCCTTTAACATATGGTGTGTCATGTAGTGTTGTGTCCAGTTTGGTCTATGTAACAGGTAAGTTGCAGTATTATTATTTGAATATGGATTTAGTATTTTCAGAAATCCCAATTCGAAGAAACCTGAACCCAGTGCATAGTGCTAAAGATGCAGAATTCATGGGTGAGTATTTCTTAACAACAAACCCAATAGACATGACATATGCTCATAAGAATAATCTAACCTGTAGTTTGCGTGATGAAGAAAAAGATTTTCTAAATTTAGTAGAGGAAAGAAGGCAGGATTTTCAAAAGAAGGCTGTTGAACAGAAGTCACATGTACCTCCATGGGCTAATAAGGAAGGGGACTATAAGAAAGGCGAGACTCATGCTGCGATGTCCCTAGACTTGTCAAAATTGGGAAAATTATATCTGCATAGACTAAAAACTGACTATAACAACATTTTCATTGGTTCTAGTGAATGTGAACATACATTCCTAATAATGGGGGGATGGGGACTAAAAGGAGGAACTGATCCTGTTTTTCCAGGGATTTATTAGGTGTGTGGTAAAAATGCCTATTATAGGTTGCCCACACGATGGTTTGGTAGTTGTTATTTTGGAATAGTATTTCCAAAGGTTTATCAGATAACTAAGAACAATGAAATGGATGTAGTAAGTCAAGGACTAAAACGAAGTAAAAGAACAAGCTTTTCAGAAATAGTAGGTGATATATTTGGTGCACTGATACCGACAGTTGGAGTCATACTGAATTCGCATAAAATACGAAAGTTGTCAACAATAGTTGATTGTCTATCAACAGATACTGTTACGGGATTTTTAATGATTAATACCGAAATGGTTGCAATTAGATCAATGGTTTTGCAAAATCGTCTTGCACTTGATATATTATTGGCAAAAGAGGGTGGAGTCTGCGGCATGTTGAAAGTCCAACATTGCTGTACATATATCCCTGACAAAAGTAAAGGTATTGAGGGATATATAAGGAATATTACAAAAATTCATGAAGATTTGACCCAACTAAAGGTTGACGGTGTCTGGGAAAGACTTAGCAAAAGTATTTCCACTATAGGTAGTTGGTTTTCCATTTTAGGGAGTAGTTTATTAGGGAAGATCCTAATACCTGTAATTTCGATAGCAATAATAGCCCTGATAATAATGATGACATATAGATGTTGCAGGAGTAAAACAAGGGCAAAAATAATGACCGAAATAAAGAATAAGAGAATGGGAAGGAAGAGGAAAAGGGAAGATATTGAATTGGAGGAAATGAAAGGAAGTCTATATGATAAAATGAAAGAATTAGACATGAAAGAGAAAAACGAAGAATTACTAGAACGAAAGGAAGACACTAAAAAGCTAAATGAATGAAAGTTGGCACTTGGTAATGATGGGTATTTTATGATGGCTCAAAAATGCCATCAGAGGGGGGATTGACGGAGCAAGGATTCGAGAAAATGAAACTTGCTCGGAGAAATCCTCCATTAACTTTTACTAATTATTAAAACTGTAGATGAGACGAAACTAATATACACCAGACACCGACACATGGGGAGAAAGGCTTACGCATGCTTAAATTAATGAGGAATAAAATGCAACGCGACTAAAACCCGCTTTAATTTACGAAAACGCTTTGCGCATGTGCAAATCTGAATTACATGACGATAACGTGACAAACTCGCTTTGAGAGGGAAAACCTCGCGCATGCGCAAGAAAAACCAACACGTGGTCTTGAGGTACCGCGTGCCCGGCATCTGCTTGCTTGAATTTAAAAGAAAGCTGCTGTTGTTAATGCTTTTGCTTAAGAAAGATAACAACAACATGGGATAGAGTAGAAGTGGGTGGTGAACAGTGAGGATTATATGTTTAAGAAAATAACATCTGTTTATGATTCCTTTATTAATAGAGAAAATTCTGGCCTGCTAAAGCTTGACAGAAAAAGAAAATGGCGATGGATGACCAAAAAGTTGCGCATGCTCAGTGAGTCCATGGTGTGACCCGGTGACCGAAAGAGCTGAATGACTGCCAAGAATCAAGGACAGAAGACATGAGAAAAAGAAGACATGTATCACTCGTCTATGTAGTCTGTATTGAATAAATTATTGCAATGGCAACAATATATGCATGGGAAGAGGACAATATGAATGAGCTAAAGGGGAAGGGCTAGTAAACAATAGATGTCTTAATAAAAATGAATATGCCAGCATGATGTGATGAAAAATCCCCTACCCCCTTCCAATCATATTCCGTATTTTAGTGAAATTTGCAACTCTTGAGGGTGGGACATGTAGAAATGAAGACTATAACTAGAGTGAGTTACGTTAGGGAAATGTTGTTGGTACCGCGGAATGCTGCTGTGGGTGTGCTCATCAACGCTGAGAGAGGGAGAGGCGAGAGTAGACTAAGAAGATTCAGATCCGAAAACGACAGCCTGATTAGATTCGAAGATTGCGGAAGAATATCGAGGAGGGAGAGAGAGTAAGAGAGAGAATCGCCCTGGTGTGTCGGGTTTTGTAGAAAAGTCTAGTAAGTATCAGCCCTATCCTGATTCTGTCCTTTAGTCTTTGTCTCCTGATTCTAAGTCAGGGGACCCCCACCATTCTTTTGGCCAGAAGGGTGGTTTTCCGAGCATCTTTATTAGGTAAATGTCATTCTTGTCTCAGAAATTTGCATATTTCTTTGCAAATATACATTGATATGTGCCTTTTGTCTCTACATCTATCCACTCTTATGCATTGATTTGTTGAATGAAGTTGTGTAACTGAATGTATTTGCTAAATGAATTCTCTCTCTCCCACTGAAAAATGCTGGAGTTTGCACTGTGAACCTGTAAGGATGGGCGTTCAAATTTATGACTGAAATTTTAGATAAAGCTTATGAAACTTACTCGGAGTCTGTGATTATTTTTACTAAGAATTTTGCATTTGTTAAGAAATAGTTAATATCACAATCAACTAACTCAACTAATGGTCCATCGACCAGAGGAAAGAGTTGTTGATTCGTGAAGATTAGTTAGGCATTGAAAATGTCAATTTAACCTGATTTGTGGTTAAAGGGAAATAACTAATCAGAATTTAGAGAATTATAAAACTAGACCCCCCAGCGGTTTACCCAGGGAGTGCAGATGAGCGTTATGAATCAATGTATATGGGCCCAGTGAAATATGCAGTTGTGAAATAGTTTTCCAACCTTGGGCTTCCGCTGGATCAGTACCACCAATGACATGCTTCATCATCCGATCCTCACCCACTACACCTAATGTAAGTGGGTGGGCTTGACGCGATTTGTAAATGAAGCACTTATTATTGCGAGATCACTGATTAAAATTGCCTGCAAGTTTCTCAAATTATAGTTAGGTAATTAGTTTATTGTGGATACCTTTGGCAAGATTAAAAACAATTATGAGAGGATATTGTTAGGGTATATTATGATCCACACATCCAAGGTCTACATGTTTCAGCCCTATCAACTGTCCAAAAAGGTCAGTGGGCTTTCTTCAGGACCGAATTCCCTCTAGAGCCCTAGATTCTGATTCTCAGTGATGATTACCGCTCTGAGATATATTTTTAAGTTGTAACATTCTCACACACTAAAAAGCATGCAAACTAGTACAAACCATTCAATGGGAACTACCCTATTTTAATACTGTCCATGCCTATTTAATGGCTCCATAGGGTCTTGGGGTAGACGGGCCCTGTAGTCAAACAGTCATCAAGTGTTCTCGCCCATCTGCATACAAAGACATGCCTTCTAAGAGCTGCAGAAAAGACAGGAGAGCCTTATCATTCTGATAGAACTGTTGTAGACTGGGAAGCAGAGGGTATCCAGAGATATTGCTTTTCACTCCCACTAATGATAAATAGGATAGTTTAAGGGTGCAACAATTGTGTTTATCTGATTGTGCATAGTCATCAAAGATCATTCTTAAGATTATAAACTTTTATTTGTTTTCACGTTCTTTCTTACTTAATTTAATGGTCTTTAAAATACTCTAGCGATTTTTAAACATACCGATCTTTAAACAAACACCTGATCCTAAGAAGAGAAGCTCCATCTTAGAATCCATTGAGACTCAATCATCTATTAGTCTAAGCATGGATAGTTAAACCTACCTCTTCTGCCTTTTCATAGTCTCTATCAGAGTCCTTAGACAGATGTAATTTCACCCAAGCATTGCCAGTAAAATTCTGAAAATCCATATAAATAAATATCAATAGCTGATGGAGAGACTGTCCACAAATACTGGGTAATAATAGAAAGAAACAGGACAAGTAAAGTACTTAATATGGAACAGTGGTCAAGGGTGTCAAACACTGATGAAAGGTCCAGAAACATAGAGTGGCATCTTGCTCGCCAAAATGTTGAGAATGTCTTTTTGAAAGTCAATAAGTGCACTTTATGCACCCCAACTGGGAAAGAAGCCCAATAGATGCTCCCCAAACCTGTTGTTTAACTACATATATGATGATAGCTGAACTGCTACAAGCAAACACAAGGGAAACACTATATGCCTTAAAGGAAGCCAGGCCAAGCGACATTTGAGACAGCGGTTCATTAAGGACTCATTCTAGAACGTCATTCATTCCAACAGTTTACAGCAAATTAACTGCCAATGCAATAAAAAGGACAAGCTAGAGAATGACAACGAACTCTCTTTTGTTCAAAAATAGAGATGCTGCGATAAGAAATATATATGCAATTTTGGACAGTAAGTGCAGTGCTCAGTGCCCACATGTGATCACACAGTGAAAAGACAATAAAGGTGATTAATAGTGTGTGTATACACAGTGCAAACTACCCAAGTTCAAATAACAGTTCTGGGCTCCAAATTTATGAGCCAGAAGTTCAGCACCTTTGCTACTCAATAGGAAACTAGTCTGTTTGCTGAAAATGTTGACAACGTTTCAACCTTTAATTTGAAAGGTCATCATCGGAACAGAAAACAGTGGAGGGCACCCAAATTATTTGTGCCAGCTCCCAAGGATAATTCATGAGGCAGTTATTGTTTGAATTCATTTACTATGGGGGGGAGGGGGTTAAAAAAGTAACCCAGGGTAGTAGGAAGAGTTATCTCAAATGAGTAAACAGGCATTGTAGAATGGATCTGAATAAACAATCTCTGATACCTGAACTGCAGCAGCTATTTCAATAATTTTAAGTAGCAGGAGGAAATTTGATTTCTAATATCCCAAGCATCCACAAAGGGTTTGCTTAATAATGATACTAGGATGACACAATCATGTTTAAGTGTTTCTAGTATGCCACACGTGTGGTATTAACTGCTTATGAAAAAAGTTATAAATGGCACCAGTTCCAGGCAACACTCCCTGACAACCTTGAACAGGCAAGAATCCCCAGGTTAGAAAGCAATTTTCAGGGTCTTTATGTTAATTATAATTTAATTTCTGATGTCTCAAAAGGAAAAAGTACAGTGACAGTGGATAATTGAAAACATCTTCGTCCGATTTTTACTTTGCTCACCGACTATAAAATGTCCTACTTTTGCATAACTTATTGACAGTTTCATCAACTCTACCATGTTCCAAAAAGTAATCCTTTCTGGTATTGCACCAGTCAGCCAGCAAGCTTTATATCACCCCTTTGATAGAAGCGTCTTCAATCACTTTTAATGTTTTAGATGATCCCCTTGATGAGCTGGCTCTCCCTTTAATTTATTTAGCAAATAAATATTTTTTTGTTTCTAGGCTTTCTTTCCTATGTACCCTCCATACCATTTTAAGTCTCTGGGCTTGGATATGAAGGATCTTTACTCCAAGCTCATTTGAATCTTATACTTTTTGTTTTTAAACCTTTAGGTATGGAGCAACAATTTGTTGAACGTATTCACTCTTCCTTTGACTTTTCTTCTTAGATGCACAGTTGGCTACAAAAGCGGAGCCCTAAGTCCATTAATTATGAGAGATCAACCACTACAGGAGCATTGGGCCCACCTTTGGCCAAAACTGTCATAAGATTGTCTCACGTCAATGCTTCATAATCCCTGCACTCATCTATGTGCACATGAAGTTAAGGAGAAAGAGCAGCAAGTTTATTTAGATTCAGTACAACTCTCCACTCTATCAGCAAAACTAGAGACAGGTGTTATGGAAGAAGTAGCTGAACTTTTACATCATTATTTAATATCAGTGCTAAGGACCATGATTATCACATGCGTCTGATTTATAAAATCATTGCCATTATGATGGCCCACTCCCACATTATTTAACCTACTTTAGCACTCCAGCACAATTACTATCCACCCACATGCAGGAGTCAACTATAACATAGAAGGCAAAGTTTGGAAAACAGCATACTCAAAGTACTTTTTACAAAGGTAATGCTCTCTTAAAATTTGAGGCAAAGTTATAAATGATTCAATTTGAACAAATTCTCCGTACTTTATCTTATGTCAGGCATTTTCATTAACACAAGACCGACTTCATATTTTTTAGCATATCCTCGATACAGTTAACTAATGCAATAAATCCATTCCTGCCCTAGCCATTCTGTCTCAATTCTGACAGTTTGTAACCACCAAAATTGAGACATTACCAATATTAATATTGCCTTAAAGTCCAACAATGTATGCACTCTTATTTGCTTTCCCTAAATCATAGCTTAGAGTTAACAATCAACTGTCATTAGAGTTTCAGCAACTAACATTCACAAGGCAATGTTGTTCCCTTTCTCCATCAATATTACTAGATTAATATCTGAAAGAGAGTATATACCACCAACTGTTCATCACAGTAAATCATGAGCGCAGGATTACCCTACATTAGTATGACATTGTCTGCTTTATGCACCAAACAAATGAGCCTTTACCAGTAACTGTACAATAACTGCTTTGATTTCAAGATGTTGTCACTTTAACTAACCAGACTAAGTGCACAGTTAAAACATCTGTTGTGTTTGACACCATGTTACTCAACACCCTTACAAGGGAGAGTTTAGGTTTTTTCAGTGCTCTTACATCAGAAAAACAAAGATGGGTTTTAAAGCCATTGCTCTGGCAGATGCTGATCTGCCGCTGCCTCCAGGCTTTCAGAGACCTGAGGGAGAAGGAATGGTGACTGAAATTCTGCCATCTCTCCCATTTCCACCTCCATGGTCTCTGCATACCCAAAGAAAGTGAGGGAATGAGGGTGGTGCTCTGGCGCCATTCATTAGTAACTCCCCTGTCTGTTGTGGAGCAATGTTTGGAGAGGGAGAGGGTGTATTTAAAAAATATTTGATGAGCAGAGTAGAGCAAGATAGTCCAAAAGATTAAATGAATCCTTATCAGAGACAAATGAGGCTGTGGAAAAGATATATTGATGACGTTCTATTGATCTGGAGAGGTTCCAGAGATGAAGCGATCCAGTTCCCAAAATGGGTTAACAGTCTTAACCCATTCTTGAGATTTACTATGAACATGAGCAATGTAAAAATGCCCTTCTTGGTCCTGTGAATATACCATGAAGATGGCATTCTTAAAACGGAGGTTTACTATAAACCGACAGATAGAAATATGACATTTCCTTAGGCTCAGGCGCAATTGCACAGAGACTGCTAAATATAAAGAACATGCGGCAATACTCAGTGCAAAGTTACGCAAGAGGAACTACCCTGAAAGCACGATCTCTAGAGCAAAAAAGAGAGCCATGCATAGCACCAGGGAGGCCCTGCTAGGTGCATGCAAAAAACACGAGATTCAAGACCAATCTGCGTGATGACCTTTACCCCCATCTCAAATTTGGTGGCAAAACTGGTTAAGAGACACTGGGGCATTCTGAACTCAGGGAACCGGGAAATCACAAACCCTATGTTTTCCTTCAAACTGGGCCAAAACCTACGGGATGCTGTGGTACATACACACCCCAAAACAAAATCCATGGAAACCCAATGAACACTCTGGGGCACTCCCTCCCCTACGGGTCATCAACCTTGTGGTGGTTGTGGTGTCTGCAAGCTTACCAAAAAGAGTAGGTCGATTGAGTTGGGCCTAGCCACCCCTTGGACAATCAAACACCTAACAAACTGCAGCACAAGTAATGTGATGTACGTCCTGAAATGCCCATGCGGACTACTATACGTTGGGATGACCACCAGAAAAATACGGGCTTGTATAACTGAAAACAGGAGTACGATCAGATGTAGAAAAGATAAAACAAAACTGACCAGTCATTACACCAAACAATAACATACTGTAGATGATATTGAGTGGTATATAATTGAGAAGTTGGAGCAAAGAAAAACAGACATAAGCAAAGCACTGCTTAATTATGAACAACAATGGGTATTCCGCCTCCGTTCTGATACCCTAGGATTAAATGATGACATACGTTGGGGTACTTTGGCAGGTAAAATAAAGTGGATCCTGCAGCTACAATAGGCTTCCAGTATACTTCTGTATACCAATATTGGAGTCCCCCTGGGATTTTCACCAGAAACCATCCTATATCCATAAGCCAGTTTTTTTAATCAGGCTTTGCTACATCACAATAGCGTGAGGAGACTCATAAAAACCTTTTTACAATAACTACTGCGTATCTCTAGTAGGGAAATATTTACAGGCGTGTATTATGCTTATTATATTACAATAGTTCTCATCCACCCCGAAAGGGGACCTTATCTCAAACCATGATGATTGGCTAACGACTGGTTCTGGGTGGAGAACTTCAATCCCCAGAACCCTCCAGTAACAGAGACGGCAGATGGTTGGCCAAATCACAAGAACGTACAGCACCTGACCCAATGAGGTTACGTCTTGTGTTACCAAGAGAGGGCGGAAGCTTGAGACCGGCCTTTGCCGACCGGGCACCTGCCCTGGGCTGTCAGTCGGGAGTGGGAGCCAGGCCGGGACATGATAATAATGTTTGGGCAAACATCTAACCAACACTGACACCTCCGGTGGGCGGGGCCATATCCGATAGCCCGAGGACCAGAGTTTAGAGTGCTCTGAGGCGTGACACAGATGATACGGTTACGCTGTATGATGAGCAAAACACGCCCACAATTTGGCTTTAAATAACGATACATGCTGGGACGACCTTGTCGTACCAGTCGGTTGTTCCCTGGGGCACGGTAGGACCATAGTGGGCGCACTACCTTGAAGAAGTAAGTTTGCTTTTTTGTTTGCAGCATGGAGAACAAGACTCACACAGTCTTGACAGAATATACCAAAGTGTCTCCTAGACAAAAGGAGTAGAAACATTAGAACTGTATGGTTTCTCACTCAATATTCCCTTATTTTCTTTTCTCCCTGACTATTGTGGATCACACCTATCAGAGTGTGACAACAGGAGACGCCCACCCCCAACAGACCATGTAGCAACTAGAAATGTAATACTAGGTAAAGAAAAAACCTCTGGAATTACTGTGTGTTTCCCTTTACTCATGTGTGTTGTGTGTCACCATGCATGTACTGTGATTGAATGTTTTAAATATCACTGTTTAACGTTTGTTATTGTCTTTTAAGATAAGGTTTTTAATGTATTGGGGGCTGTCAATACACATCCTCTGCATTTCTCTTGTAATGGTAAATGATATCATTATGAGCTTCACAATGATTTCAAACTGCTACCATTATTATAATTTATCCCTGCTTGCTATCTCCCTCTGTATCTCCTTTAGGTTAAATAACCTGGAAACTCCATTAGAGAGGTAGGTCTTTTCTACATACTTTCTATGGGACTCTGCACTGACATAAGTGTGGTGTAGGGACACATAGATTTGGCCCTGATGAATGCCTAAGACCGTTTGGCTAACTATAGGCAGAAACATGTTGGCATGATAGTGTTACCAATTCAGTGACGCATATAGGCCATCATAACCGTATATGCCTCTCGATAATACCTCTTGGTGTTTTTAAACAAGCCTAGGATATCACCTAATAAAGGAAACTTTGTGGTTTATCCTAAGGCTTTTTTAATTTTGAACCTGGATCAAAGTATTTTATCCAGAAAAAAAAAAAAATTCTAAGAACTCCTCAGGCCAGCCCCCTCCTGAGTTTGAGTCTGCCCTTGTAGTACCATCTTACCAGGGTGGGACGAGGTGGCAAATGATGAATCATGTCACATTACTTGAGTGAGCCTACCTCGTCCAATTCTTGGAACTGCCCTCGCTCTAGGAGTTAGAATAATAGAAGGTAGCTACGAAAACATGTGTGTGTTTGCTTGTGAACAACCGGGTTTTGACCAAACTCAGGGTATCACGCCAATTGTTGTGATGTTAGTTGCTTCAGCCATTCCTCAATGATGGGTGACTGGTTAGGTAGAGCGATTTGTAAAATTTGGTTGTGAGGGTCTTAGTTTGAGGTGGTTGTCTGCCAGGCCAGCTTTGGGTTTTCTGTAGAATTAAATTGAGGGATCTGATGTCCTCAGGGGAGGAGACTTTCAGGTATAATTGGGTGTGGTCAGCGTACATGTGATAATGGATGTTGGATGAACTCAGAATTTTGTTTAGGGGCTCCATGAACAGGTTAAAGAGAGTGGGTGAGAGGGAGGAACCCTGCGGGACCCCTAGTGTGACTGGCATGGTCTTAGATAGTGACTGATTAACCTTGAATCTTTGGGTTCTGTTTTGGAGAAATGAGGTGAACCAGTATAGGACGGATCCTGATAAGCCCATTCTATGTTCCAGTAGATCTAGTAAGTTGTCATGCTTAACCATATTGAATGCCGAAGACAGGTCTTGGAGGATTAGGAGGCAAGACTAATTTTGATCCAACATTTTTAGCGCATCTTCCACTAAGTGTGTAAGAACCGATTTGGTGCTGTGTCCCGGGTGGAAGCCAGATTTGAATTGGTCCAGAAGGCAGAATTGTTCAATGTGGTTACAAAGTTGGATGTGAACACATTTTTCAAGGAGATTTGCCACAGTTGAAAACTCCAGATCAGGTGGAAGTTCTTTAGATCCATGTGATCTGCTGAAGGTTTTTTAGGGTGGGGGACACCTGCCCTGACTTTAAGCAGTCAGGGATAATGCCTTGAAGTAGAGAGACATTAACAATTTTGGTCTAGAGTCGTAGTATCGACGGTTTGATCCCCTTGAAGAAATTGGAGCGTAGACGGTTGCTGAAGTGGTTTGCGGGTATCAGCGCTACTAGTATTTTGAGAATGGTGCATTCCTTAAAGGTTTTGAAGGAAGTCCATGAGGCGTTGTATTTGAGGGTATGTCTAGGTGGACATGTGGGTAAAGCCATCAGAGAGGGGGAGAGGCAGGAGAGAGGTAAGAGAGGACGATGCTCCAAAGCCCTCTGCAAATCAATTTTCATGCTTTCCATCTTCTCAAGGAAGAAGGAGGCAAATTCCTTGCAGTTCGGTGATGAACTTGATCCAGTTTGGGGAGCATTGGGTAGGCCATTTGATGTAGTTCAACAAGTTCAAATAGCTTTTTTGGTCGATTTCTAGCTTGGCCTAGCTGGTTCCTAAAGAAGTTAGCTTTTGACCTTCTGATACGTTTGTAGTATGAGTTCCTCAATGTTCTCAAATGCTTGAGGTGTCCAAGGGATGGAGAGGATCTCCACCGTCGTTCAGCTAGTCTCAGGTTACGTCTTTCAGTATTGAGGCTACCATTGTACCATGGTTTGGAGTCTTAGGTGGACAATCTTTTTAGTTGTAGCGGTGCAATATAATCTAGAATATTCTTCATGGAACTAGTGTTTTGGTGGTTTATAAGATCCTGGACGTCTGACAAATCTCTGGGAGGAGGCAGGATGTTGTCACTGAGAGATGTCAGTTCATCAAAGCTAATGTTTCTTATGCTCCTTTTCCAGATTTTTTTTTTTTTTGGTTGAGCTATATTTGTTCTTACTGCTACATTGATGAGGAATGTGATGCAGTGGTGGTCAGACCAGTTGCAGGGGAGGATAGATTCAAGTTGAATGGAGTTGGCTTTGGCAATGATAAGATCTAAGGTAGCTCCCTTGTTGTGTGTGGGGTTGTTGCAGATTTGGATCAGATTGAGGTCAGAAAGAAATGTTTTAAGACTGTTAACGGCAGAGTCATTCAGATCATTTCAGTGTAGGTTGAAGTCTCCAAGGAAGATTTGGGTACCGTGTTGTCCCGTGTTTGTTGTGATGATTTCCATAATCTGTTCAATGAAAGAAAGTTGTCTCCTGAAGGGTGATAGAACATGTGCAAATTGCAAACTGGGCTCTTGTTGCAAGCAATATTGATGCATAAGTATTCGCATGAGGATAGAAAGGGGATTGTGGCTGTTTAACAGATAAGCTATTACAGTGTATGCAGGCAAAACCTCCACCTGGCCTGCTAGATCTGTCTAAACTAGTGATGCCATGGTTAGGCGGGACTAGTATGTCAAGGGTGGGTGCAGATGAATCATTTAACCAGGTTTCAGTCGGGATTAGGCGTTTAAGATCATGAGCGAGGATAAGGTCAGCAATATCCGCCGTGTGTCTTGTGGCCGATCTGCAATTCAGTAGCATGCATTTCAGGTGGGGTTTGGAATTAGCTGGGGTGGTCTGTGTAAGGGTAACTCACTTAAGGTTGTGTTTGTTTACTACTCTGTGGTTGGGTCTTGGTTCCCTGTGTGGGTTCGGAGGGATGGACTAGATTAGAGCGTGATTGTCTATGTTATCAGGGTGAGATGAATCATATGATAGGAGTAGGGAGTGGATATCTTTTTCGTCTAGAGGGCCAGGTGGCCGCATTGGGGTACGGTAAAATTCTCCATCTCAAGTGCGTGGGCTTCGCAGAAGGTGGGATCCCAATGGTTGCGAGGTGTGAGGTAGCCAAGGTGAGGTGGTTGGGAGATTGGTCATGAATAAGACTCTTCATATTCAAATCCCTATTCGGTTCACTGAATGTTGGAGGACTGTAAGGTGATGCCAATAAGACTCTGTAGGTCAGCTTTGAGTTGATGTAGGTGGTGAGTGATCTCATCAAGTCTGGATTCTAGTGAGATGTGGGTATAGGTTGTCGGGTTTAGGGGCTGGGGGCAAGTATGAGGGGGGAGTTGATGTTTAAGGAGTTGGAATACCGTTGGCCTAGGTGAACCAGCAGAGATGATGGAGGGTTGGGGCTGGAGGTAAGGTCAAATGATAGAAGGAGAGGGAGGAGAACTCAAGAGATGGGGGGTGAGGGTGTTGTAGAAAGATTGTTAGGAGTAGATAGGGGTTCAGTCTTCAGGTGTGGTATAGGTTGCAGGATGCGGGAGGTCGTCGGAGTAGTCAGGGTGAGGGAGTGAATATATTGGGCAAGTGATTCTGAAGTACCTGCTCTGGGTGTGGGGTGAGATTGCGGTGTGGAATGGTGAGTGGTGGAGGGGGTCTCAGACCCGTCAGGAGATGGTGCAGAGTTAGTGATACGTACAGAGTTAGGAAGGCATTGGGCAGAGGAGGATTCAGTCCTTGTTGCAGCTTTCTTGATGAGGGAAAATGTCCTCAAATATTTCTAGGTTGTGGTCAGATGACTGTATGAGGATGATCCCATTGTTGTAACTGGTGATAGTTGCTTCTGCTTTGTAAACCGATGCGACGGTAACAGACTCTTAGACCATGAGGAGTTGTTCTAGATGTAGAGATCAAGAGCAGTGAGAACAGGGCTTTCCTCCATTGAGCTCTTCAATTTGTGTAAGGGATGAGGTCACTTGTTATGACTCCTTTGTTCATGGAGAAGTAGGGGTCAGTCCCCCAAGGTTTCTGGGTAAGATTTGAGAAGTCTATGTTTTAAGCTCTTGGCTGCTTTTTTAGTTAGATTAGGGGGGGGGGCTTAATTTTATAGGCATAGCGGCCTGGCAGCTCCAGTATGGCTTCAGTAATTCTTAGTTGATCCATAACAAAAACAGGCTGCAAGAAGCTAGAGGAAGAGAGGAGGGTGAAGGGCAGAGGGGATGGGGATCGGGGTTAGATCGTGAATCTGCGAGTCTGGGTCTCAGGCGGGTAAGGGGTATACCTAATACGGGCTGTGACAGGTTACAGACAAGTCACTGGAACAGTTAGCAAGAGATGAAGTTGAGGTCAGTGAAGGTGCAGGCCATGGGCCAGTTCTGGAGAGTGTGATGAGATGGGATTCACCTGAGGAAGCCCGAGAAGAGGGCAGCTTAATAGAATCTCTGCAGCGTAGGGGTATTAGAACTTATAATGAGTAGGCTAGATGACCAGATCTAAAAGTTATATTATGCAGGCGAGATTAGTAGTTAATAATTGCCCTAGTGTGAGCATATCTGGGAGCAAATAGGTGTTGATTGCACAGGAAGATGGTGCAGGCGAGGCGTGCCGTCGGGGAGGAATATAGTTAAGAGTCAGATGAGGCTTAGACCCGCCTGCATGGATGTGAAAAGTCTGACTTATTTAGGTTGGGGAAGCCCTTCAGTGACAAATTAGAGAGGTATAGTACCCTTACAAGATGGCTGCTCCATTTACATTGTATAATGCATCTGAGTCCTTCTTTCATGTCAGTGGAATTGTTATCGTGTTGCTGTGCCACTGAGCCCTACTTTTGTGTCTATGAAGTAATAGACATTCATAAGCCCGGAGCTACTCCAATATGTTTCAAAGGAGCTCTCAACATTCCAATGTTCTAATTTGTATTCCACTAATGCTTTGATGAACAGAGAAAACATACATCTGTAGCCCTTTTTATATATAGTCAGAGAGTTGTGCCCTGTTTCACATTCAGTTAATATACTGCAGTGAGATATTTAAGGCAGTGCCCAGTCGGAGTCAAAACAAATTTTGCTGACAAATTATCTCATGTTATCTCTGACATCTTCATTTTTGAACCCCCTGCTTAGGCTCGATTAGTATGTATGGCGCCTACCCACACATTAGCTGCAGTAGCATGGGGGTAGATGATTGAGTAGCCAGTCCCGCGAGAGTACTGCGACACGTCACAGGAAGGCCGAGCTGGGTCCCGCAAGAGTACTGTGGTACTTGCAATCCGAAAGGTTTTTTTTTTTTTTCCATTTTAATTTCTGGTGTGATCCCTTCCCCTTAAACCTTTTAAAAAAAAATGTTTTCAGAACGGGGATTGAGACCCTGAGTCCTGGAATGGTGGCCACAACATTTGCTGCGCTGTTATGGCTGGACAATCAGATCTTAAGAAGCCATGGTACTTTTGCAGGTAGCATGGTACTCCAAGGGCTCACGGTAGAAAAAGCTGCCTCAGCCAATAAGATTGGAGTACATTTTTTAAATTGTCAGTATCGTGGAAGTTCCTTACGATTCTTATGGTATGCAACAGTCCAGATATCTTAACTTTTCTAGGGGACGAACACCTTTTAAAAGCAAATTTCTCAAAAACGGCTGAATGAATTTACACCAAATAATGAAAAGCAAGCTTTCTGAGTAAAGTTCAAATTTTCTGCCAAATTTGGTATAATTCTGTTGTACTGTTTCTTCCGATCAGAGAGCAAGGATTCCCTTGGAAATTAAAATGGGAGATAGATGTTTTGGGATTCACCCCTCCCCTTTTTCTTGGCCCTCTTTGACAGATCAGCCCACACTTTCCATAAAGGACCCAAAGTAAGTGAACTTTTTTTGGAAACTTTTGGAAGATTCATCACACCGTGGAAAAGTTATTAAAATAACAATAAAATGCCTTTCTTATGGAAAGACTGGCTGAATTATAACTACACTGACGATAGGAACATCATATATATTAATTATTATATATATATATTACCTACTGGCGGTCGCCAGTAGGTAGTTATAGTTAGGACCTATTTTCCATAGGAAAAGCATTTTTTGTTTTCCCAATAACTTTGGCGTCGTTTCACGAATCTTCGCGAAATTTTCAAAACTAGTGGGGCGCTCCGGTCAGCTCCTGTCTTAAAAGTTTCGGGGTGATTTGCGAAGCGGGGGCCGAGAAAAAAGGGGGGTCCCAAAATGTGTTTTCCCCATGTTATTTTCCATAGGAAACTTTAGACACGGCTACAGCCCGAACTGCTGAACGGAATTATACCAAATTTGGCAAAAAGGTAGCCCTTGGTTCAGAAAGAGTCCTTTTTGTTAAATGGTGTAAATCCGTACAGTAGTTCCTGAGAAATTCAAAAAATAGAGGTCGGAAAATCAATTTCCCATAGGAAACTTTAGACACGGCTACAGCCCGAACTGCTGAACGGAATTACAGCAAATTTGGCAAAAAGGTAGTGCTTGGTTCAGAAAGCGTCCTTTTTTTTTTTTTTAAATGGTGTAAATCCGTTCAGTAGTTTTTGAGATATTAAAGGAAAAAAATCTTTATCTATCTGGGCGGGACCTAACTACACAAGCATGAGCTTGGCTCTATTGGCTGCCAACACTTCAATCCAGGGAGTGTTGGCAGCCATCTTGGTGCAATGCTTTTTAGGTCTCGCATAGCGACGCAGCGCATGCGCTGCACGCTTGGCGAGATCTATTGTTGTCGATCTACCCAAACACCACTGCACTGCCCTAAACCCTAAAACACTACCCCCAGCACGACCCCCTACACTACCCAAACACCACTGCACTACCCTAAACCCTAAAACACTACCCCCAGCATGACCCCCTACACTACACAAACACCATTGCACTACACTAAACCCTAAAACACTACCCCCAGCATGACCCCCTACACTTCCCAAACACCACTGCACTACCCTAAACCCTAAAACACTACCCCCAGCACGACTCCCTACACTACACAAACACCACTGCACTACCCTAAAACACTACCCCCAGCACGACCCCTACACTACCCAAACACTGCACTACCCTAAACCCTAAAACACTACCCCCAGCATGACCCCCTACACTACCTAAACACCACTGCACTACCCTAAACCCTAAAACACTACCCCCAGCATGACCCCCTACACTACACAAACACCATTGCACTACACTAAACCCTAAAACACTACCCCCAGCACGACCCCCTACACTTCCCAAACACCACTGCACTACCCTAAACCCTAAAACACTACCCCCAGCACGACTCCCTACACTACACAAACACCACTGCACTACCCTAAAACACTACCCCCAGTACGACCCCCTACACTACCCAAACACTGCACTACCCTAAACCCTAAAACACTACCCCCAGCATGACCCCCTACACTACCTAAACACCACTGCACTACCCTAAAACACGACCCCCTACAGTACACAAACACCACTGCACTACCCTAAAACACTACGCCCAGCACGACCCCCTACATTACACAAACACCACTGTACTACCCTAAACCCTAAAACACTACCCCCAGCACGACCCCCTACACTTCCCAAACACCACTGCACTACCCTAAACCCTAAAACACTACCCCCAGCATGACCCCTTACACTACCCAAACACCACTGCACTACCCTAAAACACGACCCCCTACACTACACAAACACCACTGCACTACCCTAAACCCTAAATCTACCCCCAGCAAGACCCCCTACACTACCGAAACACCACTGTACTACCCTAAACCCTAAAACACTACCCCCAGCACGACCCCCTACACTACCCAAACACCACTGCACTACCCTAAACCGTAAAACACTACCCCCAGCACGACCCCTACACTACACAAACACCACTGCGCTACCCTAAACCCTAAAACACTACGCCCAGCACGACCCCTACACTACCCAAACACCACTGAGCTACCCTAAACCCTAAAACACTACCCCAGCATGACCCCCTACACTACACAAACACCACTGCGCTACCCTAAATCCTAAAACACTAGCCCCAGCATGACCCCCTACACTACACAAACACCACTGCGCTACCCTAAATCCTAAATCTACCCCCAGCACGACCCCCTACACTACCCAAACACCACTGCACTACCCTAAATCTATCCCCAGCACGACCCCCTACACTACCCAAACACCACTGCGCTACCCTAAACCCTAAAACACTACCCCCAGCATGACCCCTACACTACACAAACACCACTGCGCTACCCTAAACCCAAAGACACTACCCCCAGCACGACCCCCTATACTGCCCAAACGCCACTGCGCTACCCTAAAACACTACCCCCAGCAGTACCCCTGCACTACCCAAACACCACTGCGCTACCCTAAACCCTAAAACACTACCCCCAGCAGTACCCCCTACACTACCCAAACACCACTGCGCTACCCTAACCCTAAAACACTACCCCCAGCATGACCCCCTACACTACCCAAACACCACTGCGCTACCCTAAACCCTAAAACACTAGCCCCAGCATGACCCCCTACACTACACAAACACCACTGCGCTACCCTAAACCCTAAATCTACCCCCAGCACGACCCCCTACACTACCCAAACACCACTGTCCTACCCTAAACCCTAAATCTACCCCCAGCACGACCTCCTATACTACACGAACACCACTGCACTACCCTAAACCCTAAAACACTACCCCCAGCATGACCCCCTACACTACACGAACACCACTGCACTACCCTAAACCCTAAAACACTACCCCCAGCACGACCCCCTACACTACCCAAACACCACTGCACTACCCTAAACCCTAAATCTACCCCCAGCACGACCCCCTACACTACCAAAACACCACTGTACTACCCTAAACCCTAAAACACTATCCCCAGCACGACCCCCTACACTACCCAAACACCACTGCACTACCCTAAACCGTAAAACACTACCCCCAGCACGACCCCCTACACTACCCAAACACCACTGCGCTACCCTAAACCCTAAAACACTACGCCCAGCACGACCCCCTACACTACCCAAACACCACTGCGCTACCCTAAACCCTAAAACACTACCCCAGCATGACCCCCTACACTACACAAACACCACTGCGCTACCCTAAACCCTAAAACACTAGCCCCAGCATGACCCCCTACACTACACAAACACCACTGCGCTACCCTAAATCCTAAATCTACCCCCAGCACGACCCCCTACACTACCCAAACACCACTGCACTACCCTAAATCTATCCCCAGCACGACCCCCTACACTACCCAAACACCACTGCGCTACCCTAAACCCTAAAACACTACCCCCAGCATGACCCCCTACACTACACAAACACCACTGCGCTACCCTAAACCCAAAAACACTACCCCCAGCACGACCCCCTATACTGCCCAAACGCCACTGTGCTACCCTAAAACACTACCCCCAGCAGTACCCCTGCACTACCCAAACACCACTGCGCTACCCTAAACCCTAAAACACTACCCCCAGCAGTACCCCCTACACTACCCAAACACCACTGCGCTACCCTAAAACACTACCCCCAGCACAACCCCCTATACTACACGAACACCACTGCACTACCCTAAACCCTAAAACACTACCCCCAGCATGACCCCCTACACTACACGAACACCACTGCACTACCCTAAACCCTAAAACACTACCCCCAGCACGACCCCCTACACTACCCAAACACCACTGCACTACCCTAAACCCTAAATCTACCCCCAGCACGACCCCCTACACTACCAAAACACCACTGCACTACCCTAAACCCTAAAACACTACTCCCAGCACGACCCCCTACACTACCCAAACACCACTGCACTACCCTAAACCCTAAAACACTACCCCCAGCACGACCCCTACACTACCCAAACACCACTGCACTGCCCTAAACCCTAAAACACTACCCCCAGCACGACCCCCTACACTACCCAAACACCACTGCACTGCCCTAAACCCTAAAACACTACGCCCAGCAGTACCCCCTACACTACCCAAACACCACGGCACTACCCTAACCCTAAAACACTACCCCCAGCATGACCCCCTATACTACACGAACACCACTGCACTACCCTAAACCCTAAAACACTACCCCCAGCATGACCCCCTACACTACACAAACACCACTGCACTACCCTAAACCCTAAAACACTACCCCCAGCACGACCCCCTACGCTACCCAAACACCACTGCACTACCCTAAACCCTAAATCTACCCCCAGCACGACCCCCTACACTACCAAAACACCACTGTACTACCCTAAACCCTAAAACACTACCCCCAGCACGACCCCCTACACTACCCAAACACCACTGCACTACCCTAAACCGTAAAACACTACCCCCAGCACGACCCCCTACACTACCCAAACACCACTGCGCTACCCTAAACCCTAAAACACTACGCCCAGCACGACCCCCTACACTACCCAAACACCACTGCGCTACCCTAAACCCTAAATCTACCCCCAGCACGACCCTCTACACTACCCAAACACCACTGCACTACCCTAAACCCTAAATCTACCCCCAGCACAACCCCCTATACTACACGAACACCACTGCACTACCCTAAACCCTAAAACACTACCCCCAGCATGACCCCCTACACTAAACGAACACCACTGCACTACCCTAAACCCTAAAACACTACCCCCAGCACGACCCCCTACACTACCCAAACACCACTGCACTACCCTAAACCCTAAATCTACCCCCAGCACGACCCCCTACACTACCAAAACACCACTGCACTACCCTAAACCCTAAAACACTACTCCCTGCACGACCCCCTACACTACCCAAACACCACTGCACTACCCTAAACCCTAAAACACTACCCCCAGCACGACCCCTACACTACCCAAACACCACTGCACTGCCCTAAACCCTAAAACACTACCCCAGCACGACCCCCTACACTACCCAAACACCACTGCACTGCCCTAAACCCTAAAACACTACGCCCAGCAGTACCCCCTACACTACCCAAACACCACGGCACTACCCTAACCCTAAAACACTACCCCCAGCATGACCCCTAAACTACACAAACACCACTGCACTGCCCTAAACCCTAAAACACTACCCCCAGCATGACCCCCTACACTACACGAACACCACTGCACTACCCTAAACCCTAAAACACTACCCCCAGCACGACCCCTACACTACCCAAACACCACTGCACTACCCTAAACCCTAAATCTACCCCCAGCACGACCCCCTACACTACCAAAACACCACTGTACTACCCTAAACCCTAAAACACTACCCCCAGCACGACCCCCTACACTACCCAAACACCACTGCACTACCCTAAACCGTAAAACACTACCCCCAGCACGACCCCCTACACTCCCCAAACACCACTGCGCTACCCTAAACCCTAAAACACTACGCCCAGCACGACCCCCTACACTACCCAAACACCACTGCGCTACCCTAAACCCTAAAACACTACCCCAGCATGACCCCCTACACTACACAAACACCACTGCGCTACCCTAAACCCTAAAACACTAGCCCCAGCATGACCCCCTACACTACACAAACACCACTGCGCTACCCTAAATCCTAAATCTACCCCCAGCACGACCCCCTACACTACCCAAACACCACTGCACTACCCTAAATCTATCCCCAGCACGACCCCCTACACTACCCAAACACCACTGCGCTACCCTAAACCCTAAAACACTACCCCCAGCATGACCCCCTACACTACACAAACACCACTGCGCTACCCTAAACCCAAAAACACTACCCCCAGCACGACCCCTATACTGCCCAAACGCCACTGCGCTACCCTAAAACACTACCCCCAGCAGTACCCCTGCACTACCCAAACACCACTGCGCTACCCTAAACCCTAAAACACTACCCCCAGCAGTACCCCCTACACTACCCAAACACCACTGCGCTACCCTAACCCTAAAACACTACCCCCAGCACGACCCCCTACACTACCCAAACACCACTGCGCTACCCTAAACCCTAAAACACTAGCCCCAGCATGACCCCCTACACTACACAAACACCACTGCGCTACCCTAAACCCTAAATCTACCCCCAGCACGACCCTCTACACTACCCAAACACCACTGCACTACCCTAAACCCTAAATCTACCCCCAGCACAACCCCCTATACTACACGAACACCACTGCACTACCCTAAACCCTAAAACACTACCCCCAGCATGACCCCCTACACTACACGAAAACCACTGCACTACCCTAAACCCTAAAACACTACCCCCAGCACGACCCCTACACTACCCAAACACCACTGCACTACCCTAAACCCTAAATCTACCCCCAGCACGACCCCCTACACTACCAAAACACCACTGCACTACCCTAAACCCTAAAACACTACTCCCAGCACGACCCCCTACACTACCCAAACACCACTGCACTACCCTAAACCCTAAAACACTACCCCCAGCACGACCCCTACACTACCCAAACACCACTGCACTGCCCTAAACCCTAAAACACTACCCCCAGCACGACCCCTACACTACCCAAACACCACTGCACTGCCCTAAACCCTAAAACACTACGCCCAGCAGTACCCCCTACACTACCCAAACACCACGGCACTACCCTAAACCCTAAAACACTACGCCCAGCAGTACCCCCTACACTACCCAAACACCACTGCACTACCCTAAACCCTAAAACACTACCCCCAGCATGACCCCCTATACTACCCAAACACCACTGCACTACCCTAAACCCTAAAACACTACCCCCAGCACGACCCCCTACACTACACAAACACCACTGCGCTACCCTAAACCCGAAAACACTACCCCCAGCACGACCCCCTACACTGCCCAAACACCACTGCGCTACCCTAAAACACTACCCCCAGCAGTACCCCCCTACACTACCCAAACACCACTGCGCTACCCTAACCCTAAAACACTACCCCCAGCACGACCCCCTACACTACCCAAACACCACTGCGCTACCCTAAACCCTAAAACACTACCCCCAGCACGACCCCCTACACTACCCAAACACCACTGCGCTACCCTAAACCCTAAAACACTAGCCCCAGCATGACCCCCTACACTACACAAACACCACTGCGCTACCCTAAACCCTAAATCTACCCCCAGCACGACCCTCTACACTACACAAACACCACTGCACTACCCTAAACCCTAAAACACTACCCGCAGCATGACCCCCTACACTACACGAACACCACTGCACTACCCTAAACCCTAAAACACTACCCCCAGCACGACCCCCTACACTACCCAAACACCACTGCACTACCCTAAACCCTAAATCTACCCCCAGCACGACCCCCTACACTACCAAAACACCACTGCACTACCCTAAACCCTAAAACACTACTCCCAGCACGACCCCCTACACTACCCAAACACCACTGCACTACCCTAAACCCTAAAACACTACCCCCAGCACGACCCCTACACTACCCAAACACCACTGCCCTAAACCCTAAAACACTACCCCCAGCAAGACCCCCTACACTACCCAAACACCACTGCACTGCCCTAAACCCTAAAACACGACCCCTACACTACACAAACACCACTGCACTACCCTAAAACACTACGCCCAGCAGTATCCCCTACACTACCCAAACACCACAGCACTACCCTAAACCCTAAAACACTACGCCCAGCAGTACCCCCTACAGTACCCAAACACCACTGCACTACCCTAAACCCTAAAACACTACCCCCAGCATGACCCCCTACACTACCCAAACACCACTGCACTACCCTAAACCCTAAAACACTACCCCCAGCACGACCCCCTACACTACCCAAACACCACTGCACTACCCTAAAGCCTTAAACACTAATCCCTACACTACACAAACACCACTACACTACCCTAAACCCTAAAACACTACCTCCAGCATGACCCCCTACACTGCACAAACACCACTGCACTACCCTAAACACTTAAACACTACCCCAGCACGACCCCCTACACTACCCAAACACCACTGAACTACCCTAAACCCTAAAACACTACCCCCAGCACTACCCCCTACACTACCCAAACACCACTGAACTAACCTAAACCCTAAAACACTACCCCCAGCACTACCCCCTACACTACCCAAACACCACTGCACTACCCTAAACCCTAAAACACTACCCCCAGCACCACCCCCTATACTACACAAACACCACTGCACTACCCTAAACCCTAAAACACTACCCCCAGCACGACCCCCTATACTACCCAAACACCACTGCACTAAACCCTATAACACTACCCCCAGCACGACTCCCTACACTACCCAAACACCACTGCACTACCCTAAACCCTAAAACACTTACCCCAGCATGACCCCCTACACTACACAAACACCACTGCACTACCCTAAACCCTAAACCACTAACCCCAGCACGACCCCCTACACTACACAAACACCACTGCACTACCCTAAACCCTAAAACACTACCCCCAGCACGACCCCCTACACTACACAAACACCACTGCACTACACCCTAAAACCTAAAACACTACCCCTAGCACGATCCCCTACACTACCCAAACACCACTGCACTACCCTAAACCCTAAAACACTATGCCCAGCAGTACCCCCTACACTACCCAAACACCACTGCACTACCCTAAACCCTAAAACACTATCCCCAGCACGACACCCTACACTACCCAAACACCACTGCACTACCCTAAACCCTAAAACACTACCCCCTGCATGATCCCCTACACTACACAAACACCACTGCACTACCCTAAACCCTAAAACACTGCCCCCAGCACGACTCCATACACTACCCAAACACCACTGCACTGCCCTAAACCCTAAATCTACCCCCAGCACGACCCCCTACACTACACAAACACCACTGCACTACCCAAAACCCTAAAACACTACCCCCAGCACGACCCCTACACTACCCAAACACCACTGCACTACCCTAAACCCTAAAACACTACCCTCAGCACGACCCCCTACACTACACAAACACCACTGCACTACCCTAAACCCTAAAACACTACCCCCAGCACGACCCCCTACACTACACAAACACCACTGCACTACCCTAAAACACTACCCCGTACACTACACAAACATCACTGCACTACCCTAAAGCCTAAAATACTACCCCAGCACGACCCCCTACACTACACAACACTACTGCACTACCCTAAAACCTAAATCACTACCCCTAGCACGACCCCCTACACTACCAAAACACCACTGCACTACCCTAAACCCTAAAACACTACCCCCAGCACGACCCCCTACACTACCCAAACACCACTGCACTACCCTAAACCCTTAAACACTACCCCCTACACTACACAAACACCACTGCACTACCCTAAACCCTAAAACACTACCCCCAGCATGACCCCCTACACAGCACAAACACCACTGCACTACCCTAAACCCTTAAACACTACCCCCAGCACGACCCCTACACTACCCAAACACCACTGCACTACCCTAAACCCTAAAACACTACCCCTGCATGACCCCCTACACTACCCAAACACCACTGCACTACCCTAAACCCTAAAACACAACCCCCAGCACTAACCCCTACACTACCCAAACACCACTGCACTACCCTAAACCCTAAAACACTACCCCCAGCACCACCCCCTACACTACACAAACACCACTGCACTACCCTAAACCCTAAAACACTACCCCCAGCACGACCCCCTATACTACCCAAACATCACTGCACTACCCTGAACCCTAAAACACTACCCCTAGCACGACTCCCTACACTACCCAAACACCACTGCACTACCCTAAACCCTAAAACACTTACCCCAGCACGACCCCCTGTACTACACAAACAGCACTGCACTACCCTAAACCCTAAAACACTACCCCCAGCACGACCCCCTACACTACACAAACACCACTGCACTACCCTAAACCCTAAAACACTACCCCCAGCACCACCCCTACACTACCCAAACACCACTGCACTACCCTAAACCCTAAAACACTACCCCTGC
The DNA here is from genome assembly GCA_963921515.1 of Calotriton arnoldi. NCBI lineage: Eukaryota > Metazoa > Chordata > Amphibia > Caudata > Salamandridae > Calotriton > Calotriton arnoldi. The sequence goes on from CAWUFW010017823.1 coordinate 212,523, forward strand.
ATGACCCCTACACTACCCAAACACCACTGCACTACCCTAAACCCTAAAACACTACCCCCAGCACTACCCCCTACACTACCCAAACACCACTGCACTACCCTAAACCCTAAAACACTACCCCCAGCACAACCCCTACACTACCCAAACACCACTGCACTACCCTAAAACACTACCCCCAGCACGACCCCCTACACTACCCAAACACCACTGCACTACCCTAAACCCTAAAACACTACCCCCAGCAGTACCCCCTACACTACCCAAACACCACTGCCCTACCCCAAACCCTAAAACACTACCCCCAGCACGACCCCCCTTCACTACACAAACACCACTGCACTACCCTAAACCCTAAAACACTACCCCTAGCACGACCCCCTACACTACACAAACACCACTGCACTACCCTAAAACACTACCCCCAGCACGACCCCCTACACTACACAAACACTACTGCACTACCCTAAACCCTAAAACACTACCCCCAGCATGACCCCCTACACTACACAAACACCACTGCACTACTCTAAACCCTAAAACACTACCCCCAGCACAACCCCCTAAACTACCCAAACACCACTGCACTAACCTAAACCCTTAAACACTATCCCCAGCACGACCCCCTACACTACCCAAACACCACTGCACTACCCTAAACCCTAGAAAAGTAACCCCCACCCCATGCCCAATACCCCTTACCTCTCACTCCTCATGGTTCCTCTCTCCTCGTGGTTCCTGCTTCACGTCGTCTCTGAGGGGCGGTGCATGTCATTGTGAGGAAACGGAACAGCCTCTGTTTCCTTACAACGACGTGAATCGTCTACATTTTTTTAGAACGCATGGTCATTTACCATACATACCTTTACAACGAAATTAGTTGTAAAGGCATGCGTGGTAAATGACCATGCGTTCTAAAAAAATGCGTAGTAATGACTTCGCGATGTAATGGTATTGCGAAATAAAAAAGTCGTTGTAACGGCTGTTTACCGATCGAAGCTGGCCCCTGTTCTTCAGTCAGTCGTTTATGTGATAAATTAGGAGGAAGGAATGTGTTTTTTTTACCGAAAAGTGCATTCCCGGCTGTTGTATTGTGAAAGTGTCCGCGATGCCTGGTTTCACTTCCGGTGAGAGAGTGGAAGAGTCTGTTTGGATCTAAAGGAGTTCTGTTGTTGGACGGGGCCGGCGCGACACGTCATCAGAAAACACAGCTAATGGAAAGCATCCTCCCCTAAGTGTGGAGCAGTGCCATGAGACGTCAACGAGTGTGCGTCCCACCGCAGTATGACCGTACCGCGTGACCCATGTGCCGCCTCCAGGGTACGGGAGGCAGAAGCGGCATCCATCGCAGGTCCTCTTGAAGACCGTTGTAGCACTAATTCTATATTTTGGAACTAGGGCATTTTAACCTTGTTGTTCCTACCAGATACAAAGAGAAGATCCTGTGTTATTGAGTGCCCTTGTTACCTTTTTTGTGGGTTGTGGTGCTTGTCACTTCGCTGCCCCGCCGGTGCACACGACTGGGCTCCCCACATCGTGTGCCATCTGCAGGGCCTCTGCCCTCGGATCACTGGTTTCGGTTTCTGGAGTGGCAACATAAACAGTTGCTCCCAAAGGACGAGCCTGAACACTTAGGTGAATATCCCCTGCGCCAGCATTCCGCGGAAATTCTTTCCTAGCTCTCCCACGTCGACGAGGACGTCATAATAGCACGGCTCCGCTCGCGTCACCGTATGACGTCATCGGAGCCATTAGAGGACCTCGTCAGCGTGCTGATGTCAGTTCCACCCATTTTTTCTGTGCCACCGAGGCAAACAGGCGGACCGACACATTTTCACATGTATACATAGTATACTAAATATATATATATATCACTGAAAAAACCATAAGTTTCAGGCACGTTATAGTTAGAAATTAGCATTTAAAAAACATTTGAAATTCACTGAAAAAACCATAGGTTTCGGGCACGTTATAGTTAGAAATTAGCATTTAAAAAACCTTTGAAATTCACTGAAAAAACCATAGGTTTTAGAGTAAGTTATAGTTAGTTGGACATTGCACTCGTACAAAACCCGTGAAATTCCCCCGTTATAGTTAGTTCAGCTAACTATAACTCACGCCCCCGCAATTCACTGCTGATGACGTCACATATTACATCACTCATGACATGGTCAGTGACATCACTGATGACATCACTGATCACATCTCACTGTGCAAACGCGCCCCGTGGCACGTTTTAAGTTGGGGAATTAAGTCCCCTTGAATCCTGAGGGTCCCTGGGGTCCAACTAACCCACCAGGTACCTCCAGTAAGCGCCACAGAGCTGCGTTGCAGAGAGGTGTAAAAAGGTGCGTGGCCTGGACCACCTCTCTGCAACCCAGCCCTGTGGCGCTTACTGGAGGTACCTGGTGGGCTAGTTGTCCCCCAGGCACCCCCAGTATTGAAGGGGAATTCTTTCCCCAATTTAAAACGCACCACAGGGCGCGTTTGCAGAGTGGTTAAGGGAGGGGGCGGGGCCTGACGCTCGTTCGCTTTTTTTTTTTTCTTTTTGAAGGGGGGCTGTGTGGCCCCCCTTCCTTTTCACTTTTTGGTGCCCTGGGGACCCCATCCCCAGGGCCTGATCCTATTTAAAAAAAAAAAAACAGTACGAGGGACCCCATCCCCCGGGGCATGGCCACTTTTATTTTAAATTTTTGAGGAGGGGGTTCTGTGTGGCCCCCCTCCTAAGGCCTCTATTGGCCCCGGGGACCCCATCCCCCGGGGCCGGCCTTTGCGCATTTTTTTTTTTTCATAATTGTTGGGGAGGGGGGCTGCGTGGCCCCCCTCCCGGGCCACTAATGGCCCCGAGGACCCCATCCCCCGGGGCCTGGCCACTCGTTGGAGACCGTGGGGGGGTCCCCAATCCCCCCACGGTCCCACTGGCTCCCCGCGTCCTGCGGGAGCCGGCATTGCTTTTCCATAAGGGGAGCTGCTGACATGCAGCTCCCCTTATTGAAAAGCAATCTGCTTTGCTTCATTGAAGCGAGAGCAGGTTTCCCTGCTCTCGTTTCAATGAAGTAAAGCAAGTTTGCAATGACAGGATGGGAGCCGCGCGGCTCCCGTCCTGTCATTGCAAACAGCAGTGTCCCAGGGGTAGGCACCCCGGGACACTGCAGGAGCCGGCCCTGGGGGTGGCGGTCCCCAGGGCCACCACAGGCTCCAGGAGGGGCCGCGCGGCCCCCTCCCAACATCTACAAAGCCCCGGGGAGGTGGTGGTCCCCAGGGCTTCGGGGGTCCAAAACAGACCCCACATTTCTTTAATTAGTGCCCCGGGGAGGTGGCGGTCTCGGGCGTGTGGGGGCTGGAGCCCCCACACAGGTAATAATTTAATTAAAAAAAGAAGCCCCGGGGGGTGGCGGTCCCCGGGGCTGCGGGGGGGCCGCGTGCCCCCCGCCATCATTATGCTTTGAAAGCCCTGGGGGGTGGCGGTCCCCGGGGCTTGGGGTTTTTTAAATGCTAATTTCTAACTATAACGTGTCTGAAACCTATGGTTTTTTCAGTGAATTTCAAAGGTTTTGTAAATGACAATTTTTAAATGTATTAATTGTTATATTTATTTTTTTGATACTGATTTACTACATTTTTTAAACTATTTATTTTTAGATATTTTATTTTTTAAATTACATTGTAATTACATTATACATTACAAAATATACTTTCTCAGAATGAATTACTTTAGTTTAAATACTTTGCAAATAGGCAATAGACTTTTAAGTACAGTAGTTACAGTTGTTGCAATGGGCAACACAATTTCAAACACAATGCAACATTGAGCTCAATGTGAATTTCTAGTTAAATGCAATTAGTTACTTTATGGATTACTTTTCTAACCACAGGACTGGATCCTAGATTCAGTCCTGGGACATCTCCTGTAAACAGTTGAGTAAAAGCGTTTTGGTTACAGTAGTGATTTTTAAGGAATATTATTGTATTTTAAAAGTTGACACTTAGAAACTTTTTCACATAGAATCACCAATGTTATCCTATGGGAGGAAATTCGCTTAGCAGGTAAGTAGTGTTATCGTTACTTTTTCTTACTCAGTGGTGGATCCTGGATCCAGCACTGGTGCATCTCCTGTAAACATGTGAAAGAATGCGTTTAAGTCATACAGGCGATTTTTAAGGAATATTTGTAGTTTGTGAAAAACGGCACTTTGAAACTTTTCTGCGGAAAACCAGACAATGGATTCCAATGGAAGGAAATACAAGTTACTGGTAAGTACGGTTAGAATTACTTATCAGGGTCAGTGCTGGGCTAAAAGATGCAGCACTGGGTTCTCTCCTGATAACAGGTGAGTAAATCGGAATTCGTAGTTCAGCTGATTTTAGAGGAATATTATAAAGTTCCAAAACTCAACACTTAGAAGAATTTCCAAGTGAAACCAGTCATTGTTAGCCTATGGAAGGAAATTCAAGTTACTGGTAAGTACGGTTAGAATTACTTTTCAGGGTCAGTGCTGGGCTAAAAGATGCAGCACTGGGTTCTCTCCTGATAACAGGTGAGTAAATCGGAATTCGTAGTTCTGCTGATTTTAGAGGAATATTTGCACAATGGTGAAAGAAGGGGGTGGGGCCTGAGGTGACATGTCTGCAAACACGCCCTGTGGTGCGTTTTAAGTTGGGGATTAAGTCCCTTGAATCCTGAGGGTCCCTGGGGTCCAACTATCCCACCAGGTACCTCCAGTAAGCGCCACAGAGCTGCGTTGCAGAGAGGTGTTCAGAGGCCACGCCCCATTTTACAACACTCTGCAACGCAGCTCCGTGGCGCTTACTGGAGGTACCTGGTGGGCTAGTTGGCCCCCAGGGACCCTCAGGATTGAAGGGGATTTAATTCCCCATCTTAAAACGCGCCAGGGGCCTGTTTGCACACGTCACCTGAAGCCCCGCCCCTCCCTTCACCACTGTGCAAACGCGCCCGTGGCGCTTTTAAGTTGGGGGATTAAGTCCCCTTGAATCCTGAGGGTCCCTGGGGTCCAACTATCCCACCAGGTACCTCCAGTAAGCGCCACAGAGCTGCGTTGCAGAGAGGTGTAAAAGGGGCGTGGTCTCTGTACACCTCTCTGCAACGCAGCCCCTGGCACATACTGGAGGTTCCTGGTGGGCTAGTTGGCCCCCAGGGACCCCCAGTATTCAAGGGGAATTGTTCCCCTCTGCAAACGCGCCAGGGGGCGCGTTTGCAGAGTGGTAAAGGAAGGGGCGGGGCCTGCGGCACAATCGGTTTTTGTTTTTTCCCCTCGAAGGGGGCTGTGTGGCCCCCTTCCTTTTTCCTTTTTGGGCCCTGGAGACCCATCCCCCAGGGCCTTACCACTTTTTTTTCATTTTTAAAATAAAAAACGGGAAGGGGGCCGCGTTGCCCCCTCCCGTGGCCGATTCCGGCCCCGGGGACCCCATCCCCGGGGCATGGCCACTCTTTTTATTTTTTAAGGAGGGGGGCTGCGTGGCCCCCCTCCTCAGGCCTCCTTTTGCCCCGGGGACCCCATCCCCCGGGGCAGGAGTTTATTTTTCTTTTTCTTCTTTTTTTGGGGGGGGAGGGGGGCCACGTGGCCCCCCTCCAGGGCCACTACATGCCCCGGGGACCCCATCCCCCGGGGCTGGCTCCTCTCCGTTGGGGACCGTGGGGGTCCCCAATGCCCCCACGGTCCCAGCCGGCTCCCCGCGTCCCTCGGGAGCCAGCATTGCTTTCCACATGGGGAGCTGCTGACATGCAGCTCCCCATGTGGAAAAGCAATCTGCTTTGCTTCATTGAAGCGAGAGCAGGTTTCCCTGCTCTCTCGCTTCAATGAAGCAAAGCAGTTTGCAATGGCAGGACGGGAGCTGCGAGGCTCACCGTCCTGCTCCCGTCCTGCCATTGGAAACTACAGTGTCCCGGGGGTAGGCACCCCGGGACACTGCAGGAGCCGGCCCTGGGGGGTGGCGGTCCCCAGGGCCACCACAGGCTCCAGGAGGGGGGCCGCGCAGCCCCCCTCCCATCCAAATGCACAGCCCCGGGGAGGTGGTGGTTCCCGGGGCTGCGGGAGGGCAGAGAGCCCTCCCACACCATTTTTTTTATTAAAGCCCCGGGGGGTGGTGGTCCCCGGGGCTTGGGGGGCCTTAGAGGCCCCCTACACATAAAACTTAACCCCCGCATGCCCCCGGAACTTGGCCCACCCGGGGGCCAATTACCAAAGAAGCGCGTTTTTAATCGGCAGGATCCTCGCACCCTAAGCGCATCCTGCCGATCCTTGTAGGACCCCCTGAGCAGGCCTAGGGGGTCAGGGTGTTTCTACCCTGCCCCCTTTTTGTGTATTGCGCACTTTTTTTACTGCTTTCTTGTTCCTCAGTTCTACCGAGGAACAAGATGGCTGCCAACACGTCCTGATTTGGAGTGTTGACAGCCAATTAGCATGCAGCTCGTGGTCGGGAGGGTGCGCGGATCCTCCGTGCCTCTAAATATCGAAACTTTTATTTTGTATTTTCTCAGCAACTACTGAATGGATTTACACCATTTTTAAAAAGGGTGCTTTCTTAACCAAGCACTACCTTTTTGCCAAATTTGGTGTAATTCCGTTCAGCAGTTTTTGCTGTAGCCTTGCATAAAGTTTCCTATGGGAAATCGATTTTTTCACTCATATTTTTTTAATTTCTTTGCAACTACTGAACGGATTTACACCATTTTAAAAAAAGGTCGCTTTCTGAACCAAGCGCTACCTTTTTGCAAAATTTGGTGTAATTCCGTTCAGTAGTTCGGGCTGTAGCCGTGGCTAAAATTTCCTATGGGAATTAACATGGAGAAAACGGAGAAAACGCATTTTGGGACCCCCCTTTTTTCTCGGCCCCCGCTTGACGAATCAACCCGAGACTTTCAGGGTAGGAGCGGAGCGGGCCCCAACAAGTTGGAAGCTTTCGCGAAGATTCGTCAACCGGCGCAAGAGTTATTTCAAATAGAATGTTGCGGATTTCCTATGGATAAAGGTCCTAACTATAACTATCTACTGGCGACCGCCAGTAGATTATATATTATCTACTGGCGGTCGCCAGTAGATAGTTATAGTTAGGACCTATTTTCCATAGGAAATTCACAACATTCTATTTCCAATAACTTTGGCGCCGGTTGACGAAACTTCGCGAAATTTTCAAAACTTATGGCCCGCTCCGGTCCGCTCCTATCCTGAACGTTTTGGGGTGATTCGGCAAGTGGGGGCCGAGAAAAAAGGGGGGTCCCAAAACGTGTTTTCCCCATGCAATTTTCCATAGGAAACTTTAGACACGGCTACAGCCCGAACTGCTGAACGGAATTACACCAAATTTGGCAAAGGGGTAGTTCTTGGTTCAGAAAGAACCCTTTTTGTTAAATGGTGTAAATCCGTTCAGTAGTTGCTGAGAAAATCAAAAGTAAAATCACATATATATCTGGGCGGAGCCTAACCACACATGTCATCGTGAGATCTGATTGGCTGTCAGCACTTCATCCTGGAATTGCTGGCAGCCATCTTGGGACCAATATAAATGATAGTACCCCATTGAAATGCATTGTAGTGAATCAAAGATTTTGAGGGTTACCAAAAGGAGAACTATAAAGGGTGATAACAGACTTTAGTTACATTAGAATTCATTTGTTGATGGTACCATACTAATTTCAGGAATTGTGGTGTGTTCTAAGGTGATTTTACCCTGTGAAAAACCTTCTGCTGGGATATCATGAATCATGTTTGAGAGAAAACTATTTTCACATGCTTGTCCCATAGAGTTTTGGAAGGTGCTCCAGAAGCTAAAATGAGAGCATATTTTCTGTAAATTCACATTATCTTTCTCAGTCATGTGAGAAGGAAGTCTGACATTCTCAGTAAAACATGTACATCCAACAAGGGCAGAGACTGTCAGTTGATTCCTTTGTGTTCTACTGCAGCTTCCCAGAGTGTTCTAAAGAACAACTAGAGTGCTAACAGCCTTACTTATGACAAAAGTATGGCACACCTGAAGCCATCTTGATTGGAATAAACTGGTAACACTTAAAACATTTAATTTAAAAAGGAACAAAATGATGGGGTTCATTTTGTCATAGAAATTATGGGTAGTGCTATAGAAAGAAAAATTAGGACATGTTTCAAGTGAGATCTCAAATATCTTCCTGTTATATTTCAACAGGAGCAGCCTGTCAGTTGATGCCTTTGTGTTCTACTGCAGCTTCCCAGAGTGTTCTAAAGAACAACTAGAGTGCTAACAGCCTTACTTATGACAAAAGTATGGCACACCTGAAGCCATCTTGATTGGAATAAACTGGTAACACTTAAAACATTTAATTTAAAAAGGAACAAAATGATGGGGTTCATTTTGTCATAGAAATTATGGGTAGTGCTGTAGAAAGAAAAATTAGGACATGTTTCAAGTGTGATCTCAAATATCTTCCTGTTATATTTCAACAGGAGCAGCCTGCCAGTTGATGCCTTTGTGTTCTACTGCAGCTTCCCAGAATGTTCTAAAGAACAACTAGAGCGCTAACAGCCTTACTTATGACAAAAGTATGGCACACCTGAAGCCATCTTGATTGGAATAAACCGTTAATACTTAAAACATTTAATTTAAAAAGGAACAAAATGAGGGGGTTCTTTTTGAAATAGAAATTATGGTTAGTGCTGCAGAAAGAAAAATGAGGGCATGTTTTAAGTGAGATCTCAAATCCTCTTCTATTTCATTAGAAAATTCTGACATGCAGACTGAAACAATCACTTTCAATACCAGCAGCAGACTTCCAGTTAACTCCCTGGTGAGCAGTAGCTTTACTACAGTGATCTAATGAGCAACTAGAGTGCTAACATTCTGAATTTATGGCAAATGTGAGACACATCTGAATGCCTTCTTGATGGAATCAAAGTAAAAAACTGAAAGCATTTCCTACTGAGGAGACTGCAGGAAATGAGGAAATTAGGAAACTTCATAACAAAGAAGTCTTCCAAGATGGCCACCAGAGAAAAAAGAGCCCAAATGTAGCACAGATATTACCCAGATGTAGCCCACATATAGCCCAATGACAAAAGTGTGCAAAACACTTTTTATTTTTAGTTTTTTTGCAGTTTTATGTAGTGCAGACTGGTCAGGTATTGGAGCGTTGCATCTTAAAACATGACCCCCTACACTACACAAACACCACTGCACTACCCTAAACCCTAAAACACTACCCCCAGCACGACCCCCTACACTACCCAAACACCACTGCACTAACCTAAATCCTAAAACACTACCCCCAGCACGACCCCTACACTACCCAAACACCACTGCACTACCCTAAAACATGACCCCCTACACTACACAAACACCACTGCACTATCCTAAACCCTAAAACACTACCCCCAGCACGGCCCCCTACACTACACAAGCACCACTGCACTACCCTAAACCCTAAAACACTACCCCCAGCACGACCCCCTACACTACACAAACACCACTGCACTACCCTAAACCCTAAAACACTAACCCCTTCACGATCCCCTACACTACCCAAACACCACTGCACTAACCTAAATCCTAAAACAATACCCCCAGCACGACCCCCTACACTACCCAAACACCACTGCACTACCCTAAAACATGACCCCCTACACTACACAAACACCACTGCACTACCCTAAACCCTAAAACACTACCCCCAGCACAACCCACTACACTACACAAGCACCACTGCACTACCCTAAACCCTAAAACACTACCCCCAGCACGACCCCCTACACTGCCCGAACACCACTGCACTGCCCTAAACCTTGAAACACCAGCCCCTGCATGACCCCCTACACTGTTCGAACACCACTGCACTGCCCTAAACCCTGAACCACCCCCAGCATGACCCCCTACACTGCCCGAACACCACTGCACTGCCCTAAACCCTGAAACACCACCCCCTTCATGACCACCTACACTGCCCGAACACCACTGCACTGCCCTAAACCCTGAAACACCACCCCCAGCACGACCCCCTACACTGCTCAAACACCACTGCACTGCCCTAAACCCTGAAACACTATCCCCAGCAAGACCCCCTACACTGCCCGAACACCACTCCACTGCCCTAAAACCTGAAACATCACCCCCAGCAAGACCCCCTACACTCCCCGAACACCACTGCACTAAACCCTGAAACACCAACCCCAGCTCGACCTCCTACACTACCCGAACACCACTGCACTGCCCTAAACCCTGAAACACCACACCCAGCACGACCCCCTACACTGCCCGAACACCACTGCTCTGCCCAAAACCCTGAAACACCAGCCCCAGCACGACCCCCTAAACTGCCCGAACACCACTGCACTGCCCTAAACCCTGAAACACCAGCCCCAGCACGACCCCCTACACTGCCCGAACACCACTGCACTACCCTAAACCCAGAAACACCACCCCAGCACGACCCCCTACACTGCCCGAGCACCACTGCACTGCCCTAAACCCTGAAACACCAGCCAAAGCACGACCACCTACACTGCCCGAACACCACTGCACTGCCCTAAACCCTGAAACACCAGCCCCAGCACGACCACCTACACTGCACGAACACCACTGCACTGCCCTAAACCCTGAAACACCAGCCCCAGCATGACCCCCTACACTGCCCGAACACCACTGGACTGCCCTAAACCCTGAAACACCAGCCCCAGCACGACCACCTACACTGCACGAACACCACTGCACTGCCCTAAACCCTGAAACACCAGCCCCAGCATGACCCCCAACACTGCCCGAACACCACTGCCCTAAACCCTGAAACACCACCCCCAGCAAGACCCCCTACACTGCCCGAACACCACTGCCCTAAACCCTGAAACACCACCCCCAGCAAGACCCCCTACACTGCCCGAACACCACTGCACTGCCCTAAACCCTGAAACACCACCCCCAGCACGACCCCCTACCCTGCCCGAACACCAATGCTCTGTCCTGCCCAAAACCCTGAAACACCAGCCCCAGCACGACCCCCTACACTGCCCGAACACCACTGCACTGCCCTAAACCCTGAAACACCACCGCCAGCATGACCCCTACACTGCCCGAACACCACTGCACTCCCTAAACCCTGAAACACCACCCCCAGCACGACCGCCTACACTGCTTGAAAACCACTGCACTGCCCTAAACCCTGAAACACCAGCCCCAGCACGACCCCCTACACTGCCCGAACACCACTGCACTTCCCTAAACCCTCAAACACCAGCCCCAGCACGACCCCCTACACTGCCCGAACACCACTGCACTACCCTAAACCCTGAAACACCAGCCCCAGCAAGACCCCTACACTGCCTGAACACCACTGCACTGCCCTAAACCCTGAAACACCACCCCTTCACAACCCCCTACACTGCCCGAACACAACTGCACTGCCCTAAACCCTGAAACACCACCCACAGCACGACCCCTACACTGCCCAAACACCACTGCACTGCCCTAAACCCTGAAACACTACCCCCAGCAAGACCCCCTACACTGCCCGAACACCACTCCACTGCCCTAAACCCTGAAACATCACCCCCAGCAAGACCCCCTACACTGCCCGAACACCACTGCACTAAACCCTGAAACACCAACCCCAGCTCGACCTCCTACACTGCCCGAACACCACTGCACTGCCCTAAACCCTGAAACACCACCCCCAGCACGATCCCCTACACTGCCCAAACACCACTGCACTGCCCTAAACCCTGAAACACCAGCCCCAGCACGACCCCTACACTGCCCGAACACCACTGCACTGCCCTAAACCCTGAAACACCACCCCATGCACGACCCCCTACATTGCCCGAACACCACTGCACTGCCCTAAACCCTGAAACACCACCCCCAGCACGACCCCCTATATTGCCCGAACACCACTGCACTGCTCTAAACCCTGAAACACCACCCCCTGCATGACCCCCTACACTGCCCGAACACTACTGCACTGCCCCAAACCCAGAAACACCACCCCAGCACGACCCCCTACACTGCCCGAGCACCACTGCACTGCCCTAAACCCTGAAACACCAGCCAAAGCACGACCACCTACACTGCCCGAACACCACTGCACTGCCCTAAACCCTGAAACACCAGCCCCAGCACGACCACCTACACTGCACGAACACCACTGCACTGCCCTAAACCCTGAAACACCAGCCCCAGCATGACCCCCTACAATGCCCGAACACCACTGGACTGCCCTAAACCCTGAAACACCAGCCCCAGCACGACCACCTACACTGCACGAACACCACTGCACTGCCCTAAACCCTGAAACACCAGCCCCAGCATGACCCCCAACACTGCCCGAACACCACTGCCCTAAACCCTGAAACACCACCCCCAGCAAGACCCCCTACACTGCCCGAACACCACTGCCCTAAACCCTGAAACACCACCCCCAGCAAGACCCCCTACACTGCCCGAACACCACTGCACTGCCCTAAACCCTGAAACACCACCCCCAGCACGACTCCCTACCCTGCGCGAACACCAATGCTCTGTCCTGCCCAAAACCCTGAAACACCAGCCCCAGCACGACCCCCTACACTGCCCGAACACCACTGCACTGCCCTAAACCCTGAAACACCACCGCCAGCATGACCCCCTACACTGCCCGAACACCACTGCACTCCCCTAAACCCTGAAACACCACCCCCAGCACGACCGCCTACACTGCTTGAAAACCACTGCACTGCCCTAAACCCTGAAACACCAGCCCCAGCACGACCCCCTACACTGCCCGAACACCACTGCACTTCCCTAAACCCTCAAACACCAGCCCCAGCACGACCCCCTACACTGCCCGAACACCACTGCACTACCCTAAACCCTGAAACACCAGCCCCAGCAAGACCCCCTACACTGCCTGAACACCACTGCACTGCCCTAAACCCTGAAACACCACCCCCTTCACAACCCCCTACACTGCCCGAACACAACTGCACTGCCCTAAACCCTGAAACACCACCCACAGCACGACCCCCTACACTGCCCAAACACCACTGCACTGCCCTAAACCCTGAAACACTACCCCCAGCAAGACCCCCTACACTGCCCGAACACCACTCCACTGCCCTAAACCCTGAAACATCACCCCCAGCAAGACCCCCTACACTGCCCGAACACCACTGCACTAAACCCTGAAACACCAACCCCAGCTCGACCTCCTACACTGCCCGAACACCACTGCACTGCCCTAAACCCTGAAACACCACCCCCAGCACGATCCCCTACACTGCCCAAACACCACTGCACTGCCCTAAACCCTGAAACACCAGCCCCAGCACGACCCCCTACACTGCCCGAACACCACTGCACTGCCCTAAACCCTGAAACACCACCCCATGCACGACCCCCTACATTGCCCGAACACCACTGCACTGCCCTAAACCCTGAAACACCACCCCCAGCACGACCCCCTATATTGCCCGAACACCACTGCACTGCTCTAAACCCTGAAACACCACCCCCTGCATGACCCCCTACACTGCCCGAACACTACTGCACTGCCCCAAACCCTGAAACACCACCCCCAGCACGACCCCCTACACTGCCCGAACACCACTGCCCTAAACCCTGAAACACCACCCCCAGCAAGACCCCCTACACTGCCCGAACACCACTGCACTGCCCTAAACCCTGAAACATCACCCCCAGCAAGACCCCCTACACTGCCCGAACACCACTGCACTGCCCTAAACCCTGAAACACCAGCCCCAGCAAGACCCCCTACACTGCCCGAACACCGCTGCACTGCCCTAAACCCTGAAACACCACCCCCAGCACGATCCCCTACACTGCCCAAACACCACTGCACTGCCCTAAACCCTGAAACACCACCCCAGCACGACCCCTACACTGCCCGAACACCACTGCACTGCCCTAAACCATGAAACACCACCCCCCTGCACGACCCCCTACACTGCCCGAACACCACTGCACTGCCATAAACCCTAAAACACTACCCCCAGCATGACCCCCTACACTGCCCGAACACCACTGCACTGCCCTAAACCCTGAAACACCACCCCCAGCACGACCCCCACTATGCCCGAACACCACTGCACTGCCCTAAACCCTGAAACACCAGCCCCTGCACGACCCCCTACACTGCCCGAACACCACTGCACTGCCCTAAACCCTGAAACACCACCCCCAGCATGACCCCCTACACTGCCTGAACACCACTGCCCTAAACCCTGAAATACCACCCCCAGCAAGACCCCCTACAATGCCCGAACACCACTGCACTGCCCTAAACCCTGAAACACCACCTCCAGCACAACCCCCTACACTGCCTGAACACCATTGCTCTGCCCTAAACCCTGAAACACTGCCCCAGCAAGACCTCCTACACTGCCCGAACACCACTGCACTGCCCTAAACCCTGAAACATCACCCCCAGCAAGACCCCCTACACTGCCCGAACACCACTGCCCTAAACCCTGAAACACCACCCCCAGCACGACCCCCTACACTGCCCGAACACCACTGCACTGCCCTAAACCCTGAAACACCACCCCCAGCACGACCCCCTACACTGCCCGAACACCCCTGCTCTGCCCAAAACACTGAAACACCAGCCCCAGCATGACCCCCTACACTGCCCGAACACCACTGCACTGCCCTAAACCCTGAAACACCAGCCCCAGCACGACCCCCTACACTGCCCAAACACCACTGCACTACCCAAAACCCAGAAACACCGCCCCCAGCACGACCCCCTACACTGCCCGAACACCACTGCACTACCCAAAACCCAGAAACACCGCCCCCAGCACGACCCCCTACACTGCCCGAGCACCACTGCACTGCCCTAAACCCTGAAACACCAGCCCCAGCACGACCCCCTACACTGCCCGAACACCACTGCACTGCCCTAAACCCTGAAACACCATCCCCAGCACGACCCCCTACACTGCACGAACACCACTGCACTGCCCTAAACCCTGAAACACGACCCCCAGCAAGACCCCCTACACTGCCCGAACACCACTGCACTGCCCTAAACCCTGAAACACCAGCCCCAGCACGACCCCCTACACTGCCCGAACACCACTGCACTGCCCTAAACCGTGAAACACCAGCCTCAGCACGACCCCCTACACTGCCTGAACACCACTGCACTGCCCTGAACCCTGAAACACCAGCCCCAGCACAACACCCTACACTGCCCGAACACCACTGCACTGCCCTAAACCCTGAAACACCACCCCGTGCATGACCCCCTACACTGCCCGAACACCACTGCACTGCCCTAAACCCTGAAACACAACCCCCAGCGCGACCCCCTACACTGCCCGAACACCACTGCACTGCCCTAAACCCTGAAACACCACCCCTGCACAACCCCCTACACTGCTCGAACACTACTGCACTGCCCTAAACCCAGAAACACCATCCCCAGCACGACCCCCTAAACTGCACGAACACCACTGCACTGCCCTAAACCCTGAAACACTACCCCCAGCAAGACCCCCTACACTGCCCGAACACCACTGCTGCCCTAAACCCTGAAACACCACCCCCAGCAAGACCCCCTACACTGCCCGAACACCACTGAACTGCCCTAAACCCTGAAACACCAGCCCCAGCACGACCCCCTACACTACCCGAACACCACTGCTCTGCCCTAAACCCTGAAACACCACCCCCTGCATGACCCCTACACTGCCCGAACACCACTGTACTGCCCTAAACCCTGAAACCCCACCCCCAGCATGACCCCCTACACTGCCAGAACACCACTGCACTGCCCTAAACCCTGAAACACCACCCCCTGCACGACCCCCTACACTGCCCGAACACTACTGCACTGCCCTAAACCCTGAAACACCACCCCCAGCACGACCCCCTACACTGCACAAACACCACTGCACCGCCCTAAACCCTGAAACACTACCCCCAGCAAGACCCCCTACACTGCCCGAACACCACTGCACTGCCCTAAACCCTATAACATCACCCCCAGCAAGACCCCCTACACTGCCCGAACACCACTGCCCTAAACCCTGAAACACCACCCCAAGCAAGACCCCTACACTGCCCGAACACCACTGCACTGCCCTAAACCCTGAAACACCACCCCCAGCAAGACCCCCTACACTGCCCGAACACCACTGCACTGCCCTAAACCCTTAAACACCACCCCCAGCACGACCCCCTATACTGCCCGAACACCACTGCTCTGCCCAAAACCCTGAAACACCAGCCCCAGCATGACCCCCTACACTGCCCGAACACCACTGCACTGCCCTAAACCCTGAAACACCAGCCCCAGCACGAACCCCTACACTGCCCGAACACCATTGCACTGCCCTAAACCCTGAAACACCACCCCCAGCACGACCCCCTACACTGCCCGAACACCACTGCACTGCCCTAAACCCTGAAACACCAGCCCCAGCACAACCCCGTACACTGCCCGCACACCACTG
The DNA here is from genome assembly GCA_963921515.1 of Calotriton arnoldi. Classification (NCBI taxonomy): domain Eukaryota; kingdom Metazoa; phylum Chordata; class Amphibia; order Caudata; family Salamandridae; genus Calotriton; species Calotriton arnoldi. The sequence continues at coordinate 228,956 of CAWUFW010017823.1, forward strand.
CACTGCCCTAAACCCTGAAACACCAGCCCCAGCACAACCCCGTACATTGCCCGAACACCACTGCACTGCCCTAAACCCTGAAACATCAGCCCCAGCACGACCGCCTACACTGCCCGAAAACTACTGCACTGCCCTAAACCCTGAAACACCACCCCCAGCAAGACTACCTACACTGGACGAACACCACTGCACTGCCCTAAACCCTGAAACACCACCCCCTGCACAACCCCTACACTGCCCAAACACTACTGCACTGCCCTAAACACTGAAACACCACCCTCAGCATGACACCCTACACTGCCCGAACACCACTGCACTGCCCTAAACCCTGAAACACCACCCCAGCACGACCCCCTACACTGCCCGAACACCACTGCACTCCTAAACCCTGAAACACCACCCCCTGCACGACCCCCTACACTGCCCGAACACCACTGCACTGCCCTAAACCCTGAAACACCACCCCCAGCACGACCCCCTACACTGCCTGAGCACCATTGCTCTGCCCTAAACCCTGAAACACTAGCCACAGCACGACCCCCTACACTGCCCGAACACCACTGCACTGCCCTAAACCCTGAAACACCTCCCCAGCACGACCCCCTACACTGCCCGAACACCACTGCACTGCCCTAAACCCTGAAACACCAGCCCCAGCAAGACCCCCTACACTGCCCGAACACCACTGCATTGCCCTAGACTCTGAAACACCAGCCCCAGCAAGACCCCCTACACTGCCCGAACACCACTGCACTGCCCTAAACCCTGAAACACCAGCCCCAGCATGACCCCCTACACTGCCCGAACACCACTGCACTGCCCTAAACCCTGAAACACCAGCCCCAGCACGACCCCCTACACTGCCCGAACACCACTGCACTGCCCTAAACCCTGAAACACCAGCCCCAGCACGACCCCCTACACTGCCCGAACACCACTGCACAGCCCTAAACCCTGAAACACCAGCCCCAGCACCACCCCCTACAATGCCCGAACACCACTGTACTGCCCTAAACCCTGAAACACCACCCCTGCACCGCCCCCTACACTGCCCGAACACCACTGCACTGCCCTAAACCCTGAAACACCACCCCCTGCACGACCCCCTACACTGCCCGAACACCACTGCACTGCCCTAAACCCTGAAACATGACCCCCCTACACTGCCCGAACACCACTGCACTTCCCTAAACCCTGAAACACTACCCCCAGCAAGACCCCTACACTGCCCGAACACCACTGCACTGCCCTAAACCCTGAAACATCAGCCCCAGCAAGACCCCCTACACTGCCCGAACACCACTGACCTAAACCCTGAAACACCACCCCCAGCAAGACCCCCTACACTGCCCGAACACCACTGACCTGCCCTAAACCCTGAAACACTACCCCCAGCATGACCCCCTACACTGCCCGAACACCACTGCTCTGCCCAAAACCCTGAAACACCAGCCCCAGCACGACCCCCTACACTGCCCGAACACCACTGCACTGCCCTAAACCTTGAAACACCAGCCCCTGCATGACCCCTACACTGCCCGAACACCACTGCACTACCCTAAACCCTGAAACATCAACCCCAGCACGACCCCCTACACTGCCCGAGCACCACTGCACTGCCCTAAACCCTGAAACACCAGCCCCAGCACGACCCCTACACTGCCCGAACACCACTGCACTGCCCTAAACCCTGAAACACCAGCCCCAGCACGACCGCCTACACTGCCCGAACACCACTGCACTGCCCTAAACCCTGAAACACCAGCCCCAGCACGACCGCCTACACTGCCCGAACACCACTGCACTGCCCTAAACCCTGAAACACCAGCCCCAGCACGACCCCCTACTCTGCCCGAACACCACTGCACTGCCCTAAACCGTGAAACACCAGCCCCAGCACGACCCCCTACACTGCCTGAACACCACTGCACTGCCCTGAACCCTGAAACACCAGCCCCAGCACGACACCCTACACTGCCCGAACACCACTGCACTGCCCTAAACCCGGAAACACCACCCCGTGCATGACCCCCTACACTGCCCGAACACCACTGCACTGCCCTAAACCCTGAAACACAACCCCAGCGCGACCCCCTACACTGCCCGAACACCACTGCACTGCCCTAAACCCTGAAACACCACCCCCTGCACAACCCCCTACACTGCTCGAACACTACTGCACTGCCCTAAACCCAGAAACACCATCCCCAGCACGACCCCCTATACTGCACGAACACCACTGCACTGCCCTAAACCCTGAAACACTACCCCCAGCAAGACCCCTACACTGCCCGAACACCACTGCACTGCCCTAAACCCTGAAACATCACCCCCAGCAAGACCCCCTACACTGCCCGAACACCACTGCACTGCCCTAAACCCTGAAACACCACCCCCAGCAAGACCCCCTACACTGCCCGAACACCACTGCACTGCCCTAAACCCTGAAACACCAGCCCCAGCACGACCCCCTACACTGCCCGAACACCACTGCACTGCCCTAAACCCTGAAACACCACCCCTGCACGACCCCCTACACTGCCCGAACACCACTGCACTGCCCTAAACCCTGAAACCCCACCCCCAGCATGACCCCCTACACTGCCAGAACACCACTGCACTGCCCTAAACCCTGAAACACCACCCCCAGCACGACCCCCTACACTGCCCGAACACCACTGCACTGCCCTAAACCCTGAAACACCACCCCCAGCACGACCCCCTACACTGCACAAACACCACTGCACCGCCCTAAACCCTGAAACACTACCCCCAGCAAGACCCCCTACACTGCCCGAACACCACTGCACTGCCCTAAACCCTGATAACATCACCCCCAGCAAGACCCCCTACACTGCCCGAACACCACTGCACTCCTAAACCCTGAAACACCACCCCAAGCACGACCCCCTACACTGCCCGAACACCACTGCACTGCCCTAAACCCTGAAACACCAGCCCCAGCACGACCCCCTACACTGCCCGAACACCACTGCACTGCCCTAAACCCTGAAACACCAGCCCCAGCACGACCCCCTACACTGCCCGAACACCACTGCACTGCCCTAAACCCTGAAACACCAGCCCCAGCACGACCCCCTACACTGCCCGAACACCACTGCACTGCCCTAAACCCTGAAACACCAGCCCCAGCACGACCCCCTACTCTGCCCGAACACCACTGCACTGCCCTAAACCGTGAAACACCAGCCTCAGCACGACCCCCTACACTGCCTGAACACCACTGCACTGCCCTGAACCCTGAAACACCAGCCCCAGCACAACACCCTACACTGCCCGAACACCACTGCACTGCCCTAAACCCTGAAACACCACCCCGTGCATGACCCCCTACACTGCCCGAACACCACTGCACTGCCCTAAACCCTGAAACACAACCCCCAGCGCGACCCCTACACTGCCCGAACACCACTGCACTGCCCTAAACCCTGAAACACCACCCCCTGCACAACCCCCTACACTGCTCGAACACTACTGCACTGCCCTAAACCCAGAAACACCATCCCCAGCACGACCCCCTAAACTGCACGAACACCACTGCACTGCCCTAAACCCTGAAACACTACCCCCAGCAAGACCCCTACACTGCCCGAACACCACTGCCCTAAACCCTGAAACACCACCCCCAGCAAGACCCCCTACACTGCCCGAACACCACTGAACTGCCCTAAACCCTGAAACACCAGCCCCAGCACGACCCCCTACACTACCCGAACACCACTGCTCTGCCCTAAACCCTGAAACACCACCCCTGCATGACCCCCTACACTGCCCGAACACCACTGTACTGCCCTAAACCCTGAAACCCCACCCCCAGCATGACCCCCTACACTGCCAGAACACCACTGCACTGCCCTAAACCCTGAAACACCACCCCTGCACGACCCCCTACACTGCCCGAACACTACTGCACTGCCCTAAACCCTGAAACACCACCCCCAGCACGACCCCCTACACTGCACAAACACCACTGCACCGCCCTAAACCCTGAAACACTACCCCCAGCAAGACCCCCTACACTGCCCGAACACCACTGCACTGCCCTAAACCCTATAACATCACCCCCAGCAAGACCCCTACACTGCCCGAACACCACTGCCCTAAACCCTGAAACACCACCCCAAGCAAGACCCCTACACTGCCCGAACACCACTGCACTGCCCTAAACCCTTAAACACCACCCCCAGCACGACCCCCTATACTGCCCGAACACCACTGCTCTGCCCAAAACCCTGAAACACCAGCCCCAGCATGACCCCCTACACTGCCCGAACACCACTGCACTGCCCTAAACCCTGAAACACCAGCCCCAGCACGAACCCCTACACTGCCCGAACACCATTGCACTGCCCTAAACCCTGAAACACCACCCCCAGCACAACCCCCTACACTGCCCGAACACCACTGCACTGCCCTAAACCCTGAAACACCAGCCCCAGCACAACCCCGTACACTGCCCGCACACCACTGCACTGCCCTAAACCCTGAAACACCAGCCCCAGCACAACCCCGTACACTGCCCGAACACCACTGCACTGCCCTAAACCCTGAAACATCAGCCCCAGCACGACCGCCTACACTGCCCGAAAACTACTGCACTGCCCTAAACCCTGAAACACCACCCCCAGCAAGACTACCTACACTGGACGAACACCACTGCACTGCCCTAAACCCTGAAACACCACCCCTGCACAACCCCCTACACTGCCCAAACACTACTGCACTGCCCTAAACACTGAAACACCACCCTCAGCATGACACCCTACACTGCCCGAACACCACTGCACTGCCCTAAACCCTGAAACACCACCCCAGCACGACCCCCTACACTGCCCGAACACCACTGCACTAAACCCTGAAACACCACCCCTGCACGACCCCCTACACTGCCGGAACACCACTGCACTGCCCTAAACCCTGAAACACCACCCCCAGCACGACCCCCTACACTGCCTGAGCACCATTGCTCTGCCCTAAACCCTGAAACACTAGCCACAGCACGACCCCTACACTGCCCGAACACCACTGCACTGCCCTAAACCCTGAAACACCACCCCCAGCACGACCCCCTACACTGCCCGAACACCACTGCACTGCCCTAAACCCTGAAACACCAGCCCCAGCAAGACCCCCTACACTGCCCGAACACCACTGCATTGCCCTAGACTCTGAAACACCAGCCCCAGCAAGACCCCCTACACTGCCCGAACACCACTGCACTGCCCTAAACCCTGAAACACCAGCCCCAGCATGACCCCCTACACTGCCCGAACACCACTGCACTGCCCTAAACCCTGAAACACCAGCCCCAGCACGACCCCCTACACTGCCCGAACACCACTGCACTGCCCTAAACCCTGAAACACCAGCCCCAGCACGACCCCCTACACTGCCCGAACACCACTGCACAGCCCTAAACCCTGAAACACCAGCCCCAGCACCACCCCCTACAATGCCCGAACACCACTGTACTGCCCTAAACCCTGAAACACCACCCCTGCACCGACCCCTACACTGCCCGAACACCACTGCACTGCCCTAAACCCTGAAACACCACCCCTGCACGACCCCCTACACTGCCCGAACACCACTGCACTGCCCTAAACCCTGAAACATGACCCCCCTACACTGCCCGAACACCACTGCACTTCCCTAAACCCTGAAACACTACCCCCAGCAAGACCCCCTACACTGCCCGAACACCACTGCACTGCCCTAAACCCTGAAACATCAGCCCCAGCAAGACCCCCTACACTGCCCGAACACCACTGACCTAAACCCTGAAACACCACCCCCAGCAAGACCCCCTACACTGCCCGAACACCACTGACCTGCCCTAAACCCTGAAACACTACCCCCAGCATGACCCCCTACACTGCCCGAACACCACTGCTCTGCCCAAAACCCTGAAACACCAGCCCCAGCACGACCCCCTACACTGCCCGAACACCACTGCACTGCCCTAAACCCTGAAACACCAGCCCCTGCATGACCCCCTACACTGCCCGAACACCACTGCACTACCCTAAACCCTGAAACATCAACCCCAGCACGACCCCCTACACTGCCCGAGCACCACTGCACTGCCCTAAACCCTGAAACACCAGCCCCAGCACGACCCCTACACTGCCCGAACACCACTGCACTGCCCTAAACCCTGAAACACCAGCCCCAGCACGACCGCCTACACTGCCCGAACACCACTGCACTGCCCTAAACCCTGAAACACCAGCCCCAGCACGACCGCCTACACTGCCCGAACACCACTGCACTGCCCTAAACCCTGAAACACCAGCCCCAGCACGACCCCCTACTCTGCCCGAACACCACTGCACTGCCCTAAACCGTGAAACACCAGCCTCAGCACGACCCCCTACACTGCCTGAACACCACTGCACTGCCCTGAACCCTGAAACACCAGCCCCAGCACAACACCCTACACTGCCCGAACACCACTGCACTGCCCTAAACCCTGAAACACCACCCCGTGCATGACCCCCTACACTGCCCGAACACCACTGCACTGCCCTAAACCCTGAAACACAACCCCCAGCGCGACCCCCTACACTGCCCGAACACCACTGCACTGCCCTAAACCCTGAAACACCACCCCCTGCACAACCCCTACACTGCTCGAACACTACTGCACTGCCCTAAACCCAGAAACACCATCCCCAGCACGACCCCCTATACTGCACGAACACCACTGCACTGCCCTAAACCCTGAAACACTACCCCCAGCAAGACCCCCTACACTGCCCGAACACCACTGCACTGCCCTAAACCCTGAAACATCACCCCCAGCAAGACCCCCTACACTGCCCGAACACCACTGCCCTAAACCCTGAAACACCACCCCCAGCAAGACCCCCTACACTGCCCGAACACCACTGAACTGCCCTAAACCCTGAAACACCAGCCCCAGCACGACCCCCTACACTACCCGAACACCACTGCTCTGCCCTAAACCCTGAAACACCACCCCTGCACGACCCCCTACACTGCCCGAACACCACTGTACTGCCCTAAACCCTGAAACCCCACCCCCAGCATGACCCCCTACACTGCCAGAACACCACTGCACTGCCCTAAACCCTGAAACACCACCCCCTGCACGACCCCCTACACTGCCCGAACACTACTGCACTGCCCTAAACCCTGAAACACCACCCCCAGCACGACCCCCTACACTGCACAAACACCACTGCACCGCCCTAAACCCTGAAACACTACCCCCAGCAAGACCCCCTACACTGCCCGAACACCACTGCACTGCCCTAAACCCTATAACATCACCCCCAGCAAGACCCCCTACACTGCCCGAACACCACTGCCCTAAACCCTGAAACACCACCCCAAGCAAGACCCCCTACACTGCCCGAACACCACTGCACTGCCCTAAACCCTTAAACACCAGCCCCAGCATGACCCCCTACACTGCCCGAACACCACTGCACTGCCCTAAACCCTGAAACACCAGCCCCAGCACGAACCCCTACACTGCCCGAACACCATTGCACTGCCCTAAACCCTGAAACACCACCCCCAGCACGACCCCCTACACTGCCCGAACACCACTGCACTGCCCTAAACCCTGAAACACCAGCCCCAGCACAACCCCGTACACTGCCCGCACACCACTGCACTGCCCTAAACCCTGAAACACCAGCCCCAGCACAACCCCGTACATTGCCCGAACACCACTGCACTGCCCTAAACCCTGAAACATCAGCCCCAGCACGACCGCCTACACTGCCCGAAAACTACTGCACTGCCCTAAACCCTGAAACACCACCCCCAGCAAGACTACCTACACTGGACGAACACCACTGCACTGCCCTAAACCCTGAAACACCACCCCTGCACAACCCCCTACACTGCCCAAACACTACTGCACTGCCCTAAACCCTGAAACACCACCCCTCAGCATGACACCCTACACTGCCCGAACACCACTGCACTGCCCTAAACCCTGAAACACCACCCCAGCACGACCCCCTACACTGCCCGAACACCACTGCACTAAACCCTGAAACACCACCCCCTGCACGACCCCCTACACTGCCCGAACACCACTGCACTGCCCTAAACCCTGAAACACCACCCCCAGCACGACCCCCTACACTGCCTGAGCACCATTGATCTGCCCTAAACCCTGAAACACTAGCCACAGCACGACCCCCTACACTGCCCGAACACCACTGCACTGCCCTAAACCCTGAAACACCACCCCCAGCACGACCCCCTACACTGCCCGAACACCACTGCACTGCCCTAAACCCTGAAACACCAGCCCCAGCAAGACCCCCTACACTGCCCGAACACCACTGCATTGCCCTAGACTCTGAAACACCAGCCCCAGCAAGACCCCCTACACTGCCCGAACACCACTGCACTGCCCTAAACCCTGAAACACCAGCCCCAGCATGACCCCCTACACTGCCCGAACACCACTGCACTGCCCTAAACCCTGAAACACCAGCCCCAGCACGACCCCCTACACTGCCCGAACACCACTGCACTGCCCTAAACCCTGAAACACCAGCCCCAGCACGACCCCCTACACTGCCCGAACACCACTGCACAGCCCTAAACCCTGAAACACCAGCCCCAGCACCACCCCTACAATGCCCGAACACCACTGTACTGCCCTAAACCCTGAAACACCACCCCCTGCACCGCCCCCTACACTGCCCGAACACCACTGCACTGCCCTAAACCCTGAAACACCACCCCTGCACGACCCCCTACACTGCCCGAACACCACTGCACTGCCCTAAACCCTGAAACACCACCCCTGCACGACCCCTACACTGCCCGAACACCACTGCACTGCCCTAAACCCTGAAACACCACCCCCAGCACGACCCCCTACACTGCCCGAACACCACTGCACTGCCCTAAACCCTGAAACACCACCCCCAGCACGACCCCCTACACTGCCCGAACACCACTGCACTGCCCTAAACCCTGAAACACCACCCCCAGCACGACCCCTACACTGCCCGAACACCACTGCACTGCCCTAAACCCTGAAACACCACCCCCAGCACGACCCCCTACACTGCCCGAACACCACTGCACTGCCCTAAACCCTGAAACACCAGCCCCAGCACGACCCCCTACACTGCCCGAACACCACTGCACTGCCCTAAACCCTGAAACACCAGCCCCAGCATGACCCCCTACACTGCCCGAACACCACTGCACTGCCCTAAACCCTGAAACACCAGCCCCAGCACGACCCCCTACACTGCCCGAACACCACTGCACTGCCCTAAACCCTGAAACACCACCCCCAGCACGACCCCTACACTGCCCGAACACCACTGCACTGCCCTAAACCCTGAAACACCACCCCCAGCACGACCCCCTACACTGCCCGAACACCACTGCACTGCCCTAAACCCTGAAACACCAGCCCCAGCACGACCCCCTACACTGCCCGAACACCACTGCACTGCCCTAAACCCTGAAACACCACCCCCAGCACGACCCCCTACACTGCCCGAACACCACTGCACTGCCCTAAACCCTGAAACACCACCCCCAGCACGACCCCCTACACTGCCCGAACACCACTGCACTGCCCTAAACCCTGAAACACCACCCCCAGCACGACCCCCTACACTGCCCGAACACCACTGCACTGCCCTAAACCCTGAAACACCACCCCAAGCACGACCCCCTACACTGCCCGAACACCACTGCACTGCCCTAAACCCTGAAACACCAGCCCCAGCACGACCCCCTACACTGCCCGAACACCACTGCACTGCCCTAAACCCTGAAACACCAGCCCCAGCACGACCCCCTACACTGCCCGAACACCACTGCACTGCCCTAAACCCTGAAACACCACCCCCAGCACGACCCCCTACACTGCCCGAACACCACTGCACTGCCCTAAACCCTGAAACACCAGCCCCAGCACGACCCCTACACTGCCCGAACACCACTGCACTGCCCTAAACCCTGAAACACCAGCCCCAGCACGACCCCGTACACTGCCCGAACACCACTGCACTGCCCTAAACCCTGAAACACCAGCCCCAGCACGACCCCCTACACTGCCCGAACACCACTGCACTGCCCTAAACCCTGAAACACCAGCCCCAGCACGACTCCCTACACTGCCCGAACACCACTGCACTGCCCTAAACCCTGAAACACCACCCCCTGCACGACCCCCTACACTGCCCGAACACCACTGCACTGCCCTAAACCCTGAAACACCACCCCTCAGCATGACACCCTACACTGCCCGAACACCACTGCACTGCCCTAAACCCTGAAACACCACCCCAGCACGACCCCCTACACTGCCCGAACACCACTGCACTAAACCCTGAAACACCACCCCCTGCACGACCCCCTACACTGCCGGAACACCACTGCACTGCCCTAAACCCTGAAACACCACCCCCAGCACGACCCCCTACACTGCCTGAGCACCATTGATCTGCCCTAAACCCTGAAACACTAGCCACAGCACGACCCCCTACACTGCCCGAACACCACTGCACTGCCCTAAACCCTGAAACACCACCCCCAGCACGACCCCCTACACTGCCCGAACACCACTGCACTGCCCTAAACCCTGAAACACCAGCCCCAGCAAGACCCCCTACACTGCCCGAACACCACTGCATTGCCCTAGACTCTGAAACACCAGCCCCAGCAAGACCCCCTACACTGCCCGAACACCACTGCACTGCCCTAAACCCTGAAACACCAGCCCCAGCATGACCCCCTACACTGCCCGAACACCACTGCACTGCCCTAAACCCTGAAACACCAGCCCCAGCACGACCCCCTACACTGCCCGAACACCACTGCACTGCCCTAAACCCTGAAACACCAGCCCCAGCACGACCCCCTACACTGCCCGAACACCACTGCACAGCCCTAAACCCTGAAACACCAGCCCCAGCACCACCCCCTACAATGCCCGAACACCACTGTACTGCCCTAAACCCTGAAACACCACCCCCTGCACCGCCCCTACACTGCCCGAACACCACTGCACTGCCCTAAACCCTGAAACACCACCCCCTGCACGACCCCCTACACTGCCCGAACACCACTGCACTGCCCTAAACCCTGAAACACCACCCCCTGCACCACCCCCTACACTGCCCGAACACCACTGCACTGCCCTAAACCCTGAAACACCACCCCTGCACCGCCCCCTACACTGCCCGAACACCACTGCACTGCCCTAAACCCTGAAACACCACCCCCAGCATGACCCCTTTACTGCTCAAACACCACTGCACTGCCCCAAACCCTGAAACACCACTTCCAGCATGACCCCCTACACTGTCCGAACACCACTGCCCTAAACCCTGAAACACCACCCCTGCACGACCCCCTACACTGCCCGAACACCACTGCACTGCCCTAAACCCTGAAACACCACCCCCTGCACTACCCCCTACACTGCCCGAACACCACTGCACTGCCCTAAACCCTGAAACACCACCCCCAGCACGACCCCCTACACTGCCCGAACACCACTGCACTGCCCTAAACCCAGAAACACCACCCCCAGCACGACCCCCTACACTGCCCGAACACCACTGCACTGCCCTAAACCCTGAAACACTACCCCCAGCAAGACCCCCTACACTGCCCGAACACCACTGCACTGCCCTAAACCCTGAAACATCACCCCCAGCAAGACCCCCTACACTGCCCGAACACCACTGCACTGCCCTAAACCCTGAAACACCACCCCCAGCACGACCCCCTACACTGCCCGAACACCACTGCACTGCCCTAAACCCTGAAACACCACCCCCAGCACGACCCCCTACACTGCCCGAACACCACTGTACTGCCCTAAACCCTGAAACCCCACCCCCAGCATGACCCCCTACACTGCCCAGAACACCACTGCACTGCCCTAAACCCTGAAACACCACCCCCTGCACGACCCCCTACACTGCCCGAACACTACTGCACTGCCCTAAACCCTGAAACACCACCCCCAGCACGACTCCCTACACTGCACAAACACCACTGCACCGCCCTAAACCCTGAAACACTACCCCCAGCAAGACCCCCTACACTGCCCGAACACCACTGCACTGCCCTAAACCCTATAACATCACCCCCAGCAAGACCCCTACACTGCCCGAACACCACTGCACCCTAAACCCTGAAACACCACCCCAAGCAAGACCCCTACACTGCCCGAACACCACTGCACTGCCCTAAACCCTTAAACACCAGCCCCAGCATGACCCCCTACACTGCCCGAACACCACTGCACTGCCCTAAACCCTGAAACACCAGCCCCAGCACGAACCCCTACACTGCCCGAACACCATTGCACTGCCCTAAACCCTGAAACACCACCCCCAGCACGACCCCCTACACTGCCCGAACACCACTGCACTGCCCTAAACCCTGAAACACCAGCCCCAGCACAACCCCGTACACTGCCCGCACACCACTGCACTGCCCTAAACCCTGAAACACCAGCCCCAGCACAACCCCGTACATTGCCCGAACACCACTGCACTGCCCTAAACCCTGAAACATCAGCCCCAGCACGACCGCCTACACTGCCCGAAAACTACTGCACTGCCCTAAACCCTGAAACACCACCCCCAGCAAGACTACCTACACTGGACGAACACCACTGCACTGCCCTAAACCCTGAAACACCACCCCCTGCACAACCCCCTACACTGCCCAAACACTACTGCACTGCCCTAAACCCTGAAACACCACCCCTCAGCATGACACCCTACACTGCCCGAACACCACTGCACTGCCCTAAACCCTGAAACACCACCCCAGCACGACCCCCTACACTGCCCGAACACCACTGCACTAAACCCTGAAACACCACCCCTGCACGACCCCCTACACTGCCGGAACACCACTGCACTGCCCTAAACCCTGAAACACCACCCCCAGCACGACCCCCTACACTGCCTGAGCACCATTGATCTGCCCTAAACCCTGAAACACTAGCCACAGCACGACCCCCTACACTGCCCGAACACCACTGCACTGCCCTAAACCCTGAAACACCACCCCCAGCACGACCCCTACACTGCCCGAACACCACTGCACTGCCCTAAACCCTGAAACACCAGCCCCAGCAAGACCCCCTACACTGCCCGAACACCACTGCACTGCCCTAGACACTGAAACACCAGCCCCAGCAAGACCCCCTACACTGCCCGAACACCACTGCACTGCCCTAAACCCTGAAACACCAGCCCCAGCATGACCCCTACACTGCCCGAACACCACTGCACTGCCCTAAACCCTGAAACACCAGCCCCAGCACGACCCCTACACTGCCCGAACACCACTGCACTGCCCTAAACCCTGAAACACCAGCCCCAGCACGACCCCCTACACTGCCCGAACACCACTGCACAGCCCTAAACCCTGAAACACCAGCCCCAGCACCACCCCCTACAATGCCCGAACACCACTGTACTGCCCTAAACCCTGAAACACCACCCCCTGCACCGCCCCTACACTGCCCGAACACCACTGCACTGCCCTAAACCCTGAAACACCACCCCCTGCACGACCCCCTACACTGCCCGAACACCACTGCACTGCCCTAAACCCTGAAACACCACCCCTGCACCACCCCCTACACTGCCCGAACACCACTGCACTGCCCTAAACCCTGAAACACCACCCCCTGCACCGCCCCCTACACTGCCCGAACACCACTGCACTGCCCTAAACCCTGAAACACCACCCCCAGCATGACCCCCTTTACTGCTCAAACACCACTGCACTGCCCCAAACCCTGAAACACCACTTCCAGCATGACCCCCTACACTGTCCGAACACCACTGCCCTAAACCCTGAAACACCACCCCTGCACGACCCCCTACACTGCCCGAACACCACTGCACTGCCCTAAACCCTGAAACACCACCCCCTGCACTACCCCCTACACTGCCCGAACACCACTGCACTGCCCTAAACCCTGAAACACCACCCCCAGCACGACCCCCTACACTGCCCGAACACCACTGCACTGCCCTAAACCCTAAAACACCACCCCCAGCACGACCCCTACACTGCCCGAACACCACTGCACTGCCCTAAACCCTAGAACACTACCCCCAGCATGACCCCCTACACTACCCGAACACCACTGCACTACCCTAAACCCTAAAATACTCCCCCAGCACGACCCCCTACACTACCCGAACACCACTGCACTGCCCTAAACCCTAAAACACTCCCCCAGCACGACCCCTACACTACCCGAACACCACTGCACTGCCCTAAACCCTAAAACACTCCCCCAGCACGACCCCCTACACTACCTAAACACCACTGTACTGCCCTAAACCCTAAAACACTACCCCGCATGACCCCTACACTACCCAAATACCAATGCACTACCCTAATCCCTAAAACACTACCCCCCGCACAACCCCTACACTACCCAAAGACCACTGCACTACCCTAAACTCTAAAACAATACCCCCGCACGACTCCCTACACTACCCAAAGACCACTGCACTACCCTAAACCCTAAAACACGACCTCCTACACTACACAAACACCCCTGCACTACCCTAAACCCTAAAACACTACCCCCAGCACGAACCCCTACACTACCCAAACACCACTGCACTACCCTAAACCATAAAACACTACCCCAGCAGTACCCCTACGCTACCCAAACACCACTGCACTACCCTAAACCCTAAAACACTACCCCCAGCAGTACCCCCTACACTACCCAAACACCATTGCACTACCCTAAACCCTAAAACACTACCCCCAGCAGTATCCCCTACACTACCCAAATACCACTGCACTACCCTAAACCCTAAAACCCTAAAACACTAATCCCAGCACGACCCCTACACTACCCAAACACCACTGTACTACCCTAAACCCTAAAACACTCCCCCAGCACGACTCCCTACACTACCCAAACACCACTGCACTACCCTAAACCCTAAATCTACCCCCAGCATGACCCCCTACACTACACAAACACCACTGCACTACCCTAAACCCTAAAACACTACCCCCAGCACGACCCTCTTCACTACCTAAACACAACTGCACAATTTGTTACAGGCGTTGCAACGCAGGCCTGTGGTGCTTACTGGAAGTACCTGGTGGGCTAGTTGGGCCCCAGGGACTCTCAGGATTCAAGGTGACCTAATCCCCCAACTTAAAACGCGCCACGGGGCGCGTTTGCACAGTGGTGAAGGGAGGGCGGGGCCTCAGGTGACATGTGCGCAAACACGCCCTGTGGTGCGCTTTAAGTTGGGGAGTTAATTCCCTTTGAATCCTGGGGGCCAACTAGCCCACCAGGTACCTTCAGTAAGCACAACAGAGTTGCGTTGCAGAGAGGTGAAAAAGGTGCGTGGCCTCGGAACGCCTCTCTGCAACTCAGCTCTGTGGTCCTAACTGTAGGTACCTGGGGGGCTAGTTGGGCCCCAGGGACCCTCAGGATTCAAGGGGACTTAATCCCGCAACTTAAAACGCGCCACGGGGCGCGTTTGCACACATGTCACCTCAGGCCCCCTCCCTTCACCACTGTGCAAGCGCGCACTGGCTCTGGTTAGTCAGGAGTCAGTTACCACCAGTACCCGTCTGAAAAAGTTGTGGGCACAGGATGATTTTGCAACAAGGCCTCTTTCTGCTCCTCTGTTGGTTCTTTCTGCACATCTTTTGCTTCTTTCTGTGCGTTATTTCTTCTTTCTTCACATGTCCTACCTCTGTTGGCATAGTTAGAAACTAGCATTTAAAAACCTTTGAAATTCACTTAAAAATCATAGGTTTCAGGCACGTTATAGTTAGAAATTAGCATTTAAAAAACCTTTGAAATTCACTGAAAAAACCATAGGTTTCAGTCACGTTATAGTTAGAAATTAGCATTTAAAAAACCTTTGAAATTCACTGAAAAAACCATAGGTTTCAGGCACGTTATAGTTAGAAATTAGCATTTAAAAACCTTTGAAATTCACTGAAAAAACCATAGGTTTCAGACACGTTATAGTTAGAAATTAACATTTAAAAAACCTTTGAAATTCACTGAAAAAACCATAGGTTTTATGGACAGTTATAGTTAGTTGGACATTGCACTCGTACAAAACCCGTGAAATTCCCCTGTTATAGTTAGTTCAGCTAACTATAACTCGCGCCCGCAATGCACTGCTGATGACGTCACATATTACATCACTCATGACATGGTCAGTGACATCACTGATGACATCACTGATGACATCTCAAATGACATCACTGATGACATCATCCATGTGATAATTTCATGCATCTTCTCACACCCTAATATAACTTTTGATACACCCACTCTAAATTACAGACTGCCATTCTCAAAACCATAGACACTCCAACACCAAAAACTACATACCCACTCACTGATTCTTAGGTCTACACACACATCCACTCACTCACCTGTACAGTCACTCATACTTACAGTCACTCAGTACAGGACTATTATATGCACTCATACACCTATATAAACACTCACACACCGCCACTCATCCATAGAGGTACTCACACACCTAGTCAGTCATGCAAAAATTAATCACACACCCATTTACTCACCTATACAGTTATACACACACCAGCTCACTTACTCATACAAATACTAGCACATTCTTACGCTCTTATACAATAACTGATACAAGCACACACGCATCCATACAGCCACTCTCACAATAACACACTCTCACTTATAGCCATTTAAATACTCTAACACACATATATACTGCCTTTTACATATGTAGTTACTCGCACATGTACCACTGAGATATACATTCACTCACTAACACACCCATACACACACTCACCCACCCAAGCAGTCCATCACAGATGCACTCTTGAAATCATGCACCCAGTGAATCACCCACTCACACATCTATGTATAGAGTCACACACACCCCACCCACACAAACACTCAGGCAGCCATACAGATACTCAGAGAACCAATCAATAACCCATATAGACACTCATGTAGCTATTCGCAAATCCATGCATCCACTTACACACCAACAAACAGACGGATACAGACATTCACACAGTTTAGTCACTAACCCATGCATTCAGTAAGATACGTTTAATCACTCACTTGTAGAGTCAGTCACGCACGTACTAAATCATCCATTCAGACACTTATACACCCACTCATTCTTCAATACACCTTTCCCTATATATATTAAACATATTTAAACTTTACAGAAACACACAGTCACTGGATGATGTCATATATATATATTCACTGAAAAAACCATAGGTTTTAGGGACAGTTATAGTTAGTTGGACATTGCACTCGTACAAAACCCGTGAAATTCCCCTGTTATAGTTAGTTCAGCTAACTATAACTCGTGCCCCCGCAATGCACTGCTGATGACGTCACATATTACATCACTCATGACATGGTCAGTGACATCACTGATGACATCACTGATGACATCATCCAGTGACTGTGTGTTTCTGTAAAGTTTAAATATGTTTAATATATATAGGGAAAGGCGTATTGAAGAATGAGTGGGTGTATAAGTGTCTGAATGGATGATTTAGTACGTGAGTGACTGACTCTACAAGTGAGTGATTAAACGTATCTTACTGAATGCATGGGTTAGTGACTAAACTGTGTGAATGTCTGTATCCGTCTGTTTGTTGGTGTGTAAGTGGATGCATGGATTTGCGAATAGCTACATGAGTGTCTATATGGGTTATTGATTGGTTCTCTGAGTATCTGTATGGCTGCCTGAGTGTTTGTGTGGGTGGGGTGTGTGTGACTCTATACATAGATGTGTGAGTGGGTGATTCACTGGGTGCATGATTTCAAGAGTGCATCTGTGATGGACTGCTTGGGTGAGCAATACTGCACCGAACAGCACA
>CAWUFW010017824.1:0-246828 GCA_963921515.1 Calotriton arnoldi
AATTTACTTTAAAAAAATTACTAATTTCTAAACATTTAATACATATATTTAAAAATAATAAAAATACATTACAAAAAATGTTAAACATAGATATAAAATACATACTAAGGGGCCCATTACGATGTCGGGCGGAAGCACCACCGCCGTGCTGGCGGATGCAAAAGCACCAGTTACCGCCGGCACGCAGCAGTCCACACGCCCGCCCAATTACGATGCGAAAAGTAGACCAAACACCGCCGGCAAGCCAGCAACACCGTCCGCCATCAAAGTGCGCCCGTTCACGTAGCGGCGCAGCACAACTGACACACACCGTCCGACGAAACACGTCCCGCCCGGCGCATAAATTACGATGCCGCAAACAAACGGCTCCCACGGCTAAGAGACACCGCACGTGAAAGAGAGGCGGTAACACGGACGCAGAGCACGGACAACGAAGAAGCGGCTCCCCGAGCATGAATCCAGCACTGCAGGCCCTCCCCATGCTTCTGCTGATGCACCACCAAGGACGCAACGTACCGCGGAGACGCAGGTAGGCACACACACAACAAGTGCACGCAAACAGCGCACACAGTGCAAGGGCGGAAAAAGCGGACAACCCCCCACCAGCGCGTGTACACAACACATCCACCATCGCATCCACAGATGACACACAGGCCAAATCGTAACATCGCAGAACACATGTGTACACACCACCTGGGACTAGGAACCAACCACCCCGTCACGGCCCCAAAGCGCCGATGACGCCGCCACACATGCGCACAACGCAGAGGCCAACCGCAGCGCCATGCATGCGTCGCACACAGACACAGGGACACAACCAAGCAGCACACACATCAGCCCCACCCCGAACGCACATGACACGTGACAGGCCGGCCACAGACATGTCCCCAACGCCCAATTCACGGACAACACCCAACGCCACACAACCGACGCACACATGTCAGTGAAGACACGCAACAGCAGGACACACCCCAGTGTAACAAACATGGCGTAGCACACAGCGGCGGCAACACCAACTAGGAGAAGCAGGGCCCCTTCGGGAAGAGGAACGCCAGTACCACACAGAAACACCCATACCACCCTGCACATATGAACAAGACATATAAAACGGAACACCAAAGAGCCCGGGGACCGACAACAGGTGGGCCAAGAATAACATTCACACACAAGGCCCAACGCAGAGCGGAAAGGCAGCCTGCCGCCCACACAAGGGAGAGCAGACAGCACTGAATGACCTTCCATTCCAACTCCGAAACCACAGCCCTACGACAGAAGCCGGTGAATACAGCCATTGTCCAAGAATAGACCAACACAGGCATGCCGAGGAGACCGACCACAGGGCAGATAGCGCATATCACAGAAGCACACAACGGACGGGGAAGAAAGAAGAAAACACTCCCCCATGTCGGCCACATGCAAGTTAATTGGAAGGAGTCACACAGCACTGACCTTGAACTGTCTGAGAAGCATGTGGGAAGAGGGCCCGTGTCCTCCAAACAAGCCAACAGAACACAAGTCCTGTCTCCCCACGACTACACAGAGCTCACAGCAACCCCGGAGCGTGCACATTGCAGACTGCACACACAGCCGGAGCACGCCACCTCAACGAACCGCTGCGAAATGGCAACCGCAACACACCTACCCAACTACGCCGAACAGCTCAAGCTGTACAAAACCAACCTGTTCCATACATTGGGATGCGATCTCCTGTCCCTGCTGAACGTAACTTACCGACTGACTTACCGCATAACATTGTTCAGCTGCGTCATGCCCGTCTTCTACTGTCGGAGGTGTCCCTACCAGCATCCCGTCGAGATATGCCTCTCCAACCCGGCATGTCTGAAGGCGGACCTGCTACCACTACTCCTCCCTCTGGACGCACACGACAGGGCCTGCTCTGCCTATGGGGGCATGGCGTATGTGGCCAACATCGCACCCGCACTGAAATGGGACCACTGTGCCTCCACACGACGGATCATCGAGAACAGCTACATCGAATGTCACCCAGCATGCCCCATCATGGTCCTCCAAGGGACAACCTACGAACAACACCTTGACAGCCACCATCCGCTTCATTGGCTGGCAAACATGTACACCACCAATGACATGGAAGCCCTGCTGGACGGCATCGCATACCTGACAACCTGTAAATACGTCGGACCACAACGCAGGTTCCCCGAGTGACCTATGATGTCCAACCCCGCACCCATGCTTAGCTTCCGCACGGACTGGCCAGTCACCACCACAACAGCCATACCAAACGACCGGCAACTGTAACCACACCATCAACGACATCGCCATGACATCGGATATGACCGGGACATGCACACTGTTCCCCATCACATCCAGGAACACCGCATGCATCGTGGGAGGCAGTGGCATGGGCTCTGTGTATCGCACCCACATGGACGGAACTGCACGAACAACCAGGACACGACATGGATCCAGCGCCCATGGACACACACACCGCTCAGTGGACATGAATAGGTCGCCTGGAGTCTGTGGGTGCTGCACCCCTCCCACCCCCGCCCCGGGAATCCCATACCAGGACCTTTGCATGGACGACAAGTGCATACAACAACAACACGACCCCAGTGACTGTGACATGTCCAGTAACCACCACAGTGCAACAACAAGTGGCACGCCGCTGCATGCACGCAAGCACATGCCCTGATGTCATCTCACATGCACGCGTGCATGAGGAACAACCGCAGCAAACCTGTCACATGGAACTGAGATGGACTGTGCCCATGATGCCAAGCGGTCTGGTAGGCTACATGTATACCGTCTGTGTCAAAGTCCGCAGCTCCGCAGCTATACGTAAATGTACATTAGCACAGCCTTGGCCAAGCAGATGTCACTCTGAAGCCCACATCCCACATGCAACAGCCAATCACATGTAACCCCACACCCTATCCCATTTGCAATCATGCTCAGTATATCCTCAACATGTATTCCGCTGCCAGTAGTGTCCACTATACTGCATCACAGAGGACAGAAGACTCAATATAATGTTTGAAACCAAAACTGTCTCCGCTGACTCATTTCACAAGTACGAATGAGAGAGGATGAGAGTATGTGAAGTACACGGCAGTCGTGACATGACCATGTAGTCCACTGGTATTGGATGTCAACGCAAATGAGTAGCACTACTGTGGAAGACACACATGTGTCGTGTGAAGTCGTATGGACGCAGTGCTCAGGTGGGTGGGTGCGACGGGTAGATGCGCACATGCCAAGTTGGAGCACGCCGTGTTGGGAGGGGTCATGAACAGTACACCACCGCTTCCCTGGGCATTGTGAGAGGACACCTGTCGGGGGGAGTGAACACGTGTGTGCATAGCAGCCGGGCACACGTACAAAGCGGTACCAGGCGCACCTCAGCCCACCCTCTGTGGACAAGCTGGATCCTGTTGTGCGCCCGCCATGCCCCTGACAAGGCACACACAGCCCCAGTCGACCAGGTGTAACCCCAACATAGTCAATCCGCACAGGCGATACAGGGCACGGGATGGCAGTGGAGCATGGTGTGTGAGAGGTCTCCTCGCGCTCCTCCTGGTCATATCACGCAGGCAATAGAACCTCAACGCCTAGCATGGCACAAGTCACATTGAAGTGTATGGGGGACGCACCACAGCACGAGCAGCACTGACGTCACGGGAGGTGGCTCGCACCATCCCATCCATTGCCCATCATACCAACCACGCCACATGCCATTGCGACTAAGTGCAAGCGCGTGCGCCACCACCCCGAGCCCTCCCCAGAGACGCCAAAGAGTGAATGTGTGGGCCATCAGCCACAGACGGACGCGGCCTGGCCGCAAGGGCAGCCACAGCCACTGGGTGTCGCAGGTGGCGGATCCGGAAGGCGAAGACTGTGATGCATAGTCCATGCAGGCCGGGTCTCCATTTGGGACACCACGCAGGTGGACGGCGTCCCGCAACACATCATACCCTGAGACAGCCCACTCGTGCAACTGGACCCACACATACACTCCTTGCCCTCTCTGGTGCGAGCTTGGGGCTGCCTGTGCAAGCGCTAGCCTCGCAGGTGAGCATGCATATTGGGGGAGCGAGGGGAGGACATGAGGGCTGGGGCGAAGATGACTGTATCACTGTCAGTTAGTACAAGGGATGACCCAGATGTGGAAAGGAAGAGACGTGTTCCGTGTGTACTGCAACTAGTCGCCAATTCAACTACCCCCCATGTCCGGAATGTAAGCCCGCACCTAGGCCCGCCCATCCGCCACAACGAACATACCACCAGCACGACAACCTTCCCATTCGAAACACTGACTGGGGGTGGCGACCAGTGTACAATCATGTGTAGCCTACCCACGCGTACATGTGGGCCCTCCATGATCCATGTCACCTGCGGCAAAGTCATGACATGCGCAATGAGGGAAGTGAGGAGAGCTGTCCGCCCCACGCGCAGAAGGTGCATCAGCTCCACAGACCCAGCAGCGAGTCCAGCAGGGGTCACATGTGCAGGGGCAGCTGTGCCTGGTGTGAAGGCACATGCATATAGACAGCACATCGACCAATGTGTAGTCTGCCCACATCTACAGTCCATCATCATGCGGACATAGGAATTGAACACAGGGCAACACATCTTCAGTTGGTGCACCCACCGTGACCAACAATGCGCAATCATCGACGTACCCGCCCTGTGCATGGCCCCCCACCCAACGGAGGCACATCCAGTGCCACCATCCCACACACACAAGCCTTCCACGGAACATGCTGTGTCCAATGCTCAGTACAGAGTCAGCGCCCATCTGGTGGGTCCTGAACAGGAGACACATGCACACACATGCCAGCTCCCACTGTGTACGTCTGCCACCTGGCACGTGCAATGTAACCTCTCACCTGTGACGTGTGACTGCAAGCACACAGCCGTCTTGGCATGGGGCTGTCAATGTGGACACCTGTCAATGTTTCGGGAGGTGTGATCCGTACAGTGCTGTACATAGGGTGCAGTGCTGACACCTACTACTGTCTCTTATCCCCTCGTGCCACAGGTCCCACTTGTTTTGGCCGCTCAGCCTGTGCCCACATCGTCGTCGTCGTGTGCCATACTCATCCAGCCGCGGAAGCAGTTCCATGCTCAGCAGACATACATGTTGCCGTGGCGTTGCCGCTTGACGGATATGCAGTCAGTCCCCATCAGCACGCCCCGCAAGTCATTGGGGCCTAGATCCCCATGTGCATGCACATGGCAGTGGTTTGTATCACTAGCCATTGCCATTGTTGGGAGACCTGTGTAAGTGTATTGTGGCTGTGCCGTCCCAGCTTGACAGCTGGGCTGTGGCTCCTGTGCTTACTCAGTCATGTCAGTGAGGTGTATGCGAAATTGCCATGTGTCGTGTTGCTTTGACATGTGTCCTCTGCCATTGTCCCTAGGCGGAGACCGAACATTGACCGCCCATACCAATTGCTGGTGGACATGGACGATACAGAGGTTATTAGGAAGTTTCGGCTGGACAGGCCAACCCTGCATCGACTGTGTGCCATGTTAGAACCCCATCTCCGTCCCCGCAGGGTGTATCCGACTGCTGTCACCCCCACGGCTAAGGTGATGGCCGCCATGCATTTCTTCGCCACTGGGTCATTCCAGCACACAGTGGGCATTGGAGGAGGGATGTCCCAGCCCATGTTCAGCAAAGTGCTGAGGGATGTACTGGCAGCCATGATGCTGTACCGGAACAGGTACATCCGCTTCCCCAGGGCTCGTGAATTGGCGGCAGTGAAGGGTGCATTCTATGCCCTTGGCAGAATCCCACACGTCGTTGGAGCCATTGACTGCACACATGTCGGCCTTGTTCCACCACAGGCCACTGAGCACCTGTACCGCAACAGGAAGCACACGCACTCCCTGAATGTGCAAGTGGTGTGCCTTGCGGACATGGTGATCACCCACGTGTGTGCAAAGTTCCCAGGCTCGGCCCATGACGCACACATAATGCGCAACAGCATCTTGCCACGACTGATGTCCAATATGCAACAGGATCGTGCCTGTATTGTCGGTGAGTATGTGGAGTGGTGTAGCGTGCTGGCTGTGCGATGCTGTCCCCTGTCCAGTTGGATTAGCAACGGTTCTCTGTGTCCCTCACACCCAGGTGACTCTGCGTATCCGAATGGGGCATGGCTGCTCAGTCCATTGAGGAATCCTCGCACCCCAGCAGACGATCGCTACAATGAGGCACATGGGAGGACCAGACGTGTGGTCGAGCGTACCTTTGGCCTCCTCAAGTCCAGGTTCAGGTGCCTGGACCGCACCGAGGGTGCGCTGGCGTACTCCCCACAGAAGGTGTGCCAGATAGTGGTGGCGTGCTGCATGCTGCACAATCTGGCCATTCGGAAGCAGATCCCCCTCATCGTGGATGACGGAGATCAACCAGGGCCCCAGCCCGCAGACCAGGACAGCTCGAGTGAGGAGGACAGCGGAGAGGAGGAAGCTGGTAATGTGCGGCAGCAGCTCATCGCCCGCTACTTCACTTGACGGTGAGTGTCCATGTACGACGGCTGATGTGGCTGTATCTGTGCAGGTGTGTGTGTGCTGTGTCAGGGTGGCCGTTTGTTCACTGCGTGCTGTGTGTCAACGCTCCATGGCCAGGGGTAGTATGCCACTGTTGGTGGCTGTGGCATTGTGCCCTATTGCTCTGTGCGATGTGTGTACATTGCTTGTAGTTGTTGACATGTACTGTGTGATGGGTGTGTGACACACTCATTGAATGTGCTCCTGTTCTGTCTCCCACCCCTAGGTCCCTACAGGCCCTCCGGATTCAATTGCCATGCCACGCATCAGGTGCCTTTCCGCCCAAGGTGGCCGTTGTATTCCGTACAAATAAAACACAGGGCACAAACAGCAGTTAGTGAAAAAGGTGCATTTATTACAAACTGTGACATGTGATTGTGTGTAAGGTGATGACAAAAGTGGTGCGTGCAGTGACAATGAGCTGTCGGTCATGGCTGCGTGATGATCAGGGTGTACCCACTGGTTCTATGTCCATAGTCCAACAGACACATGCCATCCAGATGGCTGTGTGGAGTGGGATCGTAGTCCAGGTCAATGCAGTGGCTGGTCAAGGAAGGCTGGCGGAAGGCTGGCTGGCTGCCTCACTTGCGACTGGAGCGTGCGAAGTCCTCCCGGGAGATCTGTTTCCTCTTCGGACGGCCCCTTCCACGTTTGCGAGGGGGTGCCTGCTTGCGACATGCTGGTGGTTGAGGTGTGATCACTAGCTGTGGACGCAGGGGAACTGGACACTGCTGCTCCACCCTGCGCCCCGGCAGGTGGTGGCGGAGGGGAGCTGCTGTCCCTGGCTGTGACCTCACCGCCACCACCAGCTGTCCCATGAGGTCCACGATTTGGCCCATACGGGCGTCCATGGACCTCAACACCCCCAGCACCTCACGCGTGTCTGAGGCAGACCGGACCCATTGTCCTTGGGCCTCTTCATAGGCCCCAAGGACTCTGGCCATGTGAGGCAGGGCATGGCTCCCAGGGAGGCTGGCGTTTCCCTGACCCTGCTCCTCCTACCAGTCCTGCTGCCACCGGCCTGCCCACTAGCCACATTGCTCACCACGGTCCTCGCTGTGGCTCCCAGGGTGGATCCAGTCGTCCGGGCCACCACCTGCGCTGGGGCTGGTGCCAGCGGAGACGTGGCGGTGGTGGCGGCGGTGGTGGTCGGTGCGGCGATGGTGGCGGTTGCGGCAGTGGTAGTGGCCACAATGACCGTGGGTGTGGCCGCAACGACAGTGGCAGCAGGGGGCTGTGAATGTTCAGCAGCCCTGGATGATGGGTTGGTGGGTAGGAGGGGTCCTGGGGAGCGCCCCTGCCACACCAGATGGGCCTGCTTCGTTGTCCGTGTCCGAGGAGGAGGACAGATCCTCCAGATCCGTGTGTCCTCGTTGGGGGCTTGTAGGCTGGCTGTGCTGGCTGCTGGCTCCATCCCCAGCATCCAGCAGTTCGTCACCTGTGGAGAGAATGAGATTAGTTATTGTGTTGCACCTGGCGAAGTATGTATTTGTCGTCTGACATTGACAGTTCGTGAAATCTCGTACATGGGTTTCCCGGAGGCGTGTGTGTGGCTGTAGCATCTGTAGTTGTGTGTGCTTGGCAATGGGACTGTGTGCTGTGCACATGTGGCATGGGACGGATTGGCCATGCCGATGGGTGTGTTGCTGTGCCCCTACTTATTGTGACTCTGGTGTATGCGGGCTCCTGGCCCATCCTGGGTCTGGTTTGTACTTTGCTTTTGGGGTTCAAATGGAACGCTTAGGAACGCATATGGCAACATGGGGGCCATGCCCCAGATTCGCATTTGGGTGGGAATATGCTTTTGGGGTTCAAATGGAACGCTTAGGAACGCATATGGCAACATGGGGGCCATGCCCCAGATTCGCATTTGGGATGGAATATGCTTTTGGGGTTCAAATGGAACGCTTAGGAACGCATATGGCAACATGGGGGCCATGCCCCAGATTCGCATTTGGGAGGGAATATGCTTTTGGGGTACATGCTGTGAGCCATGGGTGCCGAACGTGACATGTGTTGTGGCAGCATGACAGTGCATGGTTTGAGGTGTGTGCATGCTTGACATGGCCTGCATATTTGCTGTCTGTTGTGATTACTGGACATGGCATTGGACGCATCGTTATGAGTGAGTGATGGTTGTGTGCCAGCCAACGTATTGCAGTTGTCCCATCTCCTTGGTGTGCGTGCTGCCCTGTGCCATGTGCATCACTGCAGTGCTCGGGGGGGTGTGGCCCATGTTGTGTGTTGTTGCTCACAGTGTGTCGTGCACTTCATTGACTTCTGGCACATGGTTGGTCATGGGCATGTATCTTAGCGTGACTGCTGTATGTGTGGCAGCTGTGCGGATGACATGCCTTTCATGAGACTGGGGCTGACGGATGGGATGGATGGTATGTTGTTTGTGCATGGTGTGTCTGTGTGTTTGATGGGTTCAGTGGTGTTCGTGTGCATATATGTTGTTCCGCTCTGTTGCGTCTAGTGTTGTTTGTCTTACATAGGCGTAGTTGTGGGGTGTGTGGTTGACAGGCAGTTGGGGCTACATGGACAGGACTTCAATGGTGTTTCGGTTGTGTGTGATGAGTTGCACAGTGGCTGCCGTGTGGTACTATATTCAGTGTGGCCTGTGCATGCAGACGTGGCTCCTTGGGTGTTGCTATGTCTGTGATGGGTCATGTGGGGTGTGAGTCTGTTGTTCATGTCCGTGTGCACATTGTTCACTTGTTCGTGACAGTGGGCGGTGCTGCGTGTTCGTCTGCTACGTGACATGTCCCATGTGTTGGTCGTGTTCCGGTCCTCATGCCTCCAGTAATCCAGCCCTGTCCAGTTTCCCACCTGCAGGTTGTTCGTGCGTGCACTGTACTGGATGCCACATGGTTCTAAGCGGGGGTGCTCCATGTTGCAGGTCTGTGGGGGTGGGGGGTGTTGTGGGTCGTGGGGGTGGCTGGACACCCACTGACACCGATTGCTGTGGACCGTGATGTCTGCCTTTCGGCTGTCGTTGTGCACTGCGGTGGCTAACACGTGGCTGTGGGGTGTGGGGGATGCTCCTCCTTGCTGTGCTGTGGGACTAGGGGCCTGGTGTGTGTTGTACTTGGGCTGTCCACCGTCCCACCCACTGCACTTTGTGTTCCTGCCACTTACCTGTTACTTGTCGGTTAGTGCAGCTGTGGCGGACACATGGGTGTGGTGGGTGCTCGTTGTGGCGCTTCTGGCATATTTGGGGACCTGTTGGTGGTTACGTGGCTGGCTGAGTGTACACATGTCCCCACGCATCTTACAGTTGTTCGGTTTGGGCTGTGTGTGGTGGTGTCTGTTGCATGTGTGTGTGATGTGTTGTGTATTGTGTGCTGGACATGGGGGTGTTTGTCCCTGGGAGCTGTGGCATGGTGGTAGTGCATGTGAGTACATAGCGGTGTGCTGGTATACATTAGTTTGTACTTACCAGCCTCCACTCCCCTGCTAATCCGGCGAGGATCTCCGGATGTATTACGACTCGCACCTTCTCCTCCCACGCTTTGTAGGTCTTAAAGAGCGCGGGATTCCCTCCGCCAGTGACGGCAGCCAGCTCTCTGTTTTTGCCCTCCTTCTTCTTGACCAGGCTCTTTACGTCATTCCAACGTTTGTTGATCTCGACTCTGTTCCTGGGCAGGGTCCCGACTGCATTGACCTGGTCTACGATCCGGTTCCACATTCTGTTTCTGGTGGCTAGTGGTGTGTGCTGGACCATGTTCCCATAGATTTGTGGGTACACCTTGATGATCTCGTCGACCATGACCGTCAGCTCAATGGGCGTGAACTTGGGCATTCTTTGTGGTGCCATGGTGTTTGTGGTGCTGGTGCGGTGTGTGTTGTGTAATGTGCAGGGGTTTGTGGTGCCGGTGTTTGGTGGTGGTGGTGGTGGTGGTGGTTGTGATGTGTGCGTTTCTGTGGTGTGCTGCTGTCCTTGCTGTGTCACTGTGTCCTCTCCTCTCCTCTCTGGTTTGCAATGTAGCAAGGGGTTGTGGTCTGTGGGAGTGCTGCTTTTGTACTCACCTATGTGGGTGTGTCCTCATGGTCTGTTGTTTTCAGGTGTGTTGTGTCTGGGGTTCTGGCCTTTGTATTTTTTGTTTGTCCGGGGGGATGTTTTCGGGATATGTACTGTGCTTGTGTATTTGTGCGTGCCTTGCTGTGTGGACTTGTTGGCCATGTTGTGTGCTATTGGTTTTGTGTGCGGATGGTTTCTGTGCAGGTACGTGGGCGCCATGGCTTCTGCCGTGTCGATTCTCATCGGCGTTGTTTGCGCTGGCGGGCGGTATATTTGTGGTTTTTCCGCGCTCATGTCGGTGCGATCGTAATCTCACGTGCGGTGTGTCGGCCGTGAGGGCGGGCGGTTTTGTGTTGTCGTGCGTGTTTCCGTCCGTGGCGGGCGGTTTGTCTCCGACTCGGACGTTGGCGGGCGGTATTTTGTGTGCTTTTTCCGCCGATGGCGGTATTCGGTTTGTGTAATCGTAATGGCGTGGTCGGTGTTCAGGCGGTGTGTGCGGGCGGATTTTTGCCGCTTCCATGCCTGGCGGTGTTATTTACGCCGGGTATCGTAATGTGCCCCTAAAATACATAACACTAATATAAATATAGATGTTATTAAGAACGATATTTT
Organism: Calotriton arnoldi; assembly: GCA_963921515.1. Taxonomy (NCBI): domain Eukaryota; kingdom Metazoa; phylum Chordata; class Amphibia; order Caudata; family Salamandridae; genus Calotriton; species Calotriton arnoldi. The sequence goes on from CAWUFW010017824.1 coordinate 11,174, forward strand.
TGCTAACGATATTACTTACTTCGATATTACTTACTTCGATATTACTTACTTCGATATAAAAAACCTGTTATTCTTGACATCGATATTCTGTCCCTACGATATTAAAAACTCGATATTAGTGTAGGTCGATATAAAAAAATCGATATTTTGACTGAGCACCGATGGGGGGCTGTAGGTGTTGAATGAGCTGCTGCCCAGCCATTGCGTGTGCCTTGCGTCCACCACACCACCGATGTTCCAAAGTGGGGGTAGCTGGAATGCACATTGGCAACAGGGTGAGACAGGCAGGAAGAGGTGGGGATGTTGGCATTAAAAGTAGATGGACGCAGGATGCAAAAGGTAAACAAAGAGCATGTTTTCGTAGCGCAGAACTGATCATTACCTGTTGAGACCTAGAGCGTGCAGGTACGGTGGAGCTGCTGTGGGGCCTTTGGAGCTAGGAATCCTGTCTGCTCATCTACCCCTCCCGGTGCTGCATTGCTACCCTCTACCCTGCTGAAGGCTGTGAGGAGCAAATGCGCAGACTGAGTTCACTGTCAGTCTGTTAAACTCTTAATAATACCCCAGGGGTACTTATAGAAGCTCAGTAAAAGCAGGTTACCTCAAAGATGCCCTTGGGGTACCAAAGAAGATCTAGGCTAAACACTATACTCTCACAGACTCCTTACAGCCATATTTGCCTAAATAAGACAGGGAAATAGGCAAGCATGTAGAAATAAAGAAATGGACGTGGCCTCCCGAAGCAGCCCCATGCTGAAAGATGAAGCGCGGCGGCTGTGAAACTGGCGCTGCGCTGATCATCAGCAAAATGTAACACACGTGCAACAAACAGAAAGGGGCGCAGCCTCCTGAAGGAGACCCACGCTGAAAGATGAAGTGCGGCTTTCCTGAAGAGAGCTCCCCGCTGATCACGAGAAACATGAACACTTGTGTGAAGTGCTGTTTCAGATTTAAAAAGTAATAATTCCTCAGGCAGTAACTAAAATACTAAAAGTGGAAGGATACAAGTCCTGGGGGTCTGCTCCATGGGAGGGGGCAAACAATGAAAAAGAGGGACAAATGGGAACATGAGAAGCAAGGATTTTTAAAGGGTACTAAAAAAAACGGATGAAAAGCAGTGGGAAGGCTGCAAGCCCACAGAGTGAATACAGCAAGTCTCAAAGAGACAGCGCATGCGCTGCCTAGACTTGACCTAAAAAGGCAAGCTTTGTAAAATGTGTAATTTTCCTTAAATTACATATGGGATTGTAATGGAAATATCACATGATATTTTGCACTGTGCAATTATAAGGGGCCAGTGTTTCTACATGCACGGGGAGATTATATGAAATGCATCCCTCACTAGCCAACATTCTCTCCTTCCATCTTCCACCTTCCCCACACCCCCTCACCCACCCCACCATTAAGCCTTGAGGGGCTAAAGTATACACAGTGCAAATATTTAAGTTAGATTAATCGCAATTTCATAGAGATCACCAGGGGCCGTTCTGGCCCCCAACCAATCCTACTCTTCCAGGGGCCCAAGTCGCACTCCCACCTATCCCTTAATTCTCCCATAGGGTCCTGGGTATTATTCACCAGGGTGCCGTATAAAGTTTAAATGCCTTTACTGCCCATCTGTGATTCAGTAATATGTGTTTCCAGGGGGCTGCGTTATGGGAGGTTTAGAGTAGGATCAAGGGAGGCCTCAGATGCATGACGCAGTTGTAGATATCAATAAAATGTTATCTTTTGCCTTGTATCGGTGCCTATGAGATATTGAAATGTGCACATGGCGGTGCCCTCCCAGACATCCCCTAACTTGGATATACCAATATTATCCTATGCCCTGAAGCCCTCTAGCATGCCTGTAGGCTTGAGCCAGCTCCTGACCCACAGTGGCATTTCTTCTGTCTGTACTCCATGCCACCTGGTCCACCGCAGAGCCTGGTGCCAGCAGGTTAAAAAGTTTGTGTTGCAGGTGGAAGGACTGTGGGTGTGTTGGCACCACAAAGGAGGTTGAGTACGGTGTGTTGATTAAGGGCGTGGAGTTACAGTGCTATAGAGGAGTCATCCCATCTTGCGAAAAGCTAGTCATTTTTTGGTACAAGATGACCAGCCCAGTAGTATAGTCTTATATCTGCAATCCCCAGACCCTGTCACAGGGGTTGAGTATGCATTTACAATAGGAGATACGCTGTAGGCCTCCTGCCCAATGGTATTTCACCACTACAGTAGGGCGTGGAAAAAGGCAGGGAGTATATTGTGTGGGTAATTCTGTAACGAGTAGAGGAGTCAGGGAAGTGCTGTTATCTTAAACACCGCTTCTCTGCCTGCTATGTTTAGCAGAAGACTTCCCCAGTGATTCAAGTCTCTCCGTACCTGAGTTATTAGGGGTGTAATATTTAGGTCCCAGACCCGTTGCTGGGTGAATGCGATGTGCATCCCTAGGTATTTGAAATGTTGGGTAGCCCACTGTACTGGGAAGGCGGCCCTGATGTGTCTCCTCTTGTTAATTGGCTATGGGGATATAAATATTTGGACTATTTCACAATAAGACCAGATGAGTCTGCGTAAATTTGAAACATAGATAAGAGTCGGACAAGAAGATCTCAGGGTCACCATTGTAAATTAAGAGGCCATCGGCATATAACGACACTCTGTCCTCGCTACCATCAGGTCAGCGGAACCTACACAGTTGCGCGTCTTGCTGAATCCACTCCGCAAGCGGTTCAATGACCACAACAAGGTTGATTGTTGAATTTTCATATATATTTAATGGCACAATTTTGCGCGTTCCCCTTTTAATAAATCACTCACACTTTTGAAACATTTTATTAAGCCTCATTGATTTTGTCAAATTGACTTTATTGAAATAAGGATGGTCTTGCACCTTATTCTTCGAATAAGGTAGACAGCTGTACTGAATTACCTTAGGGAAGCAAATTTGTTTGTAAATCTGAGGCTGAAACAACCCATCCTCGTCATGTACGAGACTCCATCTGAGGCAACAATACTCAGTCCTCCTAATGTACACAGTATTCCATTTGAAGTTCATAATGGGCAAATACCATGGCTATATAATTTACAAGCACACACAATCACTGATATAAGAAGATGGAGAGCACAACTAACAGCAAGTCAAGATGTGGCCAGATTAGATCCTATCCTGGTTATGTATACAAAACAAGGAATGCCCTATATGCCCACGGAAACTAGAGTAAACATGTATAATCAAACAATTGTCCTGTGGGACTCATTTAAGTCATCACCTCATTCTCTCAATTTAACTCTACAAAAAACACAGATTTGGTCGGCTGAAAACAACCTGAAACTAAACACCTTCAAGACTGAATTCCTCCTAATCGCTCCCCCAACCAAACAACCATCATAGAGGAATGGCTTAGGGGGGGCGTGGTTTGCAGCCCAAGATGATGGTCGCATAGGCGACGAGCTCCGGGCCCGGGGCACTTAATCCGCCCAAATATCCGTTGTTCGCCCTTCACACTCGGCTTGCGGTGACAACGTGGCAACCCACAAGTCGGAGGGCTGTGGAAAAGATACTGCCAGGGGCCATGGCGGGCTGCAGCCCTAGATGCGGCCCACGGACGATCTTGGCGACGTGGTGGGCCTGTGAGGTGGGTGTGGCCTCGGACGCCGAGAGCTCTCCTGTAATTTGTTCGAGACTGCAGCAATCGGAGGCGGCGTGCGGCTGCACGCGAGACCCTGGATCTGGGCCTGAGAGTGCTGAGGTGGCCCGGGGGGCTGGAGAAGATTTGTATCGGCCCGCCGAGGTCCACGAAAACTGCCGGGTAGGTGTATACCCCAGCGGCGCTGACAAGTACACAGCAGTGGCGGAGGATTTCTGGAGCGACCAGGGGAGCGTCTCTCGCTTTCCTTTCCCCCTCCCCCCCCTGCTTGGGCACAGGATACTTAAGGAACAGCCTCCCAGGGTGTTACCGCAACCCATGGCCCTGCACTGACTTGCTGCTTCCTGCTGGAAGTGACCTCACTGGCCCCTGTGCTTAGGCCATAACGCTATTGGGGCCCGAACTGCTGTGCTGGGGTTTGGGCCCTGATTGCCTTACCCCCCTTTTTTCCTATGGAGCTGGTCCTCTTGTTGGGCACGCATGCAGCCTACTCACCTGTAGTCCCACAGCAACCTGATTGGGCACCTCCTGTCACACAGTGAGTGACCGCCGACTGTGTGATTGTTGGCCTGGCCTGGAGGGAAGCTGCAGGGTGTTCGTTGTCTGGGCTCTGGCCTACGGGGGGTTTGATTAAGAGGCAGACCTGCACCTGGGAGTCAGCAGCTGGGACAGTGCCCTTTCCGGAGGTGGCTGCGCAGTGTGGGACCATTGCCACGGTGTGTACCCCCGAGTGTCATCCCGGATTCTGACACGATTGTCCGGGGACGGCGTTTACGGATGACGGATCCCTATAACGGCCTGTGTCGCACTGGGGCAGCTACTGAGAGATTGCTTGTTTTAGAGCCCGGGAGGGAACCTGTTGCGGCCCTGCCTGGAGAGTCACGCACCCGGTCCAGCCACCATTATGGGTAGAGGGAAGAGCAGAACAACATCAAGATCTAGCAGGGCCGGGTCCCGTTCCCCCCTTCGGAGACCTCATCTGTACGCTCTCGGCATACAGACGACGGGGCCACGTCTGCTCCCCCAGCTGATAAACTGGACACGATCCTACAAGAAATTCGCGATTCTAGATCTGCAATCGAAAACCAGTTGGGCACGATCTCAATCTACTCAAAGATGACCACAGGAAACTAGCTGACAAAGTTAAGTCCACGGAGCAAACACTTGACACAGTGGTGCCTCAGTTGAAAGACCATGACGAGCAGTTGAAACACCTGCGCCATCAAGTCGAATCCTTACAGGCCAGAGCGGATGATGCAGAAGGTCGGGCTCGGCGTAACAACCTCCGTATCGTGGGACTCCCGGAGGGCACAGAGGACCCTAACCCACCGCTTTACGTGGAAGAGTGGCTGAAATCTAGTGTACCTCCTATAGGCCTGTCCGCGCACTTTACTGTTGAACGAGCCCACCGAGTTCCCACTCGTCGCCCTATTCCTGGAGCTACTCCCCAACCGATATTGGCCAGGATTTTTAATTATAGGGATCGCGACCATGTGCTACAAGCTGCAAGGGAGAATGGTCCACTGCAGGTTGACAACGTCAGAATCTCCATATTCCCAGACTATACGTTGGCGGTCCAACGTAAGCGCTTCTCGTTTATGGAGGTCAAGGCTAGGGTCCGTGCGGCGGGCCTCACGTTCGCATTGCTTTTCCCAGCAAAGCTGAAGGTCATTCATAATCAGCGTTCGTTATTTTTTGACATGCCGGATGCTGCATGGGACTGGCTGGACAGGCACTTCCCAGACACAATGTGCGCCAAACGCACAAAGTCTTCACAGCCAAAATCTCAGCGAGGCCCTCGGAGGCGTCGAAAGGGTCTTATGACACAGAGCACGGGGTCCAGTCCTCCACCTCGCCAGCTGATTATGGAAGGTAGGCAAGAGGCCCTCCAGTCTGCCATGGCCTTTCATTCTCTCCGTCCACCTATCAGCACCAGTCCCTCCGAGGAGGCGAACACTGACTCGGACTCAGGTGGGAGTGTGGCACTGTTCCCTTCAGAAACCACGCAAGTAAGTAATGATCCATTGGGTTGAATCCAGGATGTACACATTAAGGGGGTTCCCCTATGTCACTTGTATGTTGTGTGTATACTTTATAATCAGTCCGTGAATGATGTTGATCGGTCCCTAGCCAGTACATGTTTTACTATGATATGTATATAGTATTGGAGAAATGCGTAAATACTGCTTGGACGGGTCCCGCGGCCCGGGTAGTCCTGGGCAGATCCACTTGTCACAAATGCAACGTAAACTAAGTACCCAGCATACCCCACAAGCGAAAGCAGTTGTTTACAATATATCATGTTAAGTTTTATTACAAAGTTTGGTTGAGCGAAGTTGGATCGTTGGACCCAGTATTGGGATAAGGTTATTTTGATTAGATTGTTGCCGCACTGTCCGATTGCAGTCTGGGGGGTGTGGGTTTAAGGGGTTGGGGGATGGGATGGGAATACACCTGCTAATATGTCCTTTTTAAAATTATGTCGGTGGTTAAAACTTACACTGTTATTTCCTGGAACGTTCGGGGGATGGGGGCAATTCACAAACGTCATAGAATAGCTGCAGTTACATCGCCGTAAAGCCCAAATAGTCTACCTCCAGGAGGCACATTTAATACCATCGGAGACTTGTAAATTACAAAGACGTTGGAGGGGGTCAGTTTTATGCAACGGCGTATTCCGCCTTCTCACGGGGGGCCGCGATTTGGTTGCGGGCTGGAGTCCCCTTTTCCCTCACAGAGAGTAGAATTGATGAACAAGGTAGATACGTGCTCCTGCGTGGGGACCTGGATAGCACACAAGTTGTATTGGGATCCCTCTATGCTCCCAATATTGACCAGAGGCTTTCCTATCCAGAGTGTCGCAGTTGCTCTCAGACTGGGCGTCTTACCCTTGGATATTGGGAGGGGATTATAATGCAGTATTTGATGTACACCTGGACCGGTCCCACCCCCCACTGCCGAATACTACCGCTGTCACTCAAGCTGCCACCCTGACTGGATGGGCACGGGGTGAGGGCTCTTGGATGTCTGGAGATCACAACACTTTAATATGCGCGAATACTCTTTTTATTCCCACCCGCACAACTTACACACCCGTTTGGATCACTTCCTTTGTACGCCAGATTTGTCCCCAGCATTCAAACAGAGTACTTATCTGGCTAAAACCATATCTGACCATAATCCTATAGAACTGACATTGAGCTGGGGCCGTATTCCTACGCCTATCCCAACATGGCGATTGCAGCCCTTGTACTTGGAAGATCAAGTGTTCCGTGCGGCATTGGCGACTGCTATTGCCACATATTTTGATGAGAATGAGGGTACTGCCACGACTAGATCGCTGGAGTGGGAGGCTTTTAAGGTGACGATGCGGGGAGTCTCCATGGGGTCCCTGGTGGGTGTCAGATGAGAGGTATCTAGAGACATAACGGATTTGGAGGATAAATTACAGTTATTGGAATTAGCTGCCCGGACAGATACACAGGGAGTAGGCGATCTACAAGAGGCCAGGATAAAATATGCCGAACTCTTAGAACGACTAAGAACGATTGACTCGAAGGCTTATACTCTACGCACACACGTGGAAGCAGATAGGGCCAGCACATTATTGGCGCGACTGATTAAACCACAAACATCTCCCACGCCAATCCTGGCGGTCCATGATACCCATCGCACCCTGGTCCCTTCCGAAGTTAATATAAATAGGACATTTCAGGAATTTTATACTAATCTTTATATGGCTCCTTCCATCGACACCTTGGATGCAAACGCTCTCTTTCTTGGAGCTATAGACCTCCCTACCATTACCGAATCACAGGCTGAGGAACTGGCAGCCCCACTCACTTTGGCAGAGATCCGTAGTGCTGTAAACGCTCTGGCCCGTAATAAGACCCCGGGCTCAGATGGGCTCCCCATCGAATTCTATTCCACTTTTGCGGCAGCATTAGTCCAGAAATTACTGCAACTTTATACCACTTCACTTACAGAGGGCACATTACCACCCACGACCAGGGAGGCAATAGTGACCTCCTTGTTGAAACCCGACAAGGTCCCGACTGACCTTATGTCCTATAGACCCCTGTCAATTCTTAATACTTAATATAAAATACTCAGCAAACTTTTAAGGTCTAGACTTCTTCCCCTGCTCCCTAAACTGATACATTCAGATCAATGTTGGTTCATACCCAAACGCAGTACCTCCCTCAATATACGGCGTCTACACGCCCTGATGCATGCAGCCTCAACTCTAGCTCCGAAAGCGAGTTGTCTATCTTTAGATGTGCGCCAGGCGTTCGATGCTTTGAGTTGGCCATTTATGCTGGCCGTATTGGCCAAGTTTGGATTGCCTCCGGAGTATTGCCAATGGGTGAAATTGCTTTATACAAATCCCACAGCTCGTGCTAAAACAGGCGCCACCATCTCACCAGCATATTAAATATTTCGTGGAACACGTCAAGGATGTCCCGTATCCCCCCTCCTGTTTGTACTAGCGGTGGAACCCCTGGCACAACATTTACGTTGTGCTATGGTCCCATATGGTATCCCGATAGGCGCGACAATCCACTCTGTATCACTTTATGCAGATGACATGCTATTATATTTTAAAGATTTAACAGTGGACATGCAACCCATAGCCACCTTATTCGCAAAGTTCGGTGAAATATCTGGCTTGTGTCTTAACGCCTTAAAGTCCGTGGCATATTCCTTTTATGATACCTTTAACAGGCCCAGTCTGCAATTTGGCAAATTGCAGTTTAGATCGGAACCCACTACTTTCAAGTACCTTGGAATATATATTTACAGGACCAGCGCTGACAATATAGATGGAAATCTGACTAGGACTATTAACTCTCTCCGCTCTCAAGTGGCTTTCTGGACCACATTGCCGTTGACGACAGCAGGCCGGCTGGCAGTGTCTAAAATGGTTATGCTGCCTAGACTCCTCTATCACTTTGTAAATCTCCCTGTTGCCCTCCCGGCATGGATCTTTAAAACACTAGACACATTATTGGCATCTTTGCTTTGGGGAACGGGCCGACACAGACTTGCTCTGGCCAAAATGCAGTTGCCAATTTCTGAGAGAGGTATGGGAGCCCCTGATTTTAAGGCATATTGCATTGTCGGGCAGCTGCAATGGCTGACGTACTGGTTGGCCGGCCTCAACCTATTTGAAATAGGTTACTCCCCTGAGCGTCTGCAGCTAAAGACACTGCAGGCATTGTTATGCCCCGGAGCCACCAGGGTGAGGGATCCTCCCTATCTCCTACAAATTGCATTACATTACTGGAAGCTGGCGTTAAAATATGCCAAAATATCTACTCCTTATGCCCCGAACATTCCACTCTGTGGCCTGCCTACCAGGCGCGGAGTGTTGTCAAATGCTAGATTACGGAGCTGGTCACAGGCTGGTACGGTGACTGTTGGGGACTTATTCCTGGAGGGCAACCTGATGCCTCATGCCGAGTTTGTCCGTAATAACGCAGTCCCGGACACCTTATTCTTAATGCATGCGGCTATTGTACAATTTATCCGTAGGTACTGGTTGGTCGACCAGAAAGAACCCCCTACCTTTCGACTATTGCAGGTTATTCATCTTATGGGTCACAGAAGCCATCTGGTTAGGTCTGTGGTTCCAAATCTGTGCGCCGCGGCACCCTGGTGCGCCATCAAAACTAGCCAGGGGCGCCGCGAGCACTAAGGAGAATTCAGTGCTTTGAAGTACTTAGGCTGTATGGGACCCACGCTGCACTGCAGAGGCCTGGGTTATGCCCTGAAGTTTTTCTCATGTTTCACAATTCAGGCATCTCAGGGAATCACGTGACGAACAGCAAAGGAATCTTGTTGCTAAGGGTTATTTCTCTTACGAGTAGTCGCTTCCTTTCAATGGTGCGATTAATTTATGTGACGTAAAACATCACGTTGCGTGCATCTCGCAGTAGAGGTATGCAGTAGCCAGTTGTGTGTCCGATGGGAGCTATTGTTCTTTGAATTAAAAGGCACAGGGCTCGCTATGGGGGCTCCGATAGATATGGAGCTGAAAAAGGTAACATGCACTTATATAACTCTATATTTTAATTACAGATTCGAATGGCCGAAAGTATATTCGTCCCTAAGTACCAAGACCGTAGCTTTGTTCCAGGCACAAGATCGCTTGAATGTACCATTATACCGGAACCGAGAAGAGCTGCCTGCAGAGTATAACCGATACTCCAGTTTGCCAAAACCCAGTGACGAAGGACACAGCCCATATTTTTCGCTAAGCCCTCCCCCATCATTCAATCAAGAAGCATCTCCTTGTGCCCCACGTGTCTGTATTTATATCGACCCCATGCCCCTCTATTCCCTGTTGTTGTGCTTGAAAGAAGGCATATGACCTAACACTGATGGAGCCATTCATCAGTGACAGCCTCCGGTTTCGTTCAACTCTGAAATCATGCATGGAACCACTCTCAGCTACTCACACTCACGCATGTTGTACAGTGTGGCACTGCCTCGCAGTCTTCGGCAGCTATGCCCCTCTGCCTTACAGTTGCGCTGTAACGCTTAATTAAAGGATAGACATGCCTATGTTGCTAGCATCTCTGCAACCGACTCTGTTTCGGAACACTCGGGCGTGCAGGTATCCCAGACACACTTTACTTTATCTTTGCCCGATGAGCAGCACTCTGGATCATACGTGTCCCTGTTCCCATTCTTGAACAAGAGACCTATTTGGTAGAGTAATTTTACCACAGGACCTTAACTGAGAAGGAAACCACATTCCCCGGTTTACAAACAGAGCATAATGGGGACTTCTACGCAGGGCTTTAAGTGGGCCAGGTCCTACCGGTGCATAGCACTGGCAGTTCTTATAGGCAGGTGCAGGGACAGGTCCCTATCGGGCTCTCCCTTTTTGCACTCGCCATGAAAAAAATAAATCTTACCTCTGCAGCAGTATCACCCTTCACTGCCTTTGATGTAACTTCAAAGAGACTAGTTATAGTTCTTTCACAGTCTCATCATTTCAAAACTGAAGCATTTTCAATATGCTATTCTACGAAGGCATGGTTGTTGCTGATTTATCTTAAGCAACTACAACCATTGATAAAGCCAATAGTACTGGCTTGCTGTAAATGTAATGTTGCTTACTATATAATATATCTGGATGTAATGACAGAAGTAGCAAAATACCAGTGGGGCGGCACACTAAGCTAAGCATAGATTTTCAGTTTACGTGCTTTCAAGCCACGCCCTTAATTACATCGGCCATGACCCTTTCAGAGACCCTCCAGTTTTTAAATCCCACTTAAAGCCCTGCTTATACGAGACCCTTTACAGATGGGCCACACGCTGAGTCAAGGTATGTGCGCAGCCACCCTTTACCTCCCAACTACTTGCTACATGACCCGGCGCTCACCTACCAAGACACTCAATGCTTGCTACATCTAACACATGGACAACGCTGGTGCTGGCGGGGTAATTGCTACTGGATGCATGCCTGCACAGTTCTCTATGCAGCCTGTGCGAGAACACTTTGAAATATTTGCCATGGTTAGGCACATATTGTTCCCTGCAATGTGCCAATAACTTCCAGGCTTCGCATGTTTTGATTTTTGAGCATCCGGGGATAAGTTATCTTCACCTTGAAAGCAACGTGGTTTACGCTCTGGGGCTCCAGGAGCGAACTGTACTTGATATAGTTCTCGTTGTCTAACACTGTTTGCAGGGGCGGCTCCTCCATTAGGGCGGAGGAGCATCGCCCCACTGCTTTCTCGCAGTGCAAGAAGCAGAAACCTAAAATGGTATTTTAAATACCATTTTATGTTTCTGCTTCTCGTGCTGCGAGAAAGCAGAAGGCAGGGTATGCCTGGTTGGGAGCGGGCGGGAGGGTATGCCTGGTTGGGGGCGGGTGGGCGGGTCTGGGAGGAGTGGCTTGCCAACTTTTGTGGGCCCTGACTGTTTGGTCGGCCCTCTGGGGCCAACCAAACCAGTCATGCGCACTCTAAATTTTCTCTATGTAGGCTGCATGCAGCCTACATAGAGAAAATGGCCTCCCTACAGGCGCCCGGCTGGGCGCTGTCCGCACCAATCACAACGCTGCCATTGCAGCATTGTGATTGGCTTAGGGGAGGGGAGGGAGGATGCCTGCTCCTGTTCCTGGAAAGCAGCAGGAAAAACGCCAAACACGAAACAAGCCAGGAGCAGAGGCGGCGCAGGACCCGGTAAGGTAAGTTTTTTTTTTTTTTAACCGTATCTCCATGCCTAGATAAATTTCACTCTGGAGTTCCCACCTTGCCATTCCACTATTCCTGTGGCATTTGATTGTCCAGACAGAGTTGTGGATAGCACAACAGCAGCTGTCACAGGCTGTTCGAAGGACTTTTCGAATACCAATGTCAGACTTGCCGAATCCAACAGAAAAACACATGTAAATGATCAAACGAAATCTTTGTAATTCCCATACCGAGCACAAATCCATCAGTCAAATCTAACCTACCCTCCCTTTCAGACACTATGACTAATAGGATGACATCTATGATTATAATACCTTCAGGCTTCATCTCAATTATTTTCAAGGAGAAAAATGGAAGTACTCCCGAGGTCGGGCATGCACCCTCCCACCCGCCCAAAAAAAGTAACGTAATGGGGAGCCGTGGCCAATGGCCAATAAGTCAAGGGAGCCGCTGGGATAAAAAGTTTGGGAACCACTGGGTTAGGTGGTTATACCGCGGTTTGAGAGAGCATGTGTGTACTCCCCTACAGGCCCTTCGTCTTAAATGGGAAGCAATGTTAGCCAGGGAATTGAATGACAGAGAGTGGACTTTGATGCTAGAACACCCTAAGAGGGTTTCCCATAATTTTAGATTAAAAACAATACAGCTGATGATATTACATAGGGCCTATCTCATGCCGCTAGCAATACACAAAATGTACACTCTGGCTTCCGCGGATTGTCCGAGATGTTCTCGGTCGGATGCTGACTTTATTCATATGATATGGGCTAGCCCCTCCTTGGGGGTGTTTTGGTCTACGGTCACTCAGGGTCTTACCCGACTTACCACTTGCTCCCCTTGGGCCACCATGGAAGCCTGTCTTTTGGGCCTCCTACCCCTTCCGAAGAAGGCAACCCTGCTACGCCGATTTACGGGACTGGCCTTGATGCTGGCTAAATGACTAGTCACACAACGTTGGAAATCCCGCAGAGCCCGCGTGAGGGTAGATGGAGGGAGGAAGTACTTAAATGGGCCACGGCTGAAAGGGAGGCGCTACAGCGTGAGGAGTGCAGAGGACTGAGGAAGAAGCCGATCTCCTTAGACTGGGCCCAACTGATAGAACAGTTCAGATCAGAGGAGGATGAGGAGGCTGAAGGCAGTCGGGGCACACCAAGTATCTCTACCTGACATGCTTGATTCATAGTTATACCTCGGACTACAAACATGTGTCTGTTCCTCCCCTCCCCTCTCTCTCCCTTCCCCTTCCTTTCATTATATCCGTGTTCCTCTACACCTTCCCCCCCCCCCCTCCAGCCGGGTCTATATAGCTCTGGCTAATAATACTGTAGGATAGGACGGAATAGTTCATAGCGGCAAAAGTTAAAGGGAAGTTTTTGGGTAGGATATACGGTGGGAGGGAGTTTCAATAGGAGGGACCAAAAGTTACCTTAAAAATGTAATGATGTCATTTGATACTGGATGATGTACAATGTGAGGAATAAAACAGTTTTCAGATGCTTGAGTAGTCATGCGAAAACAATGACCTAAGTATATTTTATGTTTAAAAATGCATTTGTATTGTAACTCTTGCTTGCAAATATTGACGTCTAATAAAAAATGTGTTAAAAAAAAATAGAGGAATGGCTTAAACAACTTACAGCGCTCAACTGCCAGCCTCAAGTTATCGACTCAGCAAGATCGCTGGGAATAACACCTGACAGGAATCTAAACATGCAGAAACATATCAGTGCCGCAACAAAAGGAGCAAACATACAGATGAACATTATGAGAAAATTAAAACTCTTCCTTCCCGCTAATGACTTCAAATTGGCAGTACAAGCTCTAGTAATCCCCAGACTAGATTATGGGAGTGCAACTCTCTGCAGACTTCCCAGGTCTACAACGGCCCCCCTAAGAGCCTCCCTCAATTCAGCAGCCAGGCTCATCATTGATACTAAAAGAAACTGCCACATTTCCCCCGACCTTAGAGCTCTCAATTGGCTACCATTCAAAGCAAGAATTCAACTAAAAATCGCTTGCATGACTCACAAAGCCCTTCACCACAATACCCCAAGTTCTCTGGCCCAGAAACTGGAGTTCTCATGTGGTAACAGATCCTCCAGAATTTCCAGCACTCTTCTTCTGAAACCACAACGATTTGCTAAAAAGAAAACATACAACCGAGCCTTCTCTGGAATCGCTCCAAGGATCTGGAATGCACTGCCCCCAGAAACCAGACTGAATATCTCTACTGCCTCTTTCAAGAAAGAAGTAAAGTCTCTACTCATGAGTAAACTTACATGAACAATGTATCTAACCCACATAACGGATGTTGTCCTACTTTGTTTTAGATGCCTAAGTACTTTTATAGCAGGACATAATTACGGCATACATTTTTCTTTTGTTCATTTGTATCCCCCTGTAAAGCGGTGTGATACCCACAAGGGTCATGTTCGCGCTACATAAAACCTTCAAAACAAAAAAATAAAAAAATAAAAAATAAATTCGTTGCTCATAGGTCATCTAATTAATCATATACGTTCATTCAACATGTCTAAAGATCATACAATCCAAAATTTCAATATAGAACTCAATAAATCAAAAACACTCTTTTCTTAGTTTCCAATAAAATTGCTCATTAGAATGGGTTTTAGTGCATAATATGTAGTGAAACAATGGTGCAGAAGACGCAGTGCTAACAAAAATGATCTATCCATCTGCATTCTTAAATGTCTAACAGGATGGGGATGTTACCACCTCTCATGTCACTCCTTGCCACCTCAATAACTTGTTAAGTGATCACTTAACTGATTAGATCCTGGCGCATTCCCATGTTTTAGGTCCAGGATGGAGCTACTTGTCCTCCTGCACCCTTTGACCCTCCGTGAAAGGGAAAGCATCCATTGCTGATAGGCCAGGAAAGCGACAAAGCGCTTTTCAGTCATGTTGTTTAGATCCGTCTTTCAAATATAAATGAATTAATTCAAATTCAGGAAGTTGCCATCTCTCTGAGCTAATTATGCTCTCATTTAAAGAGGAATTCCCGCTGGGCCAGGAAGGAGGCGGCTGTCACTGTTAAATTGACACTTCCGTTAAGTTGCGGCGTCTGAGTGAAATAAACAGTTGGTCCATGGTCTGGAAGAGAAGAGCTGTCATCCCACAACCCAAGCAGAACATATTGGAAGGTCGTGTGGAGGGCGTTCCTCCCTTTAGGCCCACGGTGCTATACTTACACATCTATGAGAAGACACAAAACAGTGCTGGTTCCAATGAACCGAAAAGGAGTCTGTTGTTTATGGAAACAATGAGGCCAAAATGGCTCCTTAGGTGTACCTTTTCAACAAAAGCAACATATTAAAGTTCTAACCCTTCCAAGGATTCAATTATGCTCTTTCCAAAAAAGAACTAGAAAATCTTGTTTATACAACAATGATATTCTATAACAAAAAGTGCAAAAAAGTGCAGACCGCAGATGGGCAGTGCAAAGTAACGGAGTGATAACAGTATAAAACTGAAGAAAGTAACTCTACCTCACACAGAAAGTAAATACGTTTTATAAAAAGTTAGGGCCACATGTATCAAATCCATTTTGTATTCATTAAATAGCGAATTTTAGGTACTTGCTATTTAAGGAATGCCTGGCTATTTGATAAATCCTAGAATGGTATGGCCTTCCCACCCCATCCACGCCCCAGCGCCAAGACGCCTCTGCAATAATGCGCTTAACAAATAATCCAGCCAGTCAGTCGGTACATAATAAAATAGCGATTACCTAATAGCGATTTCTAAAGATTCACAATTGCAAATAGCTAACTGCTATTAGGTACTCATTTGTTCCTAATTGGCCCATAGGTGCAAATGGTTTTGCATTGCCTAATTAGGTAATGCAATATCAATGCGTGGCCTAAGGCCTTCCTAAAGCACCCCCCAAAAAAATGTACACATGTACTACATGGCACTTTGAAAAATGCATTTTTGAGCATTTTTCCAAATTTGCACATGGTTACCATCGACTTGGAGTCGTTGATAATAGCATTTAGAAAATGCTTGGTACATGTGCTAAGGGAATTGCAAACTGCGATTCCCTATTTGTAGTCGCTATTTTATGTAATCACAATTTTTGCGATTACCTAAAATTGCGACTATAAAGCCTTTCATACATCTTGAAAGGCTATTTTGCATTCGCGAGCGGGCAAATTACCAATTCGCACCATTTGTGAATGCAAAATTGTTTGATACATGTGGCCCTTAATCTTAGTTGGAGAAATAGTCCATTTTAATCCATAATGGATTAAATTCCCTGGTCTCATGAGCCATTTGTCTGTAATAAACAATGAATAGAGGGAAGCCTCCTAAGTAGAGAAGTAAAAATAAGGGCACTATAGTTTACTAAAAATAGATTTTAAATTTTCTATAAAACATACAAATTGAGTAATTCGAAATCACTCTCTCTATTCTTCATCAAAATGAGCAGCAGAAAGAAGATTTCTCACATCCTTTGGGTCGCACAACTCAGTCAGAACCAGAGATCTGGCCCTGTGGACTTGAAAAATCTTCTTTTCACCGCTTGTTTTAATGAAGAATAGAGAGACTGACATTCTACAAAAACCTAAAATGAAATTCTCTGGATTCTTCAGCCGCAACTGTTCAAATTAGGCTGCAGTTGTCACTGTGACACTATATATGTATTAGTCCTTTCCTTTAAAATCAGTGAGCTTTTTGCTTTGCTACCTGATGTACTTTGTTTATTGTCAAGTTGGAAATCCACAGAGGTCCTGGAGAAGGCCACTGAATGTGAACTCTCTTGAGCCAAAACAGGCCAAGTTGAAAGTCCTTGCCGTACAGCTGACTAATGGAATTCCTTCTAGAATTACCATCAATAAAAATACAGGTTTACAATGATCAAACTGAAAGTCAGTGAGAACCAACCTAAAAGAAAAATAATGTAGTGATTGTGTGGACAATTTTTTTTAAATATGTTGGGAATTTGGAATTGTTAATTGTAACATTATTTAATTTTAAATACATGATTTATGCGATGTTAATAAAAAGAATTTTGCATTGAATTTTCATTAAACTTTCCATAATACAGCATATCTGTTCAAAAGGTTAGTAGTCAAATATAATAATAACATTTTTATATAGCTATTGAGAACACAGTTTTCAGCACTGCATATAGCAAATGTTACTACTACTAAATTACCAGTACAAAATGTTATCATTTAGGAAGCTGTCTTTTCCAGCACCCCCGCCTATCTGGCTGACAAGCTCACAAACTCTGATGGCTCTCTGCAAACCCACAGCCAGAATGTCATCATACTGGAGGCAAAGTCTTCGAAAAAAAAGGCAACAGCCCTTCTCCATCTGTGCACCCGGTAGCCTGAGTATCCTCAGGGCCGCCCCAACCCTGCTTGAATTTGGGAAAGATCTGAAGACACAACTCTTTGAAGAATACTACATTATGATACAGCCCAATTCTGCTCCAAGAACCAACTGAGCTACCTCTTCATTCATGTGTTGCACCTTTATCTTCAACCCTATACAGCCCTCTGCTGCCTTTTGACTAGGTTTGCTCTATACAGATAGCACATACATACATATACATATACTTACTTGATCTAGGCTTGTGATGTGTAGGTAAACAAAGAAGACAGCAGCAAACCACAAACTCCCTCAGCCTTCTTGCGATTTACCACATATAACACGGTGGAAATCACACCTTGGAGGTCACTGTAGCACTACTGAGAAAGTGAGTGATGAACTCTAAAGTAGTTTCATACTGGACCTGGATTGGTTCTCATTTATATTCACAGCGATGCCAGGTGTATGAAGCCTGCAATGTATTTTGCAGCTGTGTGGAACTGTTATATATTTAAATCGGATAGTAATTTGTAAAGAAGACAAAATATTAGAAGAGATCGCAAAATGTAATTATCCTGTGAGAAATATTGTACGACTGGAAGCGCAGTGTGAACACCGTCATTATAAAAAAACACAATGTGATTCAAAGATTCTTTTTACCAGCAGTATAAAATAAATCCATCAATATCTAAATACCAACAAATTACAATATATCACGCTTCGAGAAATACACTTATTTTGATTAAAGAGTTGAAAATGGGATGTCATATGAAATGTATTTAGTAAATGATATATCTCACGTGTTGGCAGTTGCTAAAGCTCACACTTTAAGCACAAAGACGACTCCAAATAATCTTTCTCTAACCTTAACTCTCAGAGAAGTGTCCAGGGAATGTATATGCAGATGTGATAAACATTCACTCAAATATAGTTTAGTGTATTCAATAGCATTGCAGTTGCACAACTTTTAGCATCTCCAAATTACACCTGATAGCTCTGTTTGTAAGCGCTGCAAAATGTACGTGGATGTGCACCAGTTACCGATTTTTCAAAGGAAAATGGGGTTAAAGGAAGATAGTAAGTTGGGGAAGAGTGCTTCAAGTCGCTGAAAAAAAGACTTTCAGTTTAATATAAAAAAAATTGCACACGCGAATATTACGCAGAGCACAAAATATGCCAATCTGGTGTTCAGAAAATGGAAATAAATGTGTTGTCTATAAATATTATGCATTTAAGCCTTTTCTTTCTAAGAGTCGTAAGTTACACTTGTTTGGCTAGGAAAAGTTTGCAAATGCCCAAACAAGTGGACCTTATGACAGAAGTATCTGCACTTTCCAGATGGCATAAGTTACGACTGTCTTTATAGAACTCGCTTGAGAGTCTCTCAAGAACTTACAAACACATCATTCCATGGAAACTGATGGCAATAGGTGTAGCAAGGAGTATATGGTTTGCACAGGCCACTGCTGTGTTTGCAGTTCACTGTGATGGTTAGCACTCCTGTAAGAGAATGGAAGGAGGCGAATTCGGTTATATCAAGGAATTCCTCTGTGCAAATGTTGTGCTTCAGCACAACGAACTAAGCTTACTCTCGGTTCTGCAGGACCAAGGACTCCCTCTGTGTTTCTTCTCAGGATTGACTTGTGGATTCTACCAATGCTCTTAATTTCACCCTCCCTCCCCCCAACCCCCCATCATGTTCGCTTTCAGCAAATCTAACGTTCTGACAGTTTATAATGTTCGTTGATAAGCTGTTGATATTCAGTACTACTGACTTTTAGATGACACCCTACATAGGATGGCTCAAGTCACAGCAACTCTAGAAACTATCTAACATTGGGTCAATACAAATGAATTTGGTTCCAATACGATAAAAACTGCGTTTTTAGTAACTGGCTCCCAACAACACCAGACAATTTTCCATCTCTCAGGGATCCCCACAGACTTGGCCACAGTTTAACTTATCTATAAAATTGAAAAAGAAGGGAAATTATATATGGCATTCATGGACCTGAGCGCAGCTTTTGACTGCGTGGTCCATGAAAAACTCTGGAATATAATGCAGATGATGGGAGTTGACCTTGCCATACTCAACTTTATAAGGCAGCTATATGCCAACGCAACGGCATCAGTACGATTTACCAAAAATGGAGACTGTACGCGCCCCTTTAAAATTTCTAGGGGAGTAAGGCAGGGCTGCGTATTGGCTCCATTTCTTTTCTCCTTATATACAAATGGAGTAGAGAAAGCACTCTCAGTTGTTACAAATGATGTTCCCCTTTTTGAAGATCAGAAAATACCAATATTGGCTTATGCTGACGACGCTGTGTTAATCGCCAGGACAGGGTTGGGGCTACAAAGGTTGATTACGGCATACGTTTCCTTTATGGATTCATTGCAAATGAAAGTGAACCATAACAAGTCCTTTGTAATAGTCGCCGGGGCAACAAAAAGAGAAAAAAGGATGTATTTTCATGCCGAGGCGAAAAGAATTGAAGTAGTAGACTCTTTTCCCTATTTGGGGATTCTTTTCGATAAAGACTTATCGTGGGTCAAATTGGTGGAAGGTAGAAAGATGGTGATGGAGAGGGGCATCATAGCTTTGAAATCTTTTACAAAAAAATTGGGGGCGAAACCTTTAATTCCGATTGAAAACATTTACCAAGCTAGAGTAAAAGCTGCAGTGATCTATGGGGCCGGCGTTTGGGGGGTGGCTGAATCCTCATCTTTACAGACTGTTGAGAATAAATGTTTTAAATCAGTAGTAGGCCTCCCCCCCCCTCATTCACAAATTGTATTTTACATACGGAACTGGGTGTCCCTTTTATATCAGACCAGATCCAAATAGCCCCAATATTATTATGGCATTCAATTTGGAGAAGAGAATCTGTCCCACTTACGCAATCAATAATAAAGAGCTGCCTAGCCATGGATAAGTGGAGGAGGTCTAGGTGGCTGAGCTATGTAGAGTCTGTATTAAGAGAAATTGGTCTCCCAGAACTTTTTAATGATCCTTTGGCATGCAAGAACATCTCTAAGCAGAAGGTTACTAACATGTTTTTGCTGATGACCGAGTATAAACGCAATGAATATTATAAGGAGAAATATGCTGTCCGGTCATATCGCAGTAACCCCCCACCGATAGAGGGGAGTTCTCTTACCTTGCATCTGTAAATAGATTACAACATAGATTCATCTTGCTAAGGTTTCGAACAAATTTAATTCCCTGCATGTTAGGATACCCGGAAAATTCTTTTAATCATGCTGATTTAAGCCTGTGCCCCTGTGATAATTCATCAGCGCAAACCGAACTGCATATAGTCCTATTCTGCAGCCTATATGAGAAGGAAAGGAAGGATTATCTGAAACCAATTTTAAAGAAAGGAAATTTTAAGCAGTGTCGGGTGGCACTATATTTTTAAAATCATTACCAGATCCTCTGGTATGTTTTTCTGTGGCGTCCTTCCTATGGGCTTGTATGAGGAAGAGAAAGGGGAGGGCACACAGAGCACTGAGATGACTTTTATAGACGAACTGTTTTTCTTATAACTGATTGTGTAAATAATAATATAATCGCTAAAAATAGTATGTGAAGGGATTTTAATGATTTTAAAATTAAGAATTATTTCAGAAAGGTATGTAATTTGAGTGAAAATTTTATAAATGTTTATTAATGATGACGAATGTATTTGTTCTTTTATGATCATTTTTATTGTGGTCGAATAAAGAATATGACTATGACTATGAAAAAGCAGGGTCGTTCACGTCATAGCATTTGTATGCCTTGAACCCTAGGTGAATGCAGTTGTGTCAATAGGAATTTAAATAGTGAATATACAAGTAAAATAAGATTTTTTTTTCTTTCAAAAAGTGGTTCTCTGAACAGTAGTACATAATCTGCTGGTATCATGCTTGAGCTGTTGCACCAGTGTCTGAGAGTATCTCTTTTTTAAGACCACTGCTACATCCTTTTCTACAGAAAGCAGCTGCTCATCAGTGGTTAGACCACAAAAAATACAGGAATGCATTATTCACTACACTGGCGGCAAGTCAGATGGAAATATCAATTCAATTACTGACAATCATCAACAAAGTGCTCTATAATCAGTTCAGTATCTGGCAGAAAAGCAAACCTGGCTCCTTCCTGAGGGTGAATGACAATAATTCACCGCAAAGAATGAACAATACCACAGTTTAGTTGTTCAACAATAAAGAGATCTTCTAGCTGTCTCTCTCTCTCACACACACTCTCTTTCTCTCTCTCTCTCTCTGTAGAACATTCGGCCCCAAAATCTGTAAGTACTGATATTTGCCCCACCACAAAGATTTAAAATTGGTCTCTTGGGAAAAGCTTATGAATAGGTTGAATCGCACGCATCTTGACTGCTTAGGTTTTCTGCGGTGAATTGTTAATAGAGACTTTGTACATTTGATGATTCAACAATCCAACCATCAGACATTAAGGGACATGTACAGTGAAAGGAATCGTTCTCTTGAGCAAATAAACTCAACAACATACGATAGATAATTTAAAAGAATACAAGTAAAAAAAGAAAACATGCTGCCATCTAAACACGGAGGTCATATGCTTCCAATAGCAAAACTAAACCTACCAGCGGGAGTCGATCTTGCAGCGGTATTGTAAATAGTCTATTGGTGTTTTAAAGCTCCAGCATGGACTCCACTTTTAGAACCAATGTATTGGACATCCCAGGATGCTTGTTTACGGTCCAGTGAGGACCTGGCCTGTTTCCATGGGGAGTAGGGTCAAGACTGATTTGCAAATGGCTGGGTCCAATCTGGAATGGCAGGGCGAGCAAAAAAAGATGGATTTAACCCATATCTGTGACTGGGGTGAATGTTCGATTTACTCAGCAGTCCGTCAATCATCTGTTCTTTTTTGCATTGGGCAGAGATAAATGGCAGACTCCGACATGCGCAGTTCATGCAGGTCAAGCAAGCATGGACTCCGGGAAACAAAGACCGGTCTAATAATTTGACCGTATTTCACTTTATCTTATTTCAGTGCTTTTTACTAGAATCCGAGCAAATCAACGAGGTTCGCTTTTCATGCACATCTGGTGACGAAGCTTATACTGACGGACACGTGCTCTAAGCACGAGATTTATGCCTTCTTCAATGTTTAAAGCTCACACTGATTCTCGAGTGTGGTGCAATGTTCCCTGCAGCTGTTGAACCCAGCTCTGTCTTTGAGGCAAGAAGACCTCCTGCGGCTTTTTAGCTTTTCACTTTCAACCGCCTTTCTTAATTTTTTTTTTTATAGATCTTTTTATTAAACATTCATCGGTTCAAATAAAGATTACAGAGGAATCAACAATCCGTACACTGCGATGACATAGAAGGGATTATGTTACATCATTACATAAAAGGGGAATGTTACGGGGTGAGGGGATCATCTTGGTCAATACCACGAGGGGGCGAACATATTTCTCCACGGCAGATATTCCAAGGGCTCCAAATACGGGACCACTTCTTGGGGCAGCCCCTGACCGAATACACCGTCTTTTCCCTATACATGCACCAATCAAGGTCCTTTTCCCAAGCTTCTATTGTGGGTGGTTGAGCTGCGCCCCATAGCTGTGCAATATTTCTTTTAGCGAGCATGAACCCTAGCGTGGCCCATTGTGTCTGGTGAGTGTTCAGTTCCGTAGGTTCCCATATGTTCAAGAGGCACCTTCGCGCCTCTGGGTGGAGACAGACTGAGAGCACTTTATTGACGATATCGTGTACCTTGCGCCAGAAGGAGTTGATGTAAGCACACTCCCATAAAATATGCATGAATGTTCCCAAATGTCCGCATCGCCTCCTGCACTCCCCTCCATCAGCCCTCCCCATATGTATCAAACGGGGTCCCGTGATATACACCCTATGGAGGATTTTGAGCTGTACTAATCTAAGACGCGCTGGAATGGCGACCACTCTAGGGGAGGACACTGCCTCCCGCCAGTCCTCATCATCCAGCTCAATCCCATCCCTTATCCATTTCTCCCGCAATGATTGGAGGGGATCCTCCATGTTATTTATCAGTTTCTTATATATCAGGGAAATAGTTTTTTCGGGTAGGTATCCGTCTAATATTCTGTCCTCCAACGGTGAGGACTCGGGAGGAGTAGTACCCCGCGGTAGAAGAGAGTGAAGTGAGTGTAGAACCTGTGCATATCGGAAATATTCAGTGTCTGCCAACTCGTGCTCCGTCTGCAGCTCGGTAAAGGACTTGCCCCCTCCCTCCGCCCAAATGTCTTTGATACGTGAAATTCCGATGAGGTCCCACCTGTCAAACCCCTTTGACTTCCATAAGCTGCCTAGCTTCTCAGAGTCCCAAAGTGGAGTCGCTAATGTCAGTCTATGACCCCATCCAAGAGAGTTAGTAGCATCGTGCCAAATTTGGACGGAGTGTTTGGTGGGGCCTGTTAATGTGAATCGTTTAGGCCGTGAGTATAGTGCCCTGTTATAATTCCCTCCGGGGAGGAGCCATCTATCCATGGCATAGCCGGGGTCGTCAGGACGACCGTAAGTGCCATGATTGACGGCTGCTAGATGAGCTGCCCAATAGTATTTTTTGATGTCGGGTTGGCTGATGCCTCCATCATACCAGTTTAATGTCAGCTTATTTCAGGGCGATACGCTGTCTTCCCTCCCATAGGAGATCTCTCTGGAGGCTCTCAACCTCCTTGAAGTATCGCGTGGGAACAGGGTCCAGGGTGTTCTGCAGGGCGTAGAGGAATCTAGGCAACGACATTATTTTAAACAGGGCAGCCCTACCCAAGAGAGAGAGGGGGAGTGATTTTCCAGCTGGCAATGTCCTTTTTGAGCCTATGCAAGGGTGGAAGAAGATTGTGGGCGTAGCGGAGGGAGGGGTCGAGAGAGATAAAGATCCCTAAATACTTAAAACCAACAGTGTTAATCTGTATTGGACAGTTTCTCGGGGGATGGGCGGGTCCCCTCTGAGGACATACAAAAGGGACTTACCCCAGTTGACAGTGAATCCAGAAAATCTACCGAATATTGCCAGAATATCCAGTACAACTATCAGGGATTTCTTAGGGGAGGCCAGGTAGAGCAGTATATCGTCAGCATAGAGTGAGATACGGTCTTCCCAATCAGGGGACCATCTCAATCCTCGTATCCTTGGGTCTCTGCGGATCCAAGCCGCTAGAGTTTCCAGGGCTAGGGCAAACAGGAGTGGTGAAAGTGGGCATCCCTGACGGTTTCCCCGACTAAGTAGGAACGTGGCTGACAGTTTATTGTTGACCACCACCTGAGCCAAAGGCTCACTGTACAAGAGGCGTATCCACTGGATGTATTTTGGGCCAAATCCCATCTTAGCCAAAACTGCCCAAAGGTAGGGCCATTCGATAGTGTCGAACGCCATGGTCGCGTCCAAGGACACGATCACAGCTGGCTCTTGAATGGTAGGCGCTCTGCCCAGCACTCCGTGAACTCTACGCAAGTTCAAGGCCGTGTTTCTGCGGGGCATAAAGCCGGATTGATCCGGGTGTACTAGACTACTTATTATTTTAGCCAGGCAATTAGCCAAGAGTTTGGCCAAAATTTTAGGTTCAGCGTTTAGAAGGGAAATAGGTCTGTATGAGGCACAGTCAGTCTTGGATTTACCTTCTTTGTGAATTGTGACTATGGTGGCAATCCTCTGTTCCCTGGGCAGCATCCCACCCTCCCTGGATTCCTCAAACATAGACTTTAAATATGGTGCAAGTTTATCGGGTCGAAGTTTGTACAGCTCGATGGGGAGTCCATTGGGACCAAGGGCCTTCCCTGAGTTTAAGGATCGAATTGCTTGCGCTATCTCATCCGTTGTCAAGTCACTGTCCATAAACTTACGGTCTTCTAAGGAGAGTTGGGGGAGCCTAATGTCTCGTAACAATTCCCGAGAGTCCTCTTCGGTGTGTGAGGTTACGGTCGTGTAAACAGTACAGACACTCCAGATTCTAGGTCGCCCTCTAACCTGTAAATTTCGGCCTGAATTTCTAGGACTTCTTTCTTTACTCCAGAGATCAATGACAAGGCCTGACCCCGAATTACAGCCTTAAATGCTTCCCATAATGACTGGGATGAGGACACGGACCCTTCATTATCCAAGAAGTAGTTATCCATGGTTTTGACGAGGTCTTTGCGGATTTTCGGATCCCGGAGGTACCATGGATTAATGGGGGCTAGTCTACCCACCGTGGTCTGATTGAGGACTATATGGATACATACCGGCGAGTGATCAGAGATGCCCCTGGCTAAGTGTTTGATTTCGTGTATGTGGGCGACTTGTGCGGCGGGAACCAGGCAGTAATCTAAGCGGGAAAGGCTATGGTGAGCCCCGGAATGAAAGGTGCGTTGTATCTGATCTGGATGATACGTTCTCCACCGATCCACTAACCCCATGGCATCGAGAAAGTCGGGCAGCCAGCGGGAAGAAGGCCCCACCTCCCGCGGGGGATATCGGTCTAGTGTGCCCGAGACCACCGCATTAAAGTCGCCCCGAGGACTAATAGGCCACCTGGAAGGGCGAGTAGGACAGAACCCAGGTCCGCAAAGGTGGTGCTCTGCAATCCTGGTGGAACGTATATGGACATATGTGTGATGGGATGCCCTTCCCATATGCCCGACACCCCAATGTATCTGCCCCGATCGTCAGTCCACGTGGAGCTCACAGTAAGGGGGAATGAATTTTTCATCATGATACCCACACCCCGTGAACCGGAGGTAAATCCTGCATGCGTAACCATTTTATACCCCCATCTGTGCATCGCCTTACATGAATTTCCGACCAGGTGTGTCTCCTGTAGCAGGACAATGTCCAAGGCCTGCTGTTTAATATATCGGAGTACCACACTACGTTTAATCTTGTCCCCAAGGCCGTTAACATTCCAATTCAATATCTTAACATTTTTGTCTCCCTGTGTACTCATTGGTTAGTGCGTAAGTTTCAGCATCCTCTGCAAGAAAACCAAAATCAAGTACCGATGTGAAAACCATAACATCAAACGAACACAAACTCCCAACCCAACAACCCCCCACCCTGCTGCCCTGCACTCTGGGCGTGGAACTGCCCATGTAAAACTCTGCAGAGTGCCTGTCGCCCTGTAGCAAAACTAAAAGCAGAAAGTGTAAGGACGTGGCTGACCGTTTTCCTGTCCCCCCCCAAAATGTAACTAGAAAGTTCCATAAGAGAGTCACGCACCACAGTTCTGGGTGTCGGCCATTAGAAGGGGGAGACCCCCTTAAGCATCGGCCACTGCGTGGCCCGTTACCTGTCTCGGCCCACCACAGGCATCAGTCCGTGCAGTGGAGCAACCGCGCCCACTCCGGCCCCATCAGTCCTGAGGCCGGGAGGCAGTGTCTTCTCCAGCAAGGCGATCACATGTGGCGCGGTCTGCCCGGTGTTCAAGCCAGTCAGCTGCTTCCTCCGGTTGTTCGAAGAACAAGGTTCTTCCCTCCGCCTCTACACGAAGACGTGCTGGGAATAGCATGGAGTACTTCAATCCATTCTCTCTGAGTTTCTGTTTCACAGTAATGAATGTCCGCCTCCGCCTCTACACGAAGACGTGCTGGGAATAGCATGGAGTACTTCAATCCATTCTCTCTGAGTTTCTGTTTCACAGTAATGAATGTCCGTCTCCGTCTCTGCACTCGTTGTGTGAAGTCCGGGAAGAAAGAGATGTCTGCATTCTTGTAGCGGAGGGCGGCCCCCCTCCTAGCGTTCTGGAGGATTACATCTCTGTCCCGGAAATTTAGCACTCTCGCCAGTATCGGGCGCGGAGGGGCCCCCGGTTTGGGGCGACCCCCGGGGACCCTATGCGCCCTCTCAATGACAAAGAACTTACTGAGGCCCTTGGGCTGCAAGTGTTGTAGGATAAGGTCCTCCACGAAGAGATCCGGGGACTGCCCCTCGGCCTTTTCCGGTACCCCTAAAATACCTAGGTTATTGCGACATAGGCGTCCTTCATAATCGTCCAGTTTGAGCTCGGCAAATTTACGAAAAGATTGTATGTCCTGGATTTCCCCTTGGAGCTGGGCAACGTCTCCCACCAGGCTAGAGGTGGTGATTTCCACCTGTTTTACTTTTCGTTAAGCTTGGTGAGGTCGGCTCGGATCAGGTTGACATCAATAGCAATGGTATCCATTTTATGTTCCAAGGAGGTCTTGACACTAGTTATTGCGTCCATAACATCTTTAAGTGACAGCTCTTGGTCTTCTCCTCCTTGATCACTGGTGGAGCTACCCCTGGATTGGCGGCTCTGGAGCATGTCTTTAGGGAGGGTATAGCGGTCCAGCCTGTTTGATTGTACCGTCTTGGGCCCCTTCGCACCCGCTGACTTGCTCTTTTCCATTACTGCATCAAAGTGCCTTCGGGACCCACTGAAGCGTATGCCTCCATTTCCGGTCTCAGCCGCAAGTCAACACAACGCAATGTCGTGCCCCAGTCCCCGGCTATCCGCCACCAGATGGGACCCCAGGCAAGGAAGCAAGGAGGGACGATATCACCACTGCACGGTCCACCAGTGTTCAGTCTTTCCCGGGGCAGGCAACCCAGGTGAGTAAATCTGGCCACACACAACTCAGGGTGAACCCGGCTCACCACCACATGGAGCACCGATGCTGTTCAGGGTATGTGAGCCTATGCACAGCCATCCGGGGAGCCCCACGCCCCACACGAAGGGTCCACAAAAGTCAGGCTCTATTTGCGGCTCCCGCCGCTCGTCGCGTCGCCTCTGTGACTCCGGGAAGATGGGGGAAGGGCGGGCCCCACGCCTCCAGTTGGTTACCCGCGAGTCGGGTAGGGCACTATAAGGAGAGAGGGACACGGGGGAGGGTCCCGCAACTCCAATCACCACCTTGGGGGCCCCCCGCTGCCTCACCTCCTCCCGGTGTGCTCCTCTGGTCGGAGAAAGGCAGATGCCGGTCGTGCCTCCCGCTCCAACCTCTGACCCGGATGGTGCATGTGGGTCTCACCGGCCCCCCCGCGTCGTCCTCAGTGACTCACCGGGCTCAGTTACACCTCAGGGGATCTCCGCGGACAAGTGCTGCGATCTGGACGGTCCCGGAGTGTGCGCAGCCCCCAGTGCGCACGGGTGGCAGAAGCCGTACTTGCAGGGCTCCGCAGCGGCCGAACGCAGCAATGGAGTCCCTGGCTTCGCCGCATCTGTAGGCCCACGACTTGTGGGACTTATAAGCGTCGGCACAGGCAGTTTTCGGCTGTAGGAGGCAGCGCAAGGTGTCCCGCTTGCCTTCCGGTGCGTTTCCCAACCTCGGGGAACCGGATTTTTGTGGCGGATCGACGTGGGGAGAACAGATATCACGGAGCTAGAGGATTAGGCGGCCATCTCGCTCCTGGTCTTGGCCACGCCCCGCCTTTCTTCATTATTAATTTGGCGATGAATTCATTTCAGGACAGAGTCCATTCTCCAGCCTTGTGCGCGTCCTGCTGCCTCCTGCCTACAGAGCGGCCACCTTGTGCGAAGTTACAGGCCGGTGCTGCTCCTGCGGCCTAGGAGCAGCAATCCTCCTTGTATCACTGCCTGCGCACTGTACGGCTGCGCTGCAGTGGGCAGGCTCAGGGCTAGGGGCCGATCAGTGTGTGTTCCTGCCTGCGCACTGTACAGCTGAGCTGCAGTGGGCATGCTCAGGACGAGGGGCCGATCTGTGTCCAACAACTGTGGACAGTCACGCGGAGTGACGGGTAGCAGCTGGTGCGCCTGTCACTCAGGGAGACATGCAGCAGCAGCGCTGCTGAGCCTTGCGGCGATGGGAACTCCTGCCGCCGTAAAGCAGTAAGGGGAAGGGCGCTGCCGCGTGCACCAGGCCAGTCCTGCACGTCATACGTCACCACCACACACCACACCACCATTCTTTATTTCCACCTGCATAATAGAGCGTTAGTCGATGGTTTGTTTTGCAACAACATGTGAGCGCCTTCCTTGCGCTCAACATCAACCCAGTACCATTATTTCTACAATCTCTTGGCGAATTGTCAATGAGGTGGGGCAGGGGGTTGGGCATGATTGCTGTTCATAATGAACACTATGACAGAGAGTGGAAAAGCATTTTTTTCCGGAATGTTTTAGGACAAAGTATTTCTTCATTTATCATAGTGCGTACTGCCACCAGGAGCTGCCACTCGTTATTATGAGTTTACAAGGTGCATATGGAAACTCATACGTTAATTAATAGATGTTAAAAATCTTCCGGAATAGACTGACAGGTGTCAGCACTGAGAGCACTCACAGCCAATTGTGAATTTGGGGAAATCGCTGAACAATGCATTAGGGATCCAGTGGTTGTGCATTGAGCTAATTGCTAAGGCAAAAGACTCCCTTGGTTAGAGACCTCATAGGCACACCTAAAAACTTGGAGAGACCATCAGATCCATAGAGAAATTGAATAATGAAAAGCTTAGTAATAATGATGTATATGCAGTGAATGGGAAGCGGGTTCAGACAAAAATTGGTCTGTGGTGTGAAGGAAGTATTGTTTGAGCTATCAAACATCAAAAGGTATGATGTGTGGCATTATCAGCCAGGAATACTACATTTGCAATAAAAGTGGTCACTTTGCCAAGATGTGCAACATCACAAACAAATATTGTGCTTGGTTCAAAATGTGTAGGTTACAAACACTGTGATTTTTGCACGCTGTCTCTGTGTAATAAGGACACTGATATGTCAGTTAACGATGGACTATATAGGTGTTAATTGATGGGGTACTTCTGCAAGCGTTAGCTGATTTAGGGTTTCTTTCACCATGATTTCAGATTATATATTCGTCCTTAAAAATTGCCACTGCAGGAAATTTGAAGCTAATGATTTTAAAGCAAGTTTTCATGGTGTTGGGTCACCTGATGTGTTAGCAGACAGTCCTTCGAAAGAAAAATAATTGAGAAAGTTTATGTGGCATCAAAAGTATATGTTCTAAATTGCTGACGCCAAGGTAATCTGAACATAAAACTGGATCCTTCTGCTGAACTGCAGATCTGGTTTACAATAGATTTCAAGGGATGTTATCAAAGTCCAAGGAGGTCTTCTGTGAGAATTTAGATAAGGTCAAAAGGTTTGCAAATTAAATGAAGCTAATGAAACAAACTATTCCTTTTAAATGCAAAGTGATGATTATACCATTGAGTGCACAGAAGTATTCTGCTACTTTGTTCACACAATTGTGGGAAGAAAAGGTCAATTATATGGTAGATTCCTCATGGTGGGCATCCTCAATAATTATTCTGAAAAATAAATCTGTGGATTTAGGATTAAGTGATGACCTGAGCTCTCACAAGAAATCAATTCTTGGTAGATTGCCAATAATTCTAGAGTTGTTTTGTTGTGCATCCATGGACTCTGGCCCAGGTCTACAAGGTTTGGCATTCCTACCCACGGGTGCCTGAACTGAGTTCAGTGCACCATCGCTTGACCAGGTGAGTCCAGGGTATTGTAACCCCACACAACCTTCTGTGCATACCGGCTAGCATGATGTCCGTATTTTTTGGGTACTAGTCCTTCAGGGACGCATTGGTAATTCATACTGAATTTCATTCTTTAGAATAGCACACACAAGTACTGCACTAAGAAAAGACACTATATAAAATTGTTTTATTTCAACCGTCTCATCCTCTTGGTTAGTACATGAGTAATAACCACACAGAACATACTTAAAACATCACTTATCGATGTTGCTAGCAGCGAGAATAACATCAACAGTTCTAACTTAAGTTAGAATGTTCCTAGCAGCCTATCAAACTAAAGACTACTTCTATGCACTACACTATTAGAGCATGGAGTAGCTAACTTGCCTCCAGAGTTACTTGGAACCCAACCCACTGTATACCTATTCACAGCGGATTATCAGTGGTATTCATTCCTCAGCCGGGAGAGAGTGTTCCCTCAAAAGGAAAACACAAGATCAACTGGGCTCAGCTCCTCCCCTCTCTGTATCAACTCTCAGCATAAGAGTGCATGCTGCGGCAGTCTGGCAGGACCTCTTGTGATAACTTCAGTTCAGTTCAGGTGTGTTTGTATAGTGCTTGGCTACCTGTTTGGGCCAGATAAACCTGTCTGTTCCTTAACTTATTTATAGGATATGACAGGACACAAATTAGAAGAGATGCATCTTCAAGAGTTTCCTGAAGGTGGTTTCTGGTTGATCCAATCTAAGGTTGATAGGGAGATTATTCCATAGCTTGGGGACCAGATGTGCAAAGGATCATTCACCACACCTTGCCTTTCTCACCTCAGGTACTGTCAGCAACTTTAAGTTCCCAGATCATAAAGGCCTCCTGGGCCTCCTCGGATTGAAGGGAATAATATTGTCGAATAAGGGGAGGATCTTTTCCGTGTATTGCCCGATGGGCCATGCACAGAGCTTTGAAATAGTTCCTTTTTTTGCACCTGAAACCAGTGCAGGGAAGGAAAGGTTGGGGCAGCTGAATGGAGTTTTGGAAGTGTATGAAGAGCTTGCGCAGCAGCATTCTGGATGACCTGCTGTCGTCTTATAACATACTTGGGACTTCCCAGAAAGAGGGAGTTTCCATAGTCGAGACAAGAGTTGATCAGTCCCTGTATGACCACTCTCCTCGATGTTGGTGGGAGCCATTGAATGATTTTCCTTAGAGTTCTCAACAGTCTGAAGCATGTTGCTGACAATTTCTTGGCTTGAGTTTCCATTTACAATATGTTGTCCAGCCCTACTGCCTGGGAGGGTTGTGGATGCTCTCCATAGTATGTTCCACCTTGAGAGGTTATTACCAACAAACAACACCTCTGTTTTACCACCATTGAGCTTAAGGCTACTGTCTGACATCCATTCTGTGACCTGCTTTAGACATGAATTTAATTGTAAGGATGCCTGCCCTGTTTCTGGAGTGAGACCTATGTTAAGCTTGGTGTCGTCAGCATATGACACGAGTACAAGACTGTGTTCCTGCTCTATCTTTGTCAGGGAGAGCACATATAAATTAAAAAGTGTGGGGCTTAGGGAAGAACCTTGTGGGACGCCGCAGCCGATGAGGTAAGCGGCAGAAAGGAAGGATTCTTCACAGACCTGGAAGCTTCTCTTTTCCAGAAAAGCTGCATGCCAAGTATGGGCAGTGCCTGTGATACCGGCTTCCTTCATCCTTTGAATGAGAATAGTGTGTGAGACAATGTCAAAAGCTGCACTAAGATCTAGCATAATCATGGCTGCTGAGCACCCCTGGTCTATAATGGCCCTTAGTTCCTCTGTGGCTATTAGCAGAGCGGTCTCAGTGCTGCTTCCTGGTCTGAAGCCCGTTTGTGTGGGATGGAAGATTGAAAGCTTTTCTAAAAAGCTGGAAAGGTGCTTATTGACTTGTTTCTCCAATACTTTATTTGCTATGGAGAGTAGGGAGATTGGGCTATAGTTTTCTGTAAGAAGCGGATTGGCAGAAGGATTCTTCAGTAAGAGTTTTACTATGGCATGTTTCCATGTAGGAGGAACATTGCCACTGACCAAGAACTTGCTAAGGATGTCCATTAAGATTGGTAGGATAGTGTTACCGCCTTTTATCAAAATATCTGTTCGTGCTGGATCTAGTGGCAAGCCTGACTTTATAGAGGCCAGAATCCCTTCTATATCTTCATTGTTTAAGACGGGAAATGAATTTAATTGGGCTATCGTCACTGAGTCTCTTTAAACTGTGAGATTTGGCACTGCCATTTTTGGCAGGGATTTTAAGATGTGTTTTACTTTATTTACTTTATAAGCGAATATTACGCAGTGCACAAAATATGCCAACCTGGTGTTCAGAAAATGGAAGTAAATGTGTTCTGTCTATGAATACTATGCATTAAAGCCTTTTCTTTCTAACTGTCGTAAGTTACACTTGTTTGCCTAGGAAAATTTCGCATATGCCCAAACAAGTGGATTTATGACAGAAGTAGCTGCAACTTGCAGATGGCTTAAGTTACGACTGTCCTAAACATATCACAACGGTTTGCAGAAGATGTGGGGCCTGTTGTACAGGTAGATATCTTCATTAGGCTATATACTACCCTGTACAATTCCTGAGAGGAATTGGCATTTTTTATTTTTATACTGAAATGGGAGATTCTAGCGTGTTGATAACTTTTCGTAGCTTTTCTGTCAATTTCTTTGTTAAGACTGTCGTATAATTTCCTCCAGATTCTTTCCTTTTTTGCAGCCTTTTTCTTTAGTTCTGCATGCTCCGTAGTATACCATGGGGTCTGGCTACTGGGTTTATAAGGGGTTGACCACTGACTTTTAGCCTACATTCCAAGACTTTCCAATAATCCAAGATATAACCAGTCTAAACTAGTATGACGACAGTAGGTCACCTCGAACTACATATTTATTTTAAACATCTATTGTCAGACCTTGAAGCGCAGATATAACTTGTAGCCGACTTGTGTCGCCTTATGTGTTAGAAAAGTCATTGTTTATATGAATTGACATGTTCAAAAGTTCTGCGAAGATAATGACTTACTGAATGTGGACCAAAACTAGACAGGCTAACTTAACATGCTCAAAATGGAGTCTGGTTTTGGGATTTTACAACATCATGTTTGTATGACTGAGTATGATGCAATTAAATACATATGGATGATGGTATTTTAGGGATTCTACTTTATATGAATCTAAATAAAACTAAATAAAATACATGCTTACAATAATTCAATCATAATCTAATAATTCAACTAATAACATCAGCATAAACGAATATATGTAAAACAGGTTCAAATAATACATAACGCTCTGCATGATTGCTTTTCTTTCAAGCCTTGAATCTTTCAAACAGTGATATAAAAACATTTAACATGTTAAAAAGCATTATCATATTGGGACATCAATAAGGAAGAGATATATTTTCATCATTAGATAGACCAGGCATGAAAAATTAAAATGTGCTGAATTGAAAGAATAATGCAGCTTGGTGAAAAAAGGAAAGAGAAAAAATGAGTCCGATGATAGCTCTTTTTTCTTCAAGAGGATGCATGTCACAGTCTTGTTCACTCGATACTGAATTCTGTCAATTTTTTGTAAGACCCATTCCTGGTTGTTATTTGAAGATGTTTCTATAACAGCAGGTTCACAGGTAGAATATAAATGATCGTTGAGATGAATTGGCACCATGGGCATGGAGTCGGCTGCTTGCGAGGTGGATGGACTAGAGCACCGGACCGATTGTGTGGTTCCAGAGTTCTTGAAGATGGTGAGAGTGACTTGATTTATGGCTCAAGTGACATCAGTGGTGCGAGCCAATCCTTAGGAAGCTTTTCATAGGGTGAAGCCAGTCCATCATAACGAGCATTTTGCAGCATGGGCAGGCGCATTGCTCAACAATCCTTCTGCTGTAACTGCAGTGGTTGCAGGAGCGTTTCCCCGTCCACAAAAACCACTGGGGGCTGCTCAAAATTTAGTTCCAAGATGATTTAAGTTGTGCAGTTCATACACTAAAAGACTGGTCTCACTTGTAGAGTATTCATTTGGAGGAAATGACAAGATCCAGCTCTTACTTAGTCCAGAAAGCCAATTATATCCCAGCTAGTGCATTAGGGTTTTTGGGCACTTTTTCTGAGCTGGATACGTGTACTCCATGTTGTCGTGGAGATTGATAACCTTGTTTGATCAGGAGTAAGATGACAATACCACAAAAGATTATGAGAAGAATGGTGGGGAATCCTCCAAAAGACTTGAAAACAAGGAGTGAAAGAAATGAGGGAACCAGTCCAAACACAACTTTAAATCCAGCCATCAGACTGGATCTGATGTTCTTGAAAAAGTGCACAATACCAGTTGTACTAGATGGGTTGAAGATCGTTTGTACAAAGTCCACAAAATGAGTGGAGTATTATGTTTGTAAATGCCTCAGTATTTTTGAAGCAGTTCTTGTGTCTGCAAGTCATAGGGACCTTCTTTTGTTGTAAAACTGCAACAAGTTTATTCATTTTGTCAAAATGCTCCATTTATATCAATTTTCGGCCAAGGGACAACTTTGATTGCAGGGACCTCCTTTTGGAGTACAACTGTGACAAGTTTACTCATGAAAAGTTATGAAAAACATGTATAATTCATATCAATTCCAGGCCAAGGGAAAACTTTGATTACATGTTGAGGTGGGGGTACAAGTTTTGTTTTTTTTAACTTATTTTTATTGCAACGCTGCACAAGTAACACTGGACATAGTCATCATTATCATTTTTCAGTCGCCCCATAAGGGCTCTATAATGATTTACATCTCAGCAATCTATCGGAGCGTCCGCGCTCTTCGCTTTGTGGCTTATATTTCCAATGTGATGATCTGATATCATTCACGCCTAGGAGCAATATGTGCAGCAACATTTTGTTACGATCCATCAAAAATTAATTAACAAAAATCAAAAACTGTTGTATCTCGGCAGCGACTAGTGACAGAACCTCATCCCACACATAACTTGTGCATATCATTTAGAGCAGGCATTGTGAATCAATCATTGATACTAATCGGATAGATAACAGAGGGACAATATGCACCGCTCTCCTACGTGGGTTCGTGCTGCGAAATAGGGCCAGGAGGGTTGTCGGGTACTGTGTTCGGTGTATGAGGGGGGTGGTGTGACTGTTGTTTTGCGCTCCCTCCTCTCCCCACCCCGATCTCTGGGTAGCTGCAACTCTTCCAGCATGTGTCCCCAGTCCTCTAAATCACGTTCTGCGTTCTCATCTGTGCGTACCCTCCTCAGCCACCCCCCATTCTCGCATGTCTGCCCTCCATCTGTCCACTGTTGGAGGGGCAGTGTGTGTCCAATGTATGGCAATGCAGCATTTTGCCAGAACTAAGCCCAGAAGAGCAAATTTGTGTCTTATGCGTGTTCCCTTTCTTGGCGTCAGGAGGACTCCTAACAGGCAATGATTGATTGATGCCTCCATCTTAACCGCCGTGGCTGAGTCGAGCACCTGAAGTATTCGTTGCCAGTATTGCTGCAGGCGGGCGCAGGACCATGTCATATGTAGAAATGTCGCAGGGTCGGGTACACACACTACTCCGCATATCACGATTTACACACTAGGATCGATTATTGGCTTGCCTCAAGGGCTGTGTATACTCAGATCCGGGAATGTTCTGTCCTCCCCCGTACCTTCTCTGACCACTCACCGGTGCTGCTAGTCATGGACGGGAAACAACCTTTAGAACGCATGCATTACATCGCATGCCATTAGATCGAGGTTTTTACAACGCAAGTCGTTACAACGACTTGCACTGGAGGGCGCTATAGGACAGGAGTAGTTTAATTTACTATCCAACACCTTCCCTACTGTACGTAGGCTGGAGTTGGAATAGTAAATTAAACTACTCCTAAGTCCAGCGCCCTCCAACGCAAGTCGTTGTAACGACTTGCGTTGTTAAAACCGCGATCTAATGGCATGCGATGTAATGCATGCGTGATATCGTCATACATCTGTCATGGACACCCCACAGAAACACATCTCCCCCTTTACTTGGCGGTTCCCTCCATACTCGCTACTTGATACTGTATTTACAGCTGAACTATCGGAAGCCATAGATAAATTTTTTGAGATAAACATAGGATCAGTCGACACCTTCTCTGCGCTATGGGAGACTTTTAAAGTATACATTAGAGGGATAGCTATGGCTAAACACTCAGGAGTTCTCCGCGCACTCCGAAAACGACATTTGGACTTGGAGAGCAGCCTAAAGTCGCTAGATCAAAGGCTTCTACACAACACGGACGACAGTGCGAAAGAGGAATTTCAAGCATTACTGAAAGAGTACCACGACATGGCCGATTCAGAAATCAAACACTTAGGAAAATATGCAATAGCCCAAAATTATGGAGAGGGAGAACGACCGGGCTCGGTCTTAGCCTCGCTACTTAAGAAACGCAGAGAGACAACAGGGGTTGTTGAGCTACACAATGAGGAAGGGGAATCACTAATGGATCCGAAGGAGCTAGCGAGTAGATTTAAGCAGTATTACTCGTCTCTATATAGCTCAGAGAGTAGGGGAAATGACGCCAAAATCCTTGACTATCTGGCTCATAACAAGCTACCCTGGTTGACGAATGAGCACAGGGAATATCTCATGCGTCCTCTAGAGGCAGAGGAAATAACCGCAGCACTAGCAGGGATGAAGTCCGGTAGCGCTCCAGGAGTCGATGGCTTGACGGTCTCCTTTTACAAAGAATTTAGGGGCCTACTAACACCGCATTTAACAACACTATTTGAGGAGATGAGTGAGAGCAGAATGATGCCGCCCTCGATGAGCGAAGCTTTAATTGTTACAATATTAAAAACCTGATAAACCGCCGACTGAATGCTCATCGTATCGCCCGTTATCGCTCCTGAACGTTGACACGAAAATATATGCAAAAATTTTTGCAAATCGTCTGGCTCCACTGGTGCCTCTTCTTGTTGCGCCTGAGCTCCTTGTCGGAACCTGACATACAACTTGAGAACGGTGTTCGGGGCAATACAACACACCAGGCAAGATATACAGGCAGTCGCTGTGTTCCTTGACATGGAAAAAGCGTTTGATTCTGTAGAATGGTCTTTCATGAACCAAGTTCTGACGAGACTTGGGCTGGGAGACATATTTCTACAAATGATAGGAGTCCTATACAATTTCCCCACTGCCAGAAACAAAATTAGCAACATGGTCACTGACTCGATTAGAATAACTAGGGGCACGCTGCAGCGGTGCCCACTCTCCCCGTTACTGTACGCCCTGGTGGCTGAGCCCCTGGCCTGCGTTCTTCGTGAATATCACAGTCATAGAGGAATATGTCTTCCAGGCTAAAATTTGATTATCTCCACATATGCAGACGATACATTGTTATACGTAAGAGACCCAGACCACAATTTGTCACCAGTGCTGCGCAAAGTCGTAAAATTTGGAACGATGTCAGGCCTTAAGGTCAATTGGACGAAGTCGATTATTTTCCCGCTCACTAAGGCCACCACTCCCTTTACCCCTGAATATCCACTAAGCTGGACCACTGAACCGATGCGATACCTTGGAATTAAGGTGCACACAGACTCAGAAGTAGTTTTCAAGGAAAACTATGGGAGAGCAGTCAGTAAATTGGAAGAGGACATTGACCGTTGGATCCGTCTGCCTTTGTCCCTGGCGGGCAGGGTCTCGATTATGAAGATGGTGGTCCTACCCCAGTTCCTGTTTCTATTTGGAAACATTCCAATGGTCCTCCATACTTCTTTCTTCCAGACGATTACATCAATGCTAGTCAGGTTGGCTTGGGCCGGGAAGCATGCTCGAGTTAGGTGGGGTATACTCACGCTACCATACCACATGGGCGGCCTGGGTGCTCCGGACCGAAATTTGTATTATAGGGCGGCACAATGCGCACATGCACACTATTGGATTCACGGCCCTACTGGCACCCCTCACGTTCAAATTGAGCAAGTGGTGGCTGATCCTCTTCCACTGCCAGCGCTTTTGTTTAACTCTCCTGACCGTAGAACTGGAATCCTTGACTCCATTAACACGACCGTACATGCTTGGCAACATCTCCTGAAGTTACAAGCAGGCGCTATTTTATATTCCTCACTGACTCCGTTGGAATGGTGCCTTTGGCTACCGCCATGCAAAGACAGAGGGGTGACTCGGGCCTTGAACTCAATAAATATTAAGACAATAGGGGATATGTTTACGGACAGCAACGTGAAGACGTGGGGCGAAGTAGAGATGGCGGGACAGCATGCCACACTGTTAACACGATTCCAGTTTCACAGAAAGAGGCAATCGCTGAAGGATATCTTAGGCAGTGATTTAGTGGAACCGCCTGAGGTTGCCCCGCTAACAAACATGATTAAAACTGACTCGCCAGCGCAGATTGTTTCTAAAATTTACACAATGGCCCAGGGGTATTGTGAAAATCACTACACCAAGGCTAGACTGGCTTGGCAAGCAGATCTAGGCAAGGTTATTGACGATAAAATGTGGAGATACTGCTGTGAGGGCACGAAACGTATTTCTTTGAACGGACGCCACAGACTGATACATTTTAAATTTCTGAACAGGGCATATTATACCCCTGAGAGGCTGTAGAGGTATGGGCTACGAGACTCCGCGGAGTGTGAGCGCTGTGGTGAAAGCTCAGCGGACTTTTACCACCTAGCCTGGTTATGCCCAGGGATTGCCAACTTCTGGGTCCAGACCTTTAAAACTTTGGGGGATATTACAGATATGACGTTGACACCTGACCCTATACTGGCCCTATTGGGGTATTCCTTACACTTGCCAAAAGCAGTAAGAAGGCTGGTTGATATGGGGCTGCTGATAGCTAGGCGCAGGGTGGCGATCTGCTGGTCCCGTGGCCCAATCCCCACTATGTCATGCTGGTCTAGAGACATGGTGTATTGCAGCACACAAACTGAGTTTTACAGTGATCTGCTTCCTCCTCGTAATCGCCCTAAAAACTTCTGGGAACTACATAAAACCTATTTGGCTACCAAAGATAACGAGACAACGAGAGCGGCCTTCCCTGAACAAGAGCAAGCTGAGTAATGGCATGATGTGTTATTGAATGTGCAGTGTAGAACTTGATCGCTTCCTTGGGGTCCTAATGCCCGACTATGGGTATGCATAGATTTAGCGGGCAGGTAGATGATATTAGATGCTGGTTTTATCTATTAGAATTGCAACATACTGTACTGTCTCTCAAATATTCTTGATGTTAACTGCACAGTGTTGTCCTAGGACTGTATTACATGTGGCAACTACAATGTATCGTAGAATGAGATGTTGGACGCTCTGTACATGGAAACCTAAAGTTATGTCT
This sequence comes from Calotriton arnoldi, assembly GCA_963921515.1. Lineage (NCBI taxonomy): Eukaryota > Metazoa > Chordata > Amphibia > Caudata > Salamandridae > Calotriton > Calotriton arnoldi. The sequence goes on from CAWUFW010017824.1 coordinate 51,146, forward strand.
CTGTTTTTTTTGTTTGTTTGATGTTCCTAAATAGAAATAAATATATTAATAAAAATTTTTTTTTAAAAAAGAAATGTCCCAGGGTCTGTACCACATTTAGGGCAGTATGAGGGGTGCCCCGGATTGAAACGGGCCAGTCTCTGGGGTGTCAGGCAGGTGCGGTGTAAATAATAGAACTGAATGAGTTTGAACCTAGCGTTGCTGGCTACCTCACGAATCTGTGCGAACGCTTTTTTCCACTCGCCCTCAGTAAGCGGGACTGGTAGATCAGCTGTCCATCTATCCTTTGTCGTGGAGGTCTCAACTATGCGGTCCTCTTTTAGAGCTTTATAGATGCATGACATTAGTCCTCTGGTGGACCCCGAATTGAGTAGTAGCGCCAGTGTGTGGGACTCTGCCGGCTCATTTGGGAAGGAAGTCCATATCTCGCGGGCCGTGCGTGACAGTTTTGCATATTGTAGGAAGTGGCCCTCAGGAATCTGGTACCACTTCCGCGCCTCTTCAAAGGACAGGAATGTCACGTTCATTTAGAGATCCCCGACTGTCGTGTATTCTCCCTCATACCATTTGGTAATATTCATGACTGACTCGATACGGCAAAAGCCCTGCAGTGGGAGTGAAGTGGTATATAGTGCCCTACGGATAACCTGGATAACGGCCTGCTCCCAGGCCATCAACACTTGCCGGATTATGTGTGGGCATTCCCTGGGGGCCCGTGAGCCCAACATCAGATATCTAGGCAAATCCTCACCATTGCCCCAGTCGGCCAGCAATGCTTTTTCCATGTTGTGGCCATCCACGCACCATTGCGCGGCATATTGTAACAATCCAGCAAAATAATAGAGTCTAAAATCTGGGAGTCCCAGTCCCCCTGAGTCTAGATCCAGTTTGAGTATATCTAATTTTACTCTACTGTGCCCTCCCGCCCACACCAGTGATGGAGCAGGGATTCGATAAAAGAAACCTGCTCAATTAATACCCCCATAATACGTACTAACAGTAAGTAGTAATAGAAAATTAACATGCACCCTACATAAACACGAGGGAAAACTGCTTTGCGCATGCATGCACTAACGTGAAAATAATATATGAAAGAACTAAAATTGTATTTACAACATGCTTTGAAAGAAACAAGAAATAATGCATGACTAGGCCGCATGTGCATTTCGTAGTTTGCATGTTGCAGTTTGCTTTGAATTAATAATGTCGGTTAGCATAAGGCTATGCTAGGAAAAAAACATTAATAAGGGATAGTACAAAGGTGGGTGGTAAACAGCGAAAATTACATTATCACATAATTAATGAATGTTCGTTTTTTTATTTGTTATAGTGGGCTGGATGAACTCCATGTTTTCTTATATTGAAGGCGGGTTGGAAATTAAAGTAAAAGCTGTTCAGACAAAAGCACGTTGAAGCACTGAGCACAGCAGAAGAGATGAAAGAGTTGAAGGCCAATATGATGATCGTCTGCCAAGCAACGTGACAGACCGTGGGATAGAAGGACATTTCCTGAAGACATTGCTTGAAATGTATAAAATTGTAACTTAGACTTGATCGTGTGAATGTACAATATATGGGCGAATGAGAAACAGGCATAAAACAAAGAATAAGCTTAAGAGCGAATGAAGTCATCATGGTGTGACATACCACCCCCAGAGTCCACCAATCAACTGCTTAGTTTCGAGGGATGTTTCAATTGATGTGGGACGGACATGTAGGTTTGAAGGTATAATTGGGGTGTCTTTATGGGTGTGGTTACGCACGTTAGGTGGAGAGGCTGAGAGAGGGGGATGCGTTGCAGTCCGTCGGTGAGAGAAGAGAGGCCTAGCTGATTCCTGTCCTGATCCTGTCCCTGAAATCTTTGTCCCCTGACTCTAATTTGGGGGCTCCCCACCACCACTTAGGCCTGAGGGGTGGTTTTCACTACAAATCCGCTGGGTTTGTATTATTCTAACTCGTTTTTCTTCATAATTTACTCGCAAATGTATTTTTGTCTCTGAAACTTTTGTCTCTTTATCTATCCACTCCTCCATGCAATATTGTCATTGCTTATTGATGAGTTCTGTTCATTTGATTTCCTGATGTTCTCTCTCTCCTTATGTGAGTTCATTGTTTGCATTTATGACCGTATGCATTTGAGCATTTTATTACGTGATTTTGAGATAAACTTTATTAACTTCAACGAGAGTCTGTGGTTATTTAGTTTATAAATGATTAGTTAGATAAAAGAGTATCATTACCATCAACTATTCAACTAATTGGTTCATCGACCAAGTAGAGGAAGAGTTGATTGATGAATTAGATAGGTATTGGGAAAAATTGTCATATATGAACAGATATGAAGAAGGAGAATTGAACTTGTATAAAAATTGACAACCAGCGCATCAGGGATTTGGGTTAGTGTGTATGGGCCATTGTTCTACTATATTATTGAGTATTGATCCCTGATTAGGCATTGGCCGCGCACTGGATCACCAGGAAGACCAGTAAACTGTTTAACACGTCGAAAGTAGATTTCGGGATGTCACAGAAAGCATTTTGAAGTGCAAATAGGCACCGGGGAAGCATGACCATCCTTGCGAGGGCCATTCGGTCGATAACCGAGACGGGAGTCTATTCCAAAACCGGATCGACTCTCTCAAACCAGCAATGACTGCACCTACAGTGCATACTGAGCCTCTGGCCGATGTGCCACTTATATGATCAGATAATGAAAATAGTCGGTCTCCCAGCCGAACGCCACCTCGGGGAGGTCCTGCACCTTGCCTCGTGCCAGCGCCGCCAATGGGAAGATAACCAATATTTGGTGATTAATATGTAAGCCCGACGCTTGTCCAAAGGAGCGCAACACTTCCAGAAGCGCCGATATTGCCTGCTCCGGCTGGCTAATATACAGAAGTGCATCGTCCGCGTAGAGTAATACCACATGCGTGCGGCCATCGATGGTGATACCACACCGGTCCATGTCACGCCGCAACCGAATTGCTAGTGGTTCCATCGCCAGGGCAAATTGGAGCGGAGGGAGCGGACACCCCTGTCGTGTGCCTCTCTCAATAATTAAGCTCCCCGATACCTGACCACCGGTGCGCACGTGAGCACTCGGGTGGCTATACAGGAACTGAATCCAAGTTATAAAGTAATTGCCCAGGGCCATTCTCCGGAGGACCTCCCAAAGATACTCCCATCTTAATGTGTCAAATGCTTTCTCGATGTCGAGGGCGACAACTGCCGCCCGGATGTCTTTGTCTGCCACTGAATGCAGTACATGCGAGAGTCGCCGAATATTCATGTGGGTTCCTCTCCCTGGCATGAACCCGCATTGGTCTTCATGTACCAGATGTGTTACCAATCTGCTTAATCGCGTCGCCAGCACCTTGGCCAGAATTATTGCATCAACGTTTAGCATTGATAGAGGTTAGTATGAACCCGGTTCCCGCACGTCTCTGCCCTGCTTCGGGAGCATGACAATCTCAGCCTCTCGCATGGATTGTGGCAGGGCTCCTATGCTCTTGGCCTCCTGTAGGGTTTCTAATAGTCTGGGAAATATCCGGTCGGCATATGTCTGATAAACTTCCACCGGAAGGCCGTCTGGGCTGGGGCCCGGCATCTGGCCGTACTTTGCACCGCCTCGCGGAGTTCATCTAGCTGAATCGCTGCATCTAAATTCGGCGCCTGCTTCTCAGTGAGCCTGGAAACAGGCATGTCATTCAGGAACCCCAAATTCACTGTGTGTATGTCCCATGGGTCCTCCTAATATATTGTAGCCAAGTGGTCATGCATCAGTGAGTTAATCCCCACCTGTGTGGCTACCACAGTCCCATTTGGGTGCGTGAGCGTCATTAAAAGAGGTGGGGGGCATTCACGCTTCAGCAGCAAGGCCAATAGTCTTCCTGATTTGTCACCTTCTCTGTGCAACAATTGGCTGTACTCCCGTCTAGTAAGACAGTCTAATCTTTCCCAGATCTCGCTAACCTGGCGCGGTGCTCGTAAAAGGGATTTGTCGCGCAGCCACGACTCCTGTCGCCCATGTTGCAGCCTAGTCAGCTCAGCCTCTGCCCCGACTAGTTCCCGCTCTAGCCGCTTTCTCATCCCCCCCACTTTGGACAGGCATTCACCTCGGGTCACTACTTTAAGAGCATCCCATTCTACTCCCCTACTGGTAGCCGTGGACAAGTTCATGTCAAAGAATCCTATGAGAGTCTCCCGGAGTTCCTCTCGGAACAATGTATCTCGGAGGACCTCCAATTTAAAACGCCACAAGGGTAGTCTCGGTCTACTACGATCCGGTTCCCATTCTAGCAGCACTCTGGCATGGTCCGATAGGAAGCGACCAGGCATGCATGTCTGCGTTGCGGCAACCACTGCTTCCCCTGAGAGAAGAAAACAATCAAGTCTGCTGGACACAGCCCGGGCTGGCGAGTAGCATGTGAATACTTGCGCACCAGGGTGTGTTTCACGCCAGATATCTACACAGGACATACGTTGCATCACGTCCCGTAGGGCAACGGTCATGTTAGGTTTAGTATGTAATTTCGGGGGGTTCCTGTCTAGGCTACCATCTAATATACAATTAAAATCTACCGCCCACAGCAGTGGCATCCCTACGTATGGGATAAGTCGTTTTTCTATTTCCAGGTAGAACTCACCATTATCCACATTCGAGGCATATAGGTTTACCAAGCATACCTCCACCCATCCAATGTGCCATGTATCACCACATATCTGCCTTCTATGACTGCTGTATAGCTGTGCATTTGGAACGGGACTTGTGGGGCTATTCACATGGCTACCCCCTTGCGTATGTGGAGTATGTGGAGGAAAATAATTGCCCCCTCTACTACTTATGTAGCTTCTGAACCTCAGTGTCCAGTAGGTGAGTTTCTTGAAGCATCACCACATGCGCACCTCCCTTCGCAGATAGGTCTGGACTCTGTACCGCTTCGTAAAAGAATTAAGCCCCCTCACGTTTCACGTTATGATTTTAAATCGTCCCATCTGTCTACATCTGTGATCGACCAAGTCCTGACTGCCCTTTGTCTCGTCACTGTCGCTACCATCATTGAACATGAAACCAACATGTGCATTAGCCCACCCCCGGGTACACACTACGCAAACAATACGAGCATTGCCATCTATTCCTAACACTCTCCTTGCCCTCCCAAATCCCAAGTCCCCAACTGTTCATCTGAATCATCGTTTTAACTCGAACATCGATGGCGAGTAACCAAGAAACCATATCTGTAACATTGAGAGGAATTATTGCAACCAACCCCCCTGCGTACAAAGGGTGTGACCACGTGCCCATCTCTCACGTAACTCACTCTCACACACTCAATTATATACTCTGTACCAGAGTGGGTTGGTAAGCTTCAGGGCCACAAAATGGACTCGTCCGCTATCCCCGCCCAGCTCCTGGTCTGCAGTCACTCCTGACCTTGCCACTCAACTCTCATCCATCGAACCCACTCAAACCACACATCCATCCAGGGTAAAGGAAGAGAGGTAATCTAGTGATTGAGATGAGTAGGGAAGTGTGAGATAGGCAGGGGGAGAGGTGGAGCAACGCTTACGGGTAGGGAGGTCGAGAGAAGAGGGGATAACGTAGGGGTGGGCGGAATTTGCGTAGTCGCGTTACGCAAAGTTCCGCGAAATGGTAAAAAATCTCCGCGAGCACGCAAAAGTTCTGCGAACACGCGGAATTGCTTGTTTCGCCCGTTCGCGATGCTTTTTTCCTGTTCGCGAACGCTGTTTGCGTGGTCGGGGGGAAATATCTTGCGAACACGCACTTTGAAAGCGCGAACAAGCAAAAAATTCCGCAAAGCCGCGGATCGCGGAATTTTTGGCAATTCCGCGTTCTCCGCGGAACGCGAAATTACCCAAATTACGCAAATTCCGCGAGCGGAACGGAATTTACCGCCCAGACCTAGGATAAGGGGTGGGGCGTCCGCCCATCTTATAATAACATCCATTTCAGCCACTCCATGCCTCAGCCGAATCCAAAAGAACGATGGATTTAACCCGGATCTTTTGACTGGGGGAGAATGTTTGCATTGTCAGCATTCCGTCCATTATTTGTTTGCTGTAACACTTTTCGCCCTAAGTGGGATGGGTATGCCCAGACGTGGGTCCCTTGCTCACTGCGCCACTGCATTCAAGCTAGCCTGGCTGAAGAAGGGTGACATACCCTGAAACCGGTTCCAGGATGCTTGTTTCCGGTCCAGGGAGGACCTGGCCTGGCAGTTCGGTCTGGACTGTTCCCATGGGGCACAGGGTCAAGACTGATTTGCATATGGCTGGGTCCAAACTGGGGTGGCGTAGTGGGCAAAAGAACGATGGATTTAACCCGGATCTTTTGACTGGGGGAGAATGTTTGCATTGTCAGCATTCCGTCCATCATTTGTTTGCTGTAACACTTTTCGCCCTAAGTGGGATGGGTATGCCCAGACGTGGGTCCCTTGCTCACTGCGCCACTGGATGCAAGCTAGCCTGGCTGAAGAAGGGTGACATACCCTGAAACCGGTTCCAGGATGCTTGTTTCCGGTCCAGGGAGGACCTGGCCTGGCAGTTCGGTCTGGACTGTTCCCATGGGGCACAGGGTCAAGACTGATTTGCATATGGCTGGGTCCAAACTGGGGTGGCGTGGTGGGCAAAAGAACGATGGATTTAACCCGGATCTTTTGACTGGGGGAGAATGTTTGCATTGTCAGCATTCCGTCCATCATTTGTTTGCTGTAACACTCAGCCGAATCCATGGGCAGCCACCCGGGCAGGGTCTTCATGTGGCTCAATCGCTCAACACACACCCCAAGCGCTCATCTCACCCCACTGGACCCAGTCTAACCATACATATTGTCTCTGATAGCAGCTACTTCAAGGCACGTCCAATTGGGGTGTGTCCTCAACCACATCCCCCGTGCTGGCATCCGAATTCGAGGCAGTAACCTCCTCCACCAGAGCTCTTGCGGCCTCGCGCTCAGCCAGTTGCATTGAGGTGTCCACTCTGTGCGTCCGCCTGTCCTCGCTGCCGGAATCCAGCCTCTCCAAATCCAGGGATCCATCTTGGCGTTCCACCACTCATTGGGTCGAGCGCCAGGCTCGTCTGGATCTCCTCCCGCGGCTGCCAGTCGCTTTCAGTCTATCTGCACCAGGCTTTTTCAGTTTTTCGCTTCCTCAATGCATTGTCCTGCCTTCCCCCGTCACCTCCAGCCAGTCCCACACAGCTTCTGGTGTTGCAAAGATGTGTGCGCGATCACTGTGTATGACTTTCAGTTTAGCGGGGTAAAGAAGCATATACTGGAGGTTCATAGCTTTGAGTTTCGGTTTCACCCCTCCGAAGGACGCTCTCTGTTGTTGTACCAGACGAGTGTAGTCTGGGAAAATGCAAATCACGTGATTTTCATACAAGGGATCTCCAATCTGGTGGGCCGCTTTTAATATACAGTCTCGATCCCTGTAGTTGAGGACTTTAGCAATGAGGGTTCGGGGGGGTGGGAGGACATGGGGGGCCTCAGCACCAGTGCTCTGTGTGCCCTCTTGATTACGAATATCCCGGACAGTTCGGCAGTGGGGAAGGTGCATTTTATCCATTGTTCAAGAAAAAGTTCCAGGGCTGATCCTTCTGCTCCCTCCGGAAATCCAACAAATCTGAGGTATCTCCTGCGGGAGCACCCCTCAGCATCTTTAGTCCTGTGTTTAAGGGCCACAGATTTTACTGCTAGGTCGGTTAGGGCTGTTTTTAGTGTGGACCTCACTTTGTAGTTCGGTGACATGCTGCTCTGTGGCTATGGACAGCTCAGCCACAGCACGGAGGTCAACTCTTAGCAGTCCAATGTCTAGGGACATTGCATCTATCTTGGCCTGAACTGCCGTGCTAGAAGTCTCTATGGCCGCAAAGATTTGGGCTCTAGTGGGGCCCTGCTGCACACTCTCACCCTCAGGGGGCATCTCATGTGTGGATTCAGGTTTCAAAGTGCTCCCCTGTGCCGTGTACTGGTCTATTTTTGTTTGTTGTGCTCCCCTCCGAGGTCTGTCCTTGCGCATAGTTGTGCGCTTAGAGTAGCGAAGCGGGCGCTGGTGGTTACCACATGCACCGCTGGGCGACTCAGTTCGTGGCGGCTCCTCAGTATTAGCGATGTGGGATCTCTGTCTCAATGGGCGCCCCCGGTGCACACCAGTAGCAGTGGGCTCAGTGAGTTGCTGAGGCTATGGGGTGTATATCTCAGCTGGAGCAGAGGCTACCTGCGTTGGCCAAAGGTCACCTTCAAGTTCGGGTATGCACCGTGACTCTTGTATAGTCTTCAAGGCACCCAATGGAACCAAGCGGCGAGGTGTCGGAATTTGGAAGTAGGCAGATCACCAAGTATCTCGCCAGCTGTAGTTGCAGAATGTCAAACTTCTCCGCATATGGCATAGGGAGTGTCTCCTCAGCCTTTAGCCATGTGCCCCCCCCCCACTCAACCACCCCTCGAGAGGGCTGCGTCGTTGTATTTCTGGACAGGGGCGGCAGGATGTATAGCCGGCGGCCTGCCCGTAACTCCACTCCAATGTGTAACCGATGCGGCTCAGCTCAATCCCGGTGGCACCATTCAGCCGCCGCAAGTCTCAGGTGTGCCTCTCAGGGTCCATAGTAGGCCCAATAAGTAGGAAGGGTGCAAGGGGGAGGGCGGCCATAGTCCCACCGGTCGCGCACTGGCACATCTGCCCCGTGATTCACCGTGACCACCGGCGAAGTGCGCAATAAGTAATTGGGCACATACACCGCCCCCGTTAGACTCCTGCCTCATCGACCGGTGGCAGCTGGTACCGTCCAAGCCCCCATGTGCTCACCTGCGGCTCCCAACACCTCTGTCTGCTAGTGGCGTCGGAGGCCGCCCTCTCACTAGGCCTTAGAGCTGTACCCTCGATCTGAGCCCCTTCGCCGCCGAAGCCCAGATCTCGGTGGCACTCCGAGTTTCATGCTTGCGGTATTGCAGGAGGGTGGATTGTCACCACAGCTGTATCTCTGATGGGGAGCGCCCGCTGCCCCAGGCTCTCAGTAATCAGCACGGCCTTCAGCGTCTCCCTTTACGGCAGCAGCCAGCTCCACTGCTGCGGCCTGGCAGCCCCCGTCTATCTCTGTGATGCAGTATCTTTCGCCGCTTATTTTTTTCCTCTGCTCGGTCTTTCCTTGTTGTCCCCGGGCCAGGAGCACTCACACAGCGTACAGTTGCAGGATCATTAGGGGCATTAGAGGATTATTGGATGGGTGGACTGTAGAGCTCCGCAGGCTGCGTCTGCTCCGGTCGCCATCTTGGCCACGACCCCGGGTACAAGGTTATACCACAACACTGTATTGTTTTAGAAACTGTAATCACATATGGTCGGCCGGGTTCAAATACATAACAGGTGATGTTGGTTAACATTAAATACAAAGCATTATTTAAAAGTGTGTGGTGTATTGGGATGGATGAATCAGGAGTTGCTGTTGATGTTGTAAAAAAAAATGAAAGCCAAAGGATGGGTCCTGTACCTCACTGTAAAATAAGGGAATTTCTTTAAAATAATTGGATAACTATTAAGGGGCGGAGCTTTACAATGCTCCCACTGTGTGTAATTGTATATTTCTTTGGGATACCTATTTCGATGTATATAATAGCGTGCATAATGATGAAAACAATACATTTCTTTGTAATTCAATGCATTCAAATAAGGATCTTCATTATCAAGCATTATATATGCATGTAAATCAGACATCATGCATGTTATAGTCTCTGTGTCCCAGTCATCAGAAATAGAACCAAGATCAATCACTTTCAAACAACTAGAAACAACCAGCATATTCCTTTGGTTGATTTTATCTCAACATGAGCACACACTATTGGCATATTGGCATTTCAATGTATCAGAGGGTCCCATAACCTGATAATGAAACCTTTCCCAAACAATGGCTTTGGGCACAGGATAAGCTGTAATGTTTGCAGCGTAGAGATCTCCCCAGGCTCTGTGGGAAGAAAGATGGAGTTGTAGTTCTTGAATCATGGGCTGGAGTATTGTTCTTTCAGGGATGTAATGTCCATTCAATAGTAGTAGAAGGACAGTCAAAGTTATAAGCCACTTGATGAAAAGAAACACTGCTGTAGCAATCCAAATATAGGACCGCAGTGGTAATAAATACCTGCCATGATACCAATGGTGCACAAAAAGAAATTGATGATGTTGAGTGACTGGGGAGTGTGATGAAAGTCATCTCTACAAAACTCAGATTCATTCTCATAAAGCGTTGTTTCTCAAAAAAGACAATGAAAAAAGTCCTAGCTATCGTATCGGAAAGTTTCAATTCTATTAAGGACTCGGAGGCAAGGATTATGCTTATCTCTCTTTGCTTTATTCCAATAGCAGCCATTTTAAACTTCAAACTCAAAACCACATTTCCCAAACACCCTCGGGAAAGTGGTTAACAAAAAAAGAAAAAAGGGACAACATATCCCTCAGTCCAAGCAACCAATCCGAACGCTGGATCCTCTGTATAGTCCTTCCTCAACCCCTTGCTCATCCTCTTTCTTTGCTGCTACGCAGCCATGAGATGAGTGTTTTCTATTTTTCCCTTATGGTTTTCAGTCATTGTGGTTTTAATTCATTGCTCTAGCAGTCGCGGGACCGCGTTTCTGCCTCTCGCCACTGCTACTTTCGCATATTGATTGTTGTAGCTGATTTCAATGCCATTGTGATAATATATTGTGGCGCTGTTGCCGTTTCCCCTCAGGCTGGGTAGTGACCGGTTGCGGGGTTTCGGCGACATCGTGCTGCCTTCGGCGTTTGCGTTCAGTGCTGCTTGCGGCCCAGAGTTAGCGTGTTTGTTTTTTCCTCACCTGGTTCTTTTGCGCTAGCGTTCATCTCCGCGGCCCGCGGGGCAGCTTGCGGGTCTACACGGGTCCGTCTGAATCCCTGCGGTGAGGCGCGGTCTTCACCTCCGGCTGCCAGGGGCGCTGTTGCGCATTTCCAGCGCGTCGGCGTCTCTATTGGCAACGGCGCGCGGAATTCGAACTCCGTGGAGATCGTTCGCATTCCGCCCACCGTTGCCTGAAGCCTCGCCATCCCTGGAGACTTACACCCTCAGAAGAGGGTCTGTAGAGCATTGCTCTTGGCCAACGTTGATGCTCAGAACACGCTTCTGAGTAGGAGTGTGTGTGGTCTTATTGACGCCCGCTGGGTGTATTTTCATAGCGTTTTGCTTGGCAGTTTCATAACAGGTTGAATAAGGGCCTGCAGGGACACAGTCCCAGGGTGATATATATATATATTTGAAGCATGTTGTTTAGATCTACGCAGGGTGGTGTCCCAGAGGCGTTCACTTGGTGCCTCTTCTTCTAAGTGGGGCTGTGCCCGGTTTGAATTGCTGGTCCCCAGCACTGTAATTTGCAGTCTATACGACTGTGGGGGTGTCACTAGCGCTGTTGCTTGCTGGTCCAGGGCATAAGAGTCTTGGTGATCGATAGCATGTCTGAACAGGCTGACATGCAGTGGGAGGAGGATCCCCTAGCCCAGCTACCATGGGATGATGAGTTTTATGACGCTGTTGATGCGTCCATCTACAGGGCAGTAGAAGAGGTCATGGCTCCCATGGAGGAGCATTTGTCGCAGAAGCTGGATCAGTTCTGCGCTAAGTGGGCCCCACCAGCACCTAATGTCCCCAACACGCCTCAGGGTGAGCATGAAGGTGACCCAGTGCCAGCGAAATGTCCCAAAGTGGACGGGGTAGATCAAGACGCACTCGCGCGGTTACGTGCAGCCTGTTTGGCCCAGAACCTACCGCAGCCAACCCCTGTAGCCTCGTCCCCTTCACCTGTTCCTGCTAGCCCACCCAGTCCCTCCCAGGGGTTTGGGGATGACACCCAGGCAGACACTGATGAGGAGCCCGGTCCCTCAAGACAATGGCGACCAGCAGCATCAACAGGCTCCACGGAGCCTCAAGGGCCGAGTAGCGGGTCTGATATGCTGGACCCTGAATTGTTGATGCACCCATGGTCCTCGGAGTGGACCCCGTCAGCGAAGGTCGCCGGCTACGTGGCAGGTAGGACCCCCATGGGCAAAGAAGCCCTTAGCCGTCTTCACTCCGAGTGCCGACGCCCCTCCCTCGACTGGAAAGTTGCGCAGACCCCGGAGTTAGATCCCAGGATGGCAACTTTTCTCGCAAAGTTTATTAAGGACCCAAAGAAGGGTATAGACCATTCCTGGAGGGCATTCCAGGATAAGCTGCTGGATGCCCTGGGTCCCCTCACCATGATTCTGGACATGGCGGAGGATGCCAAGAGTTCAGGGGCACTGATTTCTCCAGAAGCACTCTCCGGTTGGACACAGCGTGCGGTTGTGTTCCTAGGGAACGCTAATTGTGCGCTCTACACTGAACCCAGACGGTCTTTCTTGATCAAAGTAGACCCGAAGTTGGGAGATCTGGCCGACTCCGAGGCGGGGGCGGTGGCCCAGGGAGGTTTGTTCGGTGAACCGTTTATCAAAGAACTGGGCAAGTTCGTGAACACGTTTACGTGTCTTGATAAAGCCCACACTTCGATAAAAAAGGTTTTTTCCTCCTAGGTTTTCCGTGGGGCCGGCCGAGGAAGGGGCCGCTCGACCGGCCAAGTCCCCCAGAACTCCAGGCGGCAAGGCTCCTGGCAAGAGCACTACCAGACCCAGTCACGCTACAACAACTTCTACCCTTCGCGAGGAAGGCGTTCCAGAGGTCGTGGTTTCCGTGGAGGAGATAACTCCTCTAACACCGGTAAGTGTTTCGACAGATTCTCTGGTGTGAGTGGGCGGCCGCTTGGCCGAGTTTCTGAATGTATGGAAGACAGTCACGTCAGATGCTTGGGTGTTGCAAACGGTCCAAGGCTTTCAGATCGAGTTTTGCAGCGAACCCAAGCAGAAGTTTCAGCCCAGCTCCATTCGGTTTTCTCAGCAGCAGGAAGAGTTAGTAGACGCAGAGATTTCCGAGCTCTTAAACAAAGGGGCTATCTGTCACGCCGTCTTGCACCCGCAGGGATTTCTCAGCAACATGTTCATGGTGGACAAGACGGATGGGGGGCAGCGTCCGGTGCTAAACCTCCGCGATTTCAACGAATGGCTGGTATACCGCCATTTCAAGATGGAAGGTATTCACCTCTTAAGGGACATGCTGCGACCGGCAGATTGGATGGTCCGGTTGGATTTAAAGGATGCCTACTTGGCCATTCCTATTTTTCCGCCTCACCGGAAGTTTCTGCAATTACTGTGGCGCCGTCAGGTGTTTCAGTTCACCACACTCCCCTTCTGGCTCTTCTCCGCCCCTTGGTGTTTCACGAAGGTGCTCAAACCGGTCGTGGAGTTCCTGCGGGCGTGAGGGACCTGGTTGATTGTGTACTTAGACGACATGCTCTTGTTGGCTCAGGATCCACGGTTGCTTCGCGATCAATTGCAGCAAGCGGTCAGTCTCTTGGAGAACTTGGGGTTTGTAATAAACACCAAGAAATCGCTGTTAGTTCCGGCTCAGAAAGTCACCTTTTTGGGGTTCGTGATCGATTCGACAGAGGCGACTCTCAGCCTACCGGCGCGGAAGCTGGCAAAGATCCGGCACGAGCTACGGCGCACCTTAACCAAAGGAACGGTTCCCCTTCGACAAATCGCCCGACTAGTGCGGTTGCTCTCAGCCTCCATCCAGGCGATATTTCCAGGCCTGTTACATTATCGGGCTTTGCAGCGCCTCAAAGCGAAACATCTACGCAGAGGGCTCCCTTATTCCCATCCAGTTGCCCTGTCAGAGGTGGCGCAAGACGAAGTTCGTTGGTGGCTCTCTCACTTGGAAGCCTGGAATGGGAGGGCAATTTTCGGCTCAGCTCCAGACCTGGTTATCGAGTCAGACGCCAGCAGATCAGGTTGGGGCGCCCGGTGTGGAGATTTCTCCACAGGGGGTTCGTGGTCTCCGCAGGAACAAACACTGCACATCAATTGTCTCGAGCTCCTGGCGGGCTCCTTCGCCGAGCGTTGCTGGACCAAGGAGCGGATCCAGTCCTGTGTCCTTCTAAAAATGGACAATGTATCGGCGGTCAGATACATCAACCGCCTAGGGGGCACTCGCTCCAAGGTGCTTTCAAATCTGGCGACGAACCTTTGGCAGTTTTGCCTCGAACACCAAATCTCGCTGACTGCAGAATATCTTCCGGGTCGGGAGAATCTGGTGGCAGATTGGCAATCGCGCCACTTCAGAGATTCCAGTCTGTGGAGATTACATCCGGACGTTTTTTCTCTGGTGCAGGACCGTTGGGGTCCTTTCTCCGTGGATCTTTTTGCCTCCAGACTGGATTAACAACTTCCTCGTTTTTTTCAGCTGGAGGCCAGATCCCTTGGCAGTGGCCATGGATGCTTTCCTACAGGATTGGATGCAGGAACAGCCCTATGCCTTCCCGCCCTTTGCGATGATCATCCGAGTGTCAGCCCACATCAGGGGGCAGCAAGCCAGTGTGGTTCTCATCACTCCCGTTTGGAGGTCGCAAGTTTGGTTTCCAGTTCTTCTGGAACTTTCTTGGGATTTTCTAATCCTACTCCCCCACTTTCCAGAGCTTCTTCTCAGTCCGGACCACCTCCCTCACCAGATGGTACTCAACGGATCCCTATGTCTCATGGCGTGGAGGATTACAGGGGCAGATGGTCGCTCCTGGGCCTTTCGGAATTCGCTGAGGGCCTCTTGTCCAAGGCCTGGTCGGATAGTACCATTAAGCGGTATCGGTCTGCCTGGCGACGATGGTGTAGTTGGTGTCTGCGACGGGGTTGTGACCCCGTGGGCACAGACTTAGTACACGTTCTGAATTTCTTGGCAAGTTTAGCCCAGCAAGGTCTAGCCTACCGTTCGGTGAACACCTTTCGGTCTGCGATTTCGTCGGGGCATGCCCCAATCCAGGGCAAACCAGTGGGAGAACATCCCTTTGTTTGCCGGCTCCTGAGAGGTCTCCGCTTGTCGCTTCCCCCGGAACCTCGGTACTCGGAGTTGTGGAATGTGAATAGAGTTCTTAATCTCTTTTTGTCATGGCAAGCTAATGAGTACTTGTCAAGAAAGGAACTGTCAGCGAAGCTGGCAATTCTCCTTTGTCTCACATCATGCAGAAGGGTTTCTGATGTGCGAGCCCTGGACATTACGGGCAGGGTTTTTTCTCCTTCGGGGGTGTCTTTTACCATCAGACGTAGAACTAAGAATCATACTCGAGTCATCGAGTACCCGGCTTTTCCAGACTCTCCTAAGCTTTATGTGGTGCGCTGCTTGATACTTATGAGGACATGTCATTGGAGCTTAGACCTCCAGGGGAGAGACAACTTTTGATTGCTCTCCGGAAACCACACAAGGTGGTTTCATCCCCGACGATCGCACGTTGGGTGCGCTGGGTTATGCAGGAAGCGGGCATTAGCCTCCGCCAGTTTGGTGCTCATTCGGCACACGGAGCAATGGCCTCCAAGGCGTTCACTCTCGGAGCACGACTGGAGGACATCATGAATGCAGCGGATTGGTCCTCCGACTCCACCTTTAAGAGGTTTTATTTCAAGCCTATTATTGATATGGCACATTTGGTGGTAAGTAAGCTTTGAACTAGCATAATCCGAAGCCTCCGGTCCTGACATAGAATGAAAAATGTCCTAGCTATCATAACGGAAAGTTTCAATTCTATTAAGGACTCGGAGGCGAGGATTATCCCACCCATGGATCTCTATGAGACGTCCCGCCCGTTGGGAGTAAGTACGTGCCTTTTTCTGGTTGACATCTACTGTTTATGCTTGCTGATTTACTGCATTGTTCTATGATCCTGCAAAGCCTATGGTGCTTAGTTAACTTTCGTACAGCATGCTCTGTTTTTCTCATGGTCTGTTAATTTCAATTCCCTTGCTTGCAGGTTTTTGCCTTGACCTATGGTTTCTAGTCCTGATTTTGTCCTTTTATTCCAGGATCGGATGCCGGGAAACAGGACAGCTAGAGACAATCTAATGGCGTAACTCGCGCAAAGAAAGTGGATGAGCAAGGGGTTGAGGAAGGACTATACTGAGGATCCAGCGTTCGGATTGGTTGCTTGGACTGAGGGATATGTTGTCCCTTTTTTCTTTTTTTTGTTAACCACTTTCCTGAGGGTGTTTGGGAAATGTGGTTTTGAGTTTGAAGTTTAAAATGGCTGCTATTGGAATAAAGCAAAGAGAGATAAGCATAATCCGAAGCCTCCGGTGCTGACATAGAATCTCAATCGATAATGACTTATGTGGGGCTTCATAGTAAACCACAGCATTGATTGGAACATTCACAGCTGTAGAAACTGCAGAATCAGATTTGTCCATGAAATCTGTTGTTTTGGTATAGCTGGAGACACAGCAGGCTCAAATAATCTCCAGCTGGAGATACAATTTAGTGATGTTACTTTACTCTTCATGGGGTATTTCATTCAGTGTAGGGTGACGTTGCAAGCCTCTACTCTGAATCTTTCTTGATACCCAGGAGGGCCTGCTGTACAGGGTACTGCTTCATTATGTGGTCAATGGACATCTGTCTATTTTTCTTTGCACCTGACAAAGGAGACAGGATAACAGTTTGTGCGTCTTTTACCCCAAGAAACTCGAGTGGGAGGTCTGCAATTATCGTGGAACGCTTTTCAAACTAGAGCTCCTACTTGAGGGACCCACCCATCAGCAGCTGGTGATACCTTTGTTCACCAGTGGTGGCTTCACAGTGCTTCGAATTAGATAACTTGTCTCTGTGCTCTTGGGCGTCCTGCAATATATTTAAACATAGGCCTAGGTCAAACTATTTTTCTTCCTCCAGGGTCATAGGCACTCTTAACAGTATTTTGTATGGAGTTCAGCCACCCAGTACTCTTTTGGCATCTTATTTATTGCTCTCTGAACTACATACAGGTGATGGCACTAAGACCTGAACTAAGCACTCTAGCAGTCAGGGCTTGTTTAAGCATGCAGTTAGCTTGCTCTATTAACCTGTTACTCTCAGTCAAATGGGTTGCTGACTTGCAGACATACTGTTAGTGCAGACAAAGCATCCCTATAAGCTTTGGAGGCAAGCGCTATGTTTTGACTGAAAACCCCATTGGAAAACACTGAATGAAATGTTTGTACTGCTTCCATAGCTATAAGACACTGAAGTCCTTTACAACTGCTCGAGCACCTGCATTTCTCTGCAGTCAGACCTATAAGAATCAAGAACATTAATCAATTGCCACCAATATGTGCTTATATGGATTAACAGAATTTATTTGCCCAAAGTGGTCCACATATAAAATTCTAAACAGTAGATTGGAGACTGTGAAGGGGAAATGCTCGGGTCTTCTAATACTAGAAGTTTTAGATCACTAGGTATCACATTAGACAAACACCTAAATATGCAGGATCACATCAACGCAGCCACTAAAGGAGCGAATCATCAACTAAGCATCCTGCGGAAACTTAAACCCTATCTACCACAAGAAGACCTAAAACGAACAGTGCAAGCCCTAGTATTACCCAGACTGGATTATGGTAGTGCCACACTATGTGGCCTACCTCGATACAAACTGGCCCCTCTAAGAGCATCCCTCAATGCGGCAGCCAGACTGGTCCTTGGAACAAAAAGAAACACACACATCTCACCAGATCTAAAAGCATTAAACTGGCTACCATATGAGGCAAGGATCCAGCTGAAGATTGCCTGCATGACGCATAAGGCGTTACACTTCAATACCCCCAGTTACTTGGCTCAAACGCTAGAAAAATCAGGGGGCAACAGAAACTCACGAAGCGCGCTCACCCTGCTGCTGAAACCCCAACGTACTCACTAAAAGAAAATGAGTGCTGGAGCATTCACGGCTATTGCACCCAAGATATGGAACTCGCTACCACCGGATGTTCGCCTAATATCCTCTACCTCCTCCTTCAAAAAGGAAGCCAAATCTTTACTACTGAAGAAGTTTTTACCTTAAGACAATATACCGATCTCACTGATATTGTATAGTCAGCAAACTCCCAGCAGGGGGCTCATCTCCTACTATTACTGTCATTATTCTAGACGAATCTGTGTTATACTATTATACTGTATGTTTTGTTTGATTCTTCACGCATGTATTTCCTGGTTTTTGTGTTTTTCTCAGCCCAAATGCTACACTAGTACCTATCATGTAAAGCGCTCTGATACCCACTAGGGTCACATTCGCGAAATACAAAACTTTATAAAAAATTTTTTTTTTTAAATCTGTTGACAAATATCACATTGTCGAACATAATCTCTGACTTGTTTAAGTAAGCATGGCCACCAGTAGATTTGCTGTGGCATTGCCCTGGTTGCATTTATCCTAGCATGAGCAGACGCTAACTCCTCCCGAGCTGCTATGATTAGGTCTAATCTAGAATTATTAGGAATTACCGTATCTCACACTCTGGGTAATGGAACCACAGGAGTGTTATCTGAATTGAGGCTGCAGAGGTAGTTAAGAGAAAGCCGACTGGAAGCGTTTTACTCTTTACTGTTGCTTGTATCGCTGTTAGTATATCTGTGTCGATCTTTATCTGAGTTCTGGTTAGGATTGCAAATGTAAAAGTATGCACTGTAGCCTTTGCGGCCAGGTCGGCTGCACAGTTCCCTTTGGTTAAATCCTGTCATACTGATGGCCCAAAGTGTGCGTCACGTGGACAAGTGGAATCTTTTCTTGTAAGGCAGCTACCTTTCCTCAGAGCTGTTTATTCTTAATTGGTTTCCCTTCTGACTCCTTGAATTTGTTCAAGCCCAGTATTTCAAATCTACATTCTATCCTTGCATACAGAAGCATGAATCGAACCCTATTAGTGTGGGAACTGACAGATCAGCCTTCTGCAATGCAAGTACCGAAGCATGAATTTCTGCCTGTTGTTACGTGCTGTCACCTAAAATTCTGGTGTGGGTGGGATGCAGGTGGAAGTCACAATTTTTAACTAGACCGTGCACTACACAGTGCACTGCCGTGCAGGCTGTGGAGTACCCCTTCATTACTCAGGCGACCCAATCTAACATTCCTGTGTGTATGTGGAAACTTACCAGAAAACCAATTCTGTTGTTCTTGGTAAGTCAAAGGGATGCCCAAGTACTTGTATGCCCTATAATGTGTAGGAAGTGCTTCTGGTTTATAAGCATGAAACTGCCCAGAGGAAGCGTCTATAGCCTCAAACTCCACCAATGGGTAAAATGTTTCTAAGGCATATAATGCATCTGCAGCTATTACAAATATAACTGCCCCCCCACAGCCCACCCGCATCAGGGACACCTCTATACTTGAGATGTTGTGTAACTGCCTCTCAGTAATTTACTCCTATCATGATAGGAGGACCCGCCAATTTAATTGAACAGATTCAGTAAAACATAAGGTTTAAAAACATAGAAAACTGCAGATTGGGAATAACCTTTTAAGAGTCACGCATGACTAACATACAATAAATAGCCCCAAAAATTCTTAATGTGCTGCGTTGGACCCCATGTTGCGGATCCTATAGTGCCAATATCGGCAACACTCCCAAACCACATACAGCAATTACATGGAAATAAACCACACGACACCTTGTTTGTGGAGAAAATTGCTGCAGGTTTATTTGCATAACAAATATGCCAACGTGGTGGGTTATCTTACGGGCGATCCAAGGGCAGGCAAGCCCTTCCGCCGCCTGCCCGCCTGATGAGCCAAATTACACCGTGGCCGTCGCCAATCAGTGCTTACCAATGTTGGGAGGGACTACCCATCCCCAACGGTGGACCGCCAGTCCACGCCCTTACTCACGCCCCCGAAGGGACGGAGCGTTCCAGGCAACCCCCGGTTGCTCAGGCCCACAACCGCCCGTAGGACTAACGGGGTGCCGTCGCTCTTCCAGGGGACAACACGAGGACATCCCTGGGTATATTTGGCCTTTGCACCCTTGTTGTGCTCCTGTAGAGGGTACCCTTCTGTATCTTACAGCCTGTGGATCGCTCTGTAACTCCTCCTGCAACACAAAATAACAAGTTAGAACACTTCTCCCCCCCACCCTTGCACTTATGCAGGGTAAGCGGTAGGGAGGGAAACAGCATAACGGGCAGCGGCAAAGAGGCCGCAACGTGGGCGGGGAGAGGCACTTATACCTCATCCCCGCTCCGCCCACTTACAGGAAGTGATGCTGCGCACAGACCCCCGCAAGGGGGGGGGTCCAGAAACACTAGATTGTTTCGTGTGCCCTCATGTGGCACTAAGGCGGCCGCCCTCTTATGAGGGTCCCCTTCGTGGACCACGGGCAGCCCACATAGTGCCAATATCGGCAACACTCCCAAACCACATACAGCAATTACATGGAAATAAACCACACGACACCTTGTTTGTGGAGAAAATTGCTGCAGGTTTATTTGCATAACAAATATGCCAACATGGTGGGTTATCTTACAGGAGATCCAAGGGCAGGCAAGCCCCTCCGCCGCCTGCCCGCCTGATGAGTCAAATTACACCGTGGCCGTCGCCAATCGGTGCTTACCAATGTTGGGAGGGGCTACCCATCCCCAACGGTGGACCGCCAGTCCACGCCCTTACTCACGCCCCCGAAGGGGCGGAGCGTTCCAGGCAACCCCCAGTTGCTCAGGCCCACAACCGCCCGTAGGACTAACAGGGAGCCGTCGCTCTTCCAGGGGACAACACGAGGACATCCCTGGGTATATTTGGCCTTTGCACCCTTGTTGTGCTTCTGTAGAGGGTACCCTTCTGTACCTTACAGCCTCTGGATCACCCTGTAACTTCTCCACAGCTCTGGGTGTGGCCACCGTCACAACCAGGGCCACCCACCGAGGTAGGCATCTTTACCTACATCTTGCTGATTCCCGGGCCTCTCCAAGGTGCCGCCAAAACAAGTCCATGCCCACTCTAGACAGGTGCACCCCATCGTCCTAAAAACACCCAGCGGACTTTGCATGCAGCAAACCATGCCTGATCAAGCCAACTCCCCTCTGCTCAGTGAATTTATGCATGGCACTGTTAGCTCTCCTGCGAGAGGCTTCAACGGCCTCCCCTGACCAGGCCCCTTGCCACTCTAAACATGGGGTTATCTCCGGCCACCAAACTCACATGCCTCCAATTGGTCACTAACTTACCCATGGAGATTTCATTTTATAGCAGCAGTGCCTTCCTACCCATGTCAAATCATTGCCTCCCAGGTGTATGGCAAATTGTTGGGAGGGGGAGACACCCCCTCCCCCCCTAATCTGTGCTGCAGCTTCTACAGCAAGCTGTTCCCGCGCATGCTTGGGACCCCCTGAATTATCCAAGTAGTGTGCCGCAGCTGCTTCAGCGAGCTGTTCCAGTGCCAGCCTGGGCACCCCAACCAAGTTAACTCAGTGATGGAAAACACATGCCTCCATTTCCTGAATTCCGCCTGTCACGCCACTCCCATGACGCACGGAAGGCCCTTCACCCAGACCTTTGATCCTGGCAAATTACTGAAATGCTCGGTTGCTCACACTCCTTGTTTAGCACTGCACCCCAATCTATACAACTAATCCAACTTGCCCAATAACACTGCACCCCAGAAACCTCAGGTGCCTTACCGGGTGCCTATGGGATACTCAACCTTCACCTGTACGTAAAGCACCTAACCCGTCTTCCGGCCACTCCCTGGGTGGCTGCGGACGGATGTACCTTTAACACCTTGGGATTCCCATCGTCCCACCTGCATGATGCACTCAGCTGACAAGCCTGCCCATAACGCTGGGTTTACTGCCCCTTTCTTGCTGAGCCAGGCCGGTTTTGATCTTCTCACCACACCCTTGATGGGAGTGCCACACCGTCCCGAATTCCTGGGCCAGAAATTGGGACAGTCGTCCCATTGTTAGTTGGCAACTCCCAAGGAAAATTTGCTTAAATGAAGCAGCTGTTAACATGCAATGCTTTTGGAACTGAGGGCCTGGCGTAAAAACTATGAGCCATGTACCTGCACCCTCCCAACTGTGAATGCAAACTGTGCTCTGGTAGTTGACCGTATTTGTGATCCACCCTCTGTTTCAACACTAATGGGGTAACGGCACCCTTTTCGGTCTGACAAACTCACGCCCCAGCTGACTGAATAGTGCCTATGCGTGTGTAGCCCATAACCCTGAGCTATCCCGAAGGTGTGCCTGGATTATGCTGAGTCGTAGCTTACTTCGCTGCTGAGTGGCCCACTCACAATCACAGGTATTTCTTTGCCTTTACCGTTTCTGGCTGCCCAATTTGAATGACATTGCAAACCCGGGCGAATAAAAGGAAACATCAATTGACACGGGACATGGCTTATTCTTCACCCCCTGTGCAGTGCACTGGACTGTTATGACAAGCGTCAATAAGGCCTTCCAATCACGTGTATCAGATCCTCTTGTGATACACCTACGCTGGGTAGCTGGTATGCTCCCTATCTGTAGTACCCTGTAGTTAATCAATAACGCCAGCAGCGAGGCCATTGTAATCACCCTCCATCCTCCTGTGCATTGATCATTTGGCTAAGCCATGGGGACCCTGGAAAGCTAGTTGAACCTCCTGTCCTCTGCCCAAATAGAAGCACCACCCATTGTTTTCCCAAAGGGGCTCCCATTAGAGAAGAGAGTGAAAATGTCTTGCTAGCTTGGCCACCACAGGCGATACACCTTAGTGACCATCCTCCCCAAAGTACGCGCCTGGCCAGCTACTGGTGCGTGTAAACACGAGGCCTTAGGGAAATGCCTGTCGCAGTACACAATATCCGTGGTGCCGTGACATAACATAGGAATCTAACCTGAGCCGTTTCATGTCCTGGTGCAGTCCCCAATTATGTGATTCCACTGGACCCCTCTGCCCAATGCGCGTGACCTAGGTACTTAAACCAGCTTGCTTGGTGGCCTAGCTGTGACTCAATACACCAGCCCCCAACTGGACGTACTGCTGCTGGCCGAGTCTAACGCTAAGCGCCGCATCGCCCCTACTGCGCCTGCCCCCCTAGCTAGAAGTGTCCTGGAAGCACCTATGATTTAAGTACAAATGTCACTAATTCATTGTACTTGGTGTGTTTAATAAAACTAATGACAGGTCAACCAAATCAATCGGGCATCCTCCGCTTACTTTAGGCGTGTTGGATTGAGGGGATCCAGAGAAATATGGAAGATATCTCCCTTGGCATGCCATCCCTTTAGCACAACGTTTACCACTTTAGACATGTCACTTAAATTGTCTCCATCATGCGTTTAAGGCTAATTAGTTTGAGTTCTGCTTTAGACAACATCCCTTCTAACAAACAGTGTTGAGTAACCACTCATGTTCGTCTCTTGTACAAGTCGTCCCCGTTTGCCTGGCACTCGTTAGACCAAAGGAAGCTTTTCACAAGCCCCCTATACAAATGTATATATCATGTTGCGCAACTTGGGACACTATTACTTCATCACCACGTACTTTCAGGCATGGAACTACTGCCAAAGGTATCCCCAACTTAGTCCTGTTTAACCACTAAATAAATACTGTATAAGGGAACAAAAGATTACCAGTGCACCTTGCCAAGGGCCTCCCACTGCGTGTGAACCCCTGTCGTTGCGTTGTTAGACTGATGATCTGTTTGAGCTGTAACATCTGACTTTAATTAATTTCACTGCAATTTGTGCTGGAGATGGCGGATTTTGCAGCAGGTCCATGGTTATAGGACATAAGGCGCGGCATTGCATAGTTCCAGTGACCTGGCTGTGAGGAGCTGCCTTACCACTGTTGGCACATGTAGTGCGAGGTTCGACCGCCTCACCCATTAAAATTAACTGACACACAAAGTGACGACCCTCCATGTGTACATATGCAATTCAATTCACCGGAAAGTATGACTTGTGGCACTGATTCCTGAAAGTTCCTGGAAAGTGCAATGCTCGCCCATACATGGGGAAACTTAGTTGTACGTTGACAGCTACTATAGAGCGGGATATGAGTTTTGTAGAGCATCCCCACCCAGCAGCCCACACTGACTGCTGTGTGACCTTTGTGCTGGGGATGAATCTCTATTGTCAGATTTAGCTGTAGCTCGCCCTACAAGGTTCCTAATTTTAACACAAGTGCAGTTACATGAGAATTCCCCATCCCGCCATATTGATATTGAAATGCTGTGATGTCTTGCTCACAATCCTAACAGGCTGCTCACTGCCAACCCACTTCTATCCAGTCTCCTCCTAGGCGCATCACCCTGGCCTTCATGACAGGGACCCACCCAGGGACTTCCCAAGCCCCCTGTAGGCCCGCCCGCCTGCCTCTGAGCACCCGCTCCATTGGTCCATAAATGGTGGTCTGATCCCTTATTTCTGGATCTAGAATAGTTCTGCACTCCGTTTCATTCGTCCGTACCAGGTCCCCCTATCTCTCTAATCCAAAGCAATAACATAACCTAAAGAGCGCGCGTACACCTGTAGGTATCTCGGCGCTAAAACAGAAGGTTCCTGTTACCCAACTCACTGGTACTCAATTTATCGACCTCAGGTGGATGAAAGGCTGAGTGTACCCCCGGGATTTGGACCAGTGACCGTGAGGTCGAACACCAGTCCCTGCAGTGGAGGCTTTTGTCCACCGAGCCACCTGACCCGGTCATATCCCGCTCATTGACCAGCTTTCTTGAAACTTAGAATTGCCTCATATTGTAATTTGTTGCCTATCCTATAAATAATGGAATTTAAAAGAAACATTTCTTCACCCTATGTAATCCCTCAATGTTTAAACAGGAGCAAGACTCTCAAGCATGTTCTCCCATGTTTCTCCTCTGAGGGCTGACGTCTGTCAGAGGGTGAGCCCAACTGAACCCATGCTTCGACCCCCTCCTCCTGCTTAGTTTCAGAAGTTGATGCTCTTCAGATTGACTGGAGGAATATTCTAACTTGAAAGACTGCAACTCCCAAGTGGAAAGCGGAATTAACCCCGCTGTACCAAAATTGGGATACCTAACTCCTGACTTGGCCGTACCTCAGATCTTGGATGCTGGAAGCAGGCAAAGGCCCCAGTAACTGTATCCGTCAGGAGTACAGTAAAGGTGGAGCATAGGCACATATGGGTAGTATAATAGTACCTGAACAGTCTGGTATGCCATGGCACTCGACCATGCTGCAATTGTTAGAGGTTACATCTGTCTCCAACTCCACCCTTACAACTTTGTTGCAGAGTTGCTCCAGTGCGCGCCTGCTGCATGTGGGCCACTGCTGACACCCTTAGTAAAAGCCCACCTTTGGACTATCCCATAACTGCAAACCAGGCCTGTTTGCACCCATGGGAAACCTTGTAACAACGTGAGTTCCCCCTATGCACTGGTCACGTTACACCTTTATGCAAGAGATGACCCTGCATTCTGGATGAAACCGAGTTCCTGTGCTGTAACCTTTGCCATATTTGTAATCCTGCTGATACCAATTAAAATATATTTACCCTCCCTATACAAGTACAAGCATGATTCTAAGCATGTGGCCTGAAGTACGCCTTCTACTGAAATGCAGGAGAAAACACTTGCAGTCTTTAATGGAAGACCGGGTGGTTGCATGGCCTAACTCACCGAAGGCACACGTCTAGCAAACCTTCATTCACATGGCACCTCTAGCTTCCCCTTCGCCTCAACACCTGGTCACGTCCAGGCCAAGCGGAAGACTGAATCTGGTAAATAATGAGAGCCCCCTCGGATGCCTCATGGCAGGGCCAAACCACCTTGGACACAGCAGCAGCTCACTACTATTGCTGCAAATAATATGTGGCCCCATCCATTCTCATTTATGAGGTCGCTCTTTTACTGTAAAAGATACTTTTAATGGATGTTGCACGGCCAACCCAAATTTCCTGGAAGATAACTAATGTCTTCTCACACATTGCCCCCGTAAAAATTGCATTGAGGCAAATGGCAGGTAAAACAATCTGCAAACGAAATATCTAGGCAATCAGGACTTGACTCTGCAGAGCAGAGTTGGCTCTATCAGGGGGGGGGCCCCTACAAAGGCTAGCCCATGCCAAAAATTCTCTGACCCGACTCTCCCTTTGCTTGCTGTGGCGCTGGAGCAAAGACCCCATCAGACGAGGGCCCCACCACTATGGGCACACTATTTGGGTCAACGCGCACAATTTGAAAGGCTTCACATGCTCAAAATTAACCTTGAAGCACCATATGCAAGTCTACGCCAGCATCCTTCTGCTCAAGTTGCTCCCCCCGTAGCGCTGAGGGGCGGGCGGTCATGTTTATACCTGTTTTCAGTGCCCTTTAGATGGAGAGGCAAATGCAATTTAACCGCTATTCCAGCGAACTAAGCGTACAGAATTCAAGCTTGCCTCCCCAGTGTCTCTAAGGCCACTAACACGAAGCGTCTCAAATGCCTGGATGACCCGCATGCGGCACTGCCGCGAGTTCGTCCCACGCGGCCTGCCCCGGCACCCCTGACGATCCCAGACCAACCTCTTGCTGCCCATGACCATGGTGACACCACAACAGCACAACGTGGTGGGCCCGGCCAATGCCAAAGTCAAATCAAAGCCAAGCAAATTGCCCGGGTCATGCGACCTGTCTATGTGCACCCAATTTGCCCCAGAGACTTCCGACCCGAAAACCCCGCGAGAGAATGGATCAACCGGCGCCGGCTGAAGATGAGCACATGGGTCGGGCCATGCGACAGCAACTCCATCCCTGCAGATTCGTTCTTATTGTAAGAACACGGCCCCCGATCACGGACACCAAGCTCCTACAAAAGATAAACCGTTTTAAACAACGATGAGCCCCAATACCTGCTGTACACTAAATGATGTCAAAGAAACCCCTTTTATCAAAGTTACTTCTCCAAAAGAACTCCTATTAACGGACCCAAGCAGACCAAAAAAAAATTCGCATCACCTACTAGGACCGCACAGGCAATCAAATCTCGCCGTGTTACACAGCGAACCCGGCCAACAACTCTCAGCAATAGCACCCTGCACATCCATGAAAAGCACACCACCGAACCCATACAGAGCTTGGCAGCAAGACGGCATTGACACCACATCACCACAACACATACTGTGCCAATCAACATTCAAACCAAAGGCAGAACAATGCAATGTATGTGTCCTCCCTCCAAACAGGAGAGAAGCCCCTCTCGCGCTCACACTGCACCCGAACCCTCGCCGGGTGACCAGTCCACTCTGAGGGCGCATCTGCTGACTCCCTCATACGTGCAGCAATGCCAGCACAAGGGCTGCTCCCAGACCTTCTCCCGCCTGTCCAATTATGGCAGTGCCGGTCCAGGGGAGAGAAGTTCCGGTGGCCCGCTACCCAAGCTGAAAACTAAGAAAGCAGAGGAACATCTCTGCTTCAGAGGACCGCGACATGAGTGCATTCATTGGCACAGAATGAACGAGGCGCAAGTGTCCTACCATTCCCGCCTACAACGGCTTAATCCAGAGAGGCATATACCCCGTAGACGACATTGACAAACATTGTGGGCATCGTGAACTTGCAAACATGCCTCTGCAAGGAAGCGTTGGCCCCCCAGTCTCCTCAGAAACCAAATCTGTTCTGCCGAACGAATGCCCACGGAAAAAGCAACAAACCTACTGACGTGGCCAGTCGAAAATGCAGGGGAAGGGAAAGCGTCCCCGCGGCCATCCCCCCCTGCGCCACCCCACCTCCAGACGAGCACTGCCACTGCCTGGCCTCCTGGCAGCCGGCGCAACTCCTCACCAGCAGATGCCGCCGGTCGAGCGGGGGGAAGCGCCATGCAGCACTTCTTGCACCCCCCACGCAACAACAGGCCAATCCGGCCGGGACCGTGGAACCGGCACAGCTGGAATGGTAGAGCAGAGGAGGGGGAAACCTTGCGATGCTAGCGGCCCCCCCCCCAGCAACAACAGGCCCCCGCGGGCTGCGGCCGCAGAGTCAACAAGTAGCCACAGGCCCTGCATAGCAAACAGCCAGAGGGGGAGGGTCGCTTCGCTCGCCGCTCACCTCCCCATCCGCAGATCAGGCTCACGACGGCCGGAACCCCGAGACCCGGCATCGCCGCTCCGAGCGGAGAGAAGCCCCGCTGTCCTCGCTGGCTCCCCCCTCAACCCCAGACACATACAGGGCCACGCAGGGCCGGGACCAGGCCAGCGCCGAACGGCGTGGCCGAGAACCGGCCATGACCAGGAACACGAGGCATTAGACGAGGGACGACGGCCTGTGCCCCCCAGGAGCTGACCTCCCCCCCCAACCGGCGGACCGCAGCCTGGGCAATGGCCGGGCCAAGCGGCCCCGCCCAAGGAAAGGGGGGGGGCAACGCACTCACCGAGTACAGCTCCTGGAGGTCTGGGGACACGCCGAAACAGCGTAACGGGCAGCGGCAAAGAGGCCGCAACGTGGGCGGGGAGAGGCACTTATACCTCATCCCCGCTCCGCCCACTTACAGGAAATGATGCTGCGCACAGACCCCCGCAAGGGGGGGGGGGTCCAGAAACACTAGATTGTTTCGTGTGCCCTCATGTGGCACTAAGGCGGCTGCCCTCTTATGAGGGTCCCCTTCGTGGACCACGGGCAGCTCACAGGACTCCGGCAAAGGTCTACAAGGTTTGGCTTCCCTACCCACCGGTGCTGGGACCGAGCTCATTTCATCATTGTTTGAGCTGGAGAGTCCACGTTATTGTAGCCCCACACAACCCACTGAGCATACCTGCTGGTGTGGTGTCTGTGCTTTCTAGTTTATTAACAGTCCCGGTTAGGGTTCAGAGGCACAGTCGTAATTCTTTAGAAAAGCTCACTCAAGTACTGCACTAAGAAAACACAATATAAACGTTTAAGTGTTTTATTACAACAGTCTCATTCTGTTGTTTAATACATGAGTAATAACAGCGCAGAATATCATTAAAACAGCACGTAAACATGTTGCTAGCAGCTGAAAAAAAATGGACAGTTCTAACGTAATTAGAATGTTCCTAGCAGACAATCACACTGACTACTTCTATGCGCTACACTATAAGAGCCTGGAGTAGCTAACTTACTTCTAAAGTTTCCTGGGGCCAGCGCAATGCATACCTGTTCAAAGCAGATCAACTGTGGTTATCAGGCTTTGGCCAGGAGAGAGTGTTCCCTCGAAACTAAGACACACAATCAGCTGGTCTCAGCTCTTCTCTCTGTATCGACTCTCAGCAAAAGAGCGGATGCTGCTGCAATCTGCCAGGACCTATCGTGATAACTTAGTGCGAAGGACTCTTGAATTCAGTTATCAATTCATGGTGTAATATAGGGTTGACCACTGACATTTAGCCACCGATAACCCAAGATATAACCGGTCTGAATGAGCATGATGAAAATACCTCAGCTCGGACTACATATTTATTTTACACAGCTACTCTCAGACCTTGAAATGTAGATATCTGGTAACTTGTAGCAGACTTGTGTCACCTTATGTGTTAGCAAAGTCATTGTTTGGATGAATTGACACTTTCAAGAGTTCTGCAAAGGATAATGACATGCTAAATGTGGACCAAAGGCAGACAGGTTAGCTTAACATGCTCAAATGGATTCTGGCTTTGGGATTTTATGAAACCTATTTAAAATTAGAAATGTCAATTCCTGAGTTCCATGCAGCATATCACCAGGTAGGACTTACACCAGAGTGTAGGTATTTTATCACATATGTTAGCTCTGAAGGAACATGTCAGTATTTCTGACTTCTATTCTCTCTAACGTTAACTAGATATATCTCGCCTGAAGGGAACCCTTGTAGCCACTAAGCCCACACTTTCAGGAAACATTTCAACAGATGAGGTTATGGTAAAGGACTGGTTTTCACAGGCAGATGCCATAGAAGCCCTGATAGCTAAACCCAGGGCTATCAGACAGTTCCAGTCTGCCCACCTACACCTCAATTCACGGATGAGAGGAAAGGCTGTAAAAAATTGGGGTGCATTTGGAGAAAACACTACAATGAGGCTGATAAGAGCCAATACAAAAGGGCATCATACCATGGCAAACTGAAAGCCATAAGAATGCACTTTCTACATCAACTCTATTGAAAAAGCTAATAAGAACGCAAAGGAAATATTTAGTATTGTCTCGAATTTTACAGACTCCAAATATTCCACTCCACCTCTGGTGACTAGCACTACTCTCTGTAAGCATTTGAGTAATTTTTTTGAAGACAAAATACAAAAGATACAGGACACTCTAATATCAAAACACACAACTCTGCCTCAGACTATTACCTGCCCCCTACTCCTGGGGCACATACCAAACTACCGTCACATACCAAACTAAGTCTGTTTAAAGCCCCCACCATTCCAGAACTAGAGAATGCTTTCTCTAAAATCAGATCAGGATCTCCACAAGATCCCTTGCCACCTCAAATCTTGAGATCAATAGGAGCTACTATTGCACCCATCTATCAAGAGCTCTTTGGCTGAATGGAAAAAGTTGAGTAAGAAACCAAATGCTGATCCAGAAACTCTCTCAAATTTCAGACCCATATCACTATTACCAGGTACCTCAAAAATAATTGAAAAACAGTCAGCACACAACTGATGTCCTTTCTAGAGTCTTCCAACCTTCTTTGCCCCTCTCAGTCGGGGTTCAGAGCCCTTCATAGCACAGAGTCAGCTCTGATGGAAATCACAGATTCAATAAAATTTGCTTTAGACGAAGGACACAACGCCTCCTTAATCCTTTTGGACCGGTCAGCGGCATTCGATACGATCTCAAATTAAATTCTAATACAGAAGCTTGCCCACATTGGTATCGGAGTACAAGCCCTATCCTGGCTAAAATCCTTCCTTGAACATAGGGAACAAGCGGTGTGGATCAAGCCATTCCTCTCAGAAGCCCAAACCATCAAAGTCGGAGTGCCTCAGGGCTCTGCCCTGAGCCACACTCTATTTAACATCTATATGACCCCTTTGGCATATCTGATTGAATCTTTTGATGTTCAAATAGTCTCCCACGCGGATGATACCCAACTGCTATTGACATATAACAAGACTGACGAGAAGGCCAAAGTTACATTTTCAGCATGTATCACAACAGTCATGGGCTGGCTTAACTCCAACTTGTTGCAATGTAGTCCCAACAAAACCGAGATCCTGCTCTTCAGAAAGGACTCCCTGGTCAGTTGGTTAGGGGCCTGGCCTTCCAGGTATTACCCCCTCCCCCACAGAAATGGCCAGAAACCTTGGGGTACTGGTAGATACCCAGCTTTCGTTCAAACCGCAGATCACAGCAGTGATTAAAAACTGATGCTGGATCATGTTAAAAATGGGGGTCTCTAGTTGGCAGAGGTAGGTACCTTTGTCCAAGTAGCGACCCTTCTTCCTAGTCAGGGTAAGGGGGATACATTTCTAAAATAAGCCCTGCTCACCCCCTTGGTAGCTTGGCATGAGCAGACAGGCTTATCTCAGAGGCAGTGTGTAAAGCATTTGTGAACACATACAGTAATACAGTGAAAACACTACAAATGGGCACCACCCCAGTTTAGAAAAATAAGTAATCTTTATCTAAACCAATACAAGACCCAAAACAACAAAAATCCACAATACAGTAAAAAGATCTGACTTTCAAATAGTATGAATAGTTCAGTTCAAAGCAAATTGCAGATGCAACACTTTTTACACAAAGTACCTTGGATGCGTCACACAAACAAACAAAATGGGCGGCAGGGAAGGTGATGCGTCAATTCCTTACACTTAGGGAAGGTGATGCGTCGGTTTCTTGCTCCGGGTGAAGTGATGCGTCGGTTCCTTAATGCTGCGCAGGGGAGGTGATGTGTCGGTTCCTTACCAGAGAGGAGGGGATGCGTCGGTTTCTTACTGCGTGGAGAGGTGATGCGTAGGTTTCTTACTACGTCCCCCAACGATGCGACAGGCTTGGCACCTTGATGCGATGCGACGATCCGGGACGATGCGTGGATTCTTGCAGCCGCACAGCAGGGCTTGCGTCGGAATCAGTGCGGTGATCTCGGACTTCAGAGATCATTGCACTCGATGCAGCGATTTCTCGATTTGCGGCCGGTGCTGCGACGGTTTCTTCGGCGATGCGTCGGAAACAAGTACGGATGCGTCACGCTTCTCGGTGTTGCATTGATTTTCCAGCTTCCAGCGGAAAACAGCCTCTAGAGGTCCAAAACAACAGCAGGCACCTCTTTGCAGGTCAGAACTCCCAGCAAGGAAGTTCAGGGGAGCTGGTGGTGAAGTCTTTGTGTCCCTGAGACTTCAGAACAGGAGGCAAGCTCAGTTTCAAGCCCTTGGAGATCTTCCTCAAGCAGGGGACACAGCAAACAGCAAAGTCCTTTTCTTCTTTCCTTGGCAGCAAGTAGCCACTGCAGGCCAACGCCAGACAGCAAACAGCACAGGGGCAGTATTCCTCCTCAGCTTCTCCGGCTCTTCTCCTTGGTAAAGGTGCCTCTTGATTTCCCAGAAGTGATCTAAAAGTCTGGGGTCTGGGCCTCTCTTTTTATACAGTAAAATCCTTTGTTCTCTGGTGGCAGAGAGCCATGTGCTTGGTCAAAACCAGTTCTGTCCTCTCTGGTCCTGCTCCCTGGCAGGAGGTGGATACAGCATTGCGGAAGGCAGACCAGGCCCATTCAGGTGAAAGGAAATATCCTCCCCCTACTCTAAATGCAGCCCAGGTCTATTCAGCCCAGCCCTGACTCATAAGACTCTCTGGAGCCACTGCACCTCCCCAGCCCCTGACACTTCAAACCCAGTCAATCCACATCCTAGCAGAGGCACACTAGATGGCTAAGCAAGAAAATACCTACTTTCTAAAAGTGGTATTTTCAAACATAGAATGTAAAAATCACCCTCACTAAAAGATGTATTTTAACATTCTGAGTTCAGGCATACTAAACTTTATTTTCCTACCTTGTTCCCAGGGGTAGTTATGTTTATAAGATGCTATAAGCAAACTCTCCATTCTATCCTATGGGAACAGGTAGCCTGAAATAGTGAAAAACGAAATTGGCAGTAATTCACTATCGGGACATGCCACACACATCAGGGCATGTCCTACCTTTTACATACATTGCACCCTGCCCACAGGGGTGCCTTGGGCCTACCTTAGAGGTGACTAACATGTAAGAAAAGGGAAGGTTAGGGCCTGGCAAGTGGGTGCACTTGCCATGTCGACATGGCAGTACCAGACTGCACACAGGCTCTGCAATGGCAGGCCTGAGTTACATTTTACAGGCTGCTTATGTGGGTGGCACAATCAGTGCTGCAGTCCACCAGCAGTATTTGATTTACAGGCCCTGGGCACACACTGTGCACTGTACTAGGGTCTGACTAGTAAATCAAATATGTCAATCATGGAAACACCAATCCATAACAATAATTTACAAACAGAGCACTTGCACTTTGGCACTGAACCGCAGTGGCAAAGTGCCCAAAGCATCTAGACCAGCAAAATGGAGTCCAACACACAGCAAAAACACAAGAGGTCAATGCAACAAATAAAGGGAAACCGACACCAATGATGCCAGGTCTAATAGATCCTGAGAATGCTAAGAACATTTCTCAAACTCTTCCCATGGGACGCTCAGAAGACGGTGGTACAGGCACTGATCCTGTCCAGATTGACTATTCAAATGCCCTGTACATAGGCATTCCAAGTTATGTGACGCATAGACTGCAAAAAATACAAAATATTGCAATAAGACTGCTATTCAAGCTTTCAAAGCACACCTCTTTGACTCCTTATTGCAAACATTTACACTGGTTACCCATAAAAAAATTTTTTTAAAGCATTAACAATAGCCCACGCTGCCTTCTACAAAACCGGCCTCCTCTATCTCCAAAAGAGACTTGTCAACTACTGCCCTCAAAGATCTCTTTGCTCACAATCAGCACATCTGCTGGTTATCCCTGCTACAGAAAAGGAAAAAATGGGGTGGTTACACTTGCCTGCTCAGTACTGGCGGCTAGACAATGGAACAAGTTACCACTCCCCCTCAAGTGTATTGAACTACTCCAGAAACAGATAAAAACGTACCTATTCCCGGCCTAGATGTCACAATCCTTACAGGGCAGATATCCTAGCGCCGGGACACTTTCGTAGTAGCCGCGCGCTTTATAAATCTCACAATTCATTAACTATTGTTGTTTTCCAGAAATGTATGCATACTATGTTTTGGGATAGGTTCTGCATAACTGCTATTCAGGATGATATTCTTGTCCTTGCAGAGTATGCTGCATGATAATTGTATGACAACACAGCTATATAAATATATGTTTTTAATCAATGAAGCTGAGTACTTGTATCAGAAACTGATAGAGCAAGACCTCTGACCTCTGGTCTAAGGCCGGCTCTCTCCCCAGCAGCTCCGCTGTGCTGTGCCAAGCCGTCTGACTCGCTGACCTCCTCCTGTAGGTGTTATAGGCCCCACCTGGTCTCCGCGTGGTATCCTTCGTGTTTCACGTAATTGTTGCCTGCATTGTGCTTTTGTTTTCCTTTAGTGTAATATTGTCTGAACTCGTTTTTCCTTAATTTAATTTGTTGGTACTCTGCTTATTCCTGCTATTGTCAGCCTTGTTGTGCCCTGCTCTGTTCCCGCCGCTACTGCCCCTGCGGTCTCTCCCCCCTGATGGTCCTCGCCTCCAAGCTGCACGTCCCTCCTCCCTCCCTATTTAATGGCGGCCGATGTGCGGTCGCGTAGAAGATGTGCGCAGCGGGCGCACCGCTGGAGCGCAAAGGCAAGCCCGTCTGCACCCGTCCGTGACCCAACCGCGACCAGCGCCAGGGACCCTGGATCTCCCAGCACTTACCGCCACAACTTAGCCGCCCTACGCGCACTCAACCCGGGAAGAAACAACAACTGCCAGCAGTCCACGCCAAACAAGACCCACGGCCAGTTCTCCTGCCGCCACTGCCGCAAAACCTTCACCACCGCCCGACCGCCAACACCACCGACGCCCTAAGATGCATCCTCCTCAACATGCGCTCCTTACACAGACACGCTGTAGAGATCTGGAACTTCCTGGACACCCTCTCACCCGACATCGCCTTCTTTACAGAAACTTGGACCAACGCCTCCTCCGCACCGGACATCGCCATAGCCATCCCGGACGGATACAAGATCCAGAGGAAGGACTGCCCCAACCACCCGGGAGGAGGCCTCGCCATCGCGCTCAAAAACTCCCTCCACCTCTCCACCTCCAGCGACACCTTCCCCGCCGCCGAACACCTGCACTTCCAGGTCCAGACCGGCCCCAACTCCACAATCCGCAGCACCCTCGCCTACAGACCCCCCGGCCCCCGGGCCCTCTTCACCGACTCCATCACTGACCTCATCGCACCCCACTCCATCGCCTCCATAGACTACATACTCATCGGCAACCTGAACTTCCACCTCGACCCCAACTCCACCACCCTCCGGGACAACCTCGCCAACATCGAACTGAAACAGCTCGTCACCACACCGACCCACAAGGCAGGACACACCTTCGACCCCATCTTCGCAGGTGGAACCAACACCCACTTCAGTCACACCACGCAACCCCGTGGACCGATCACCACTTCGTACACTTCCTCATCGACAAACCCAAGCCGCCCAAACCAGCTCCGTGCCCCCCACGAAGGAACTGGAGCAGAGTCACCGAAGAACAGCTCAACTCCACCCTCAACCACAACACCCCCGCCCTCACAACTGACGCCAACCTCGCAGCCAGAGAATTCCACACACGGATCTCCTACTGCGCAGACAAGCTCGCCCCGCTAAGCAACTCCGACGGACAACGCCCCAGGAAAGCCGTGTGGTTCACCACCGACCTGCAAGAAACCAGACGCACTTGCAGACGCCTGGAGAAGAAATGGAGTAACAACAAAACGCTGCAAAACCATACCACCTACAAGGACGACATGACGGAATACCACCAACACATCAGAACCACCAAAAGGACCTTCATCCACAACAAAATCCTCGCCAACGCCAGCAACTCCAAAGAACTCTTCAGCGTCATCCAGGAGTTCACCAAGCCCCCCTGCGAAGCCACAGACATCACCCCTTCCCAGGACCTCTGCGACAAGCTCGGATCCTACTTCCACCTGAAGATCAAAATCCTCTACGACAACTTCAACGACTACACACCTGACCCTGCAACCACCCCTTCATCCGACAACACCAGCCAGCCCACCATCTCCTCCTGGACACCGATCTCTACCGAAGACACCGCCTCGACCATGAAAGGCATCCACTCGGGGCCCCCACAGACCCCTGCCCACTACACATCTACCACAGAGCCGCCACCGCCATAGCACCACAACTACGACGCACCATCAACGCCACCTTCGAGACCGGCACTTTCCCCGACGACTGGAAACGCGCAGAAGTTAGGCCCCTGCTCAAGAAGCCCTCAGCAGATCCAACGGACCTCAAAAACTACCTGCCCATCTCGCTCCTCCCCTTTGCCGTGAAAGTCGCTGAGAAGACAGTCAACACAGAACTGACAAAGTTCATCGAGGACAACGCCATCCTCGACCCGTCCCAATCCGGATTCCGCAGCAACCACAGCACCGAGACCGCCCTACTTGCCGCCACAGACGACATCCGCACCCTTCTGGACCAAGGCCACACTGCAGCCCTGATTCTACTCGACCTATCAGCAGCTTTCGACACCGTCTCCCACTGCACACTCGCAGCCAGACTACACAACGCCGGCATACAAGGAACCGCCCACGGCTGGATCCGATTGTTCCTCACCGGCAGAAGCCAAAGGATCAGACTGCCACCCTTCGTCTCCGAACCCACGGAAAACAACTGCGGAGTCCTCGGTGATCATCGCTCAGCCCAACCCTCTTCAACAGCTACATGGCCCCCCTTGCCGCCATCGTCCGACAGCATGGCCTCAACATAGTATCCTACGCCGACGACACCCAGCTCATCCCTCACCAAGGACCCCACCACCACCAGACTCAACTTCCAGGAAGGAATGCAGGACGTAGCAACCTGCATGAGCAACAGCTGCCTGAAGCTCAACTCGGAGAAGACAGAAGTCCTCGTCCTCGGAACCACCCCATCGGTATGGAACAACACCTGGTGGCCCGCCGCCCTCGGCACCCCCCCGACCCCCACGGACCACACCAGAAACCTCGGCATCATACTCAACTCCTCCCTCTCCATGAACTGACAGGTCAACGCCGTCGCCTCCAGCTGCTTCAACACCCTCTGCATCCTCCGCAAGACTTTCAAATGGATCGACCCCCCCCCCCCCGAGTCAAGGAAGACAGTCATCCACGCACTCATTACCAGCAGACTGGACTACTCCACAAGCTCCAGACGATTCAGAACACCGCCGCCAGACTCGTCCTCGGCATCCCTCGACACGAACATATCAGCCAACACCTACGGAATCTCCACTGGCTCCCCATCGAGAAGAGAGTCACTTTCAAAATACTCACCCACGCCTACAAATGCCTCCACAACACAGGACCCCAATACCTCAACGATAGAATCACCTTTCACGTACCCAAAAGAAACCTCCGATCCGCCAACCTCGCCCTCGCCGAAACACCACACATCAGCAGAGTCAAAACAGGGGGAAGAGCCTTCTCCTACATCGCTGCCAAGACCTGGAACGAGCTCCCGACCGACATCAGAAGTGCCACCTCCCTGAACACCTTCAGGAAAGCTCTCAAGACCTGGCTCTTCGGCTGAACTGAACTGCTGACCGCACCCCCCCCACCCCCTCCCCA
This sequence comes from Calotriton arnoldi, assembly GCA_963921515.1. Taxonomy (NCBI): domain Eukaryota; kingdom Metazoa; phylum Chordata; class Amphibia; order Caudata; family Salamandridae; genus Calotriton; species Calotriton arnoldi. Next base: position 88,778 of record CAWUFW010017824.1, read on the forward strand.
ACGCCTTGAGACCCTCACGGTTGAGTAGCGCACTTACAATTCCCCTGATTGATTGATTGAAAGGCAACGAACTAAAGCCTAAAGGAAGTTTGATTAGAGACACAGAAAAGGCATCTCATCTTGAGTCCAAGGATCAATTAATATTCTTGGGTTTATGTGTAACTTGTGATTTGGTTCTGAGTTTTCAATTTTAACAGAGCCTTTGGGAATGATGCTTACCAAGAAAATGAGCAACATCAGGGTGTTTTTATAAATATCAAACAAGCCATCACTGAAGCTAAAGAATTGAAATCTTTCATCAAATAAGTAGAGTGCGTGCCTATGGCGTATGCCAAAGGGGGTTGGCACAGGTGCTGTCATGTCTCATTTTGCGAAGGGGACAGAAAATATGATGGCTTTCAGTTTGCATGTGCTAGAACCTGATGAAAGACATCTCTCTACCCCAGAAAGGGAGACATTATTTGGCTTCTGGGTTCCAACGCATTAAAAGACCTTTCTGAGAATGCTCAATAGTAATCAAGGTAGACCATAAACGCTTCACTTTCCTGACTGAAAGCAAGGGAACATGGAGGGCGCTTGCTTGTCTGGTGAGACTGCTTGTTAAACAATATGTGTGTAATTCCTGAGGGGTGTACAACAATAGGGCTGATTGATTGTCAAAGTTACCGGTGTTGAATACTCTCACAAGCAAGACAAATGAGATGGACAAGCCTGTTGTGGAAAGCACAAGCACGGAAAATACATGGAAAACCTCTATGGTTGAAGGTAACATTTTGAAACAAATTACACTATATTTGGGAACTTTTTGGGAAGGTGGAAGAATTGTTTTCTATGGATGGTTATTTATTGTTAGAAGGGTCAGGTTTATAACACCTGCCGATGTACATATGAACACTGGTAAGGAGACAGATCTTGGTCAGTTAGCTGCCATAGGCCCTAAGCAGTTAGTGAGAAGTACCTTTTGATAACCGAGTATGGATCACAAATCTGAAGATTTTATTGAGTTAATGCTCAGATACTGAGTGACTCGTCAGACAGGTGTTGGAATTGCAGAACTGTTTCTGTGATACCTGTTCCTTTTATGAACGGTCTATGAGAGCATGTGACTATGGACTTGTGGGTCCATTCCATTCGAGTTATAGAACTATTATATAGTGCTGGTCGATAGACCTCTATACCTTCCCCCAATCCTCAGCGAGCCGGAAGTGACGCGCCTAGCGCCTCCGAGTCCCCGCCTTAGAGAGGGGGGTGGGTTGGTGCCCAGATGGCACTAGAGGGCCGCCCTCTAGAGTGGCCCCCTGCGTGGGCCACGGGCAGCGCAAAGCGCCTATTACACTGGCAGCACCTGGGGCGGAGTGAGGGGCTTGGAGAATGGTCTGATAGTGCATAGAGGGAGGGAAGGCAGAAAAGAAGGACTTGGTGGAGGGGGCTTATGAACGTCAATTCACCCGAAGGTCTGGGGTAGGGGAAGTGACATCACATGCCATTTAACCTTTATGTTCACTCACACACACACATGCATACACATGCATACACATACACACAGAATCACACATACACACGCTCTCTCTCTCTCACACACTCGCCTGCACGCATGCACACAACATACATTTAAAAGCATTTTTACTTACCTCTGCTGCCAAGGAGGGTCATATTCCAGCTTATTGTACACCATTTTATATTACACTAATAGTGAATAATATATTATTTTTCACTATTAGTGTAATTTAAAAAAATGATGAAAAACAAGGAGATTAGAGCCCCCACCGATGTCTATAAGAATGAAATGATCCTGGTACTGATTTTGCTACCTCTGAGGCCAGGTGTAGCAAATGCAGTAGCAGGAGTTGCAAGGGGCAAGCTACGGGTCACAGGTGCGACCTCTGGTGACCCCTAAATGGCGTCCCCTAAATGGCGTCCATGGGGGAGGCTAACAGAGATGATAGGAGGGAGATAGAAAGTAGGAGCAAGAAAGACAGAAGGAAAAACAGAGGGAGAGAGATTGTGAAATAGGCGAGAGATAGTGGAGCACAGGGAGCGAGAGCAAAAGAACGTAAGAGGGCAGAAGAGAAAGCGATAAAGTGAGGGATGGTGGAGGCAGAAAGCGAGGGGGCGAAGGGAGAAAGCAGGTGAGAAAAGAGAGAAAAAAAGTGGAACCAGAAAGAAACAGAGGAGAGAGTGAGGGGAAGAGATATAGAAAGGAAAGAGAGAGAAAGAGACAAAATGGATAGTGAGATGGAGGGAGAATGCGGGGAAGTATGAAAACATTCACACATCAATGTTTTCTGCTGACTTGGCTCGTGTTTTTGCTCTTAGAGCCACGCTTGACCACTGACTCAGCTCTTCCCACAGATTCTCTGCTCACCCACCTTTAGTTAGATGTGTCTCAAGAAATGCATTTGTCTGAATCTGCTGATGTTGTAAAACAGCGAATGAAGTAGAAAGCTACCTTCGAGAGATATCAGTGAGGGAGATTGGGTTAGAATGTGAAAAACGGTTTTCCAAGTGCAAAGTGGTGGCTGGTGAAGCAAGAATCACTTGGTGAGAATTTGGCTACAGAAGGAAGAGATTGTGAGGCCGTTTCTATGGGTTCACTTTAACGCTTATTTGCTTGATCCCAATAGTCTTGGTATACTAAATTCTGAAATACTGTGTTGTTAGGTTGTGAAACTTCTGAGTTAAGTAGTTAAAAGGCAGAAGGCACGTGAAGTTTCATACAAAATGCGCTACAATAGTTTTAGCAGATGTGAGATGGAGTGGCAGATTAATTTGGCGCCCGGTGCATTTTCATGATTATGTTTCATTGTTAACGGGAATATATGAGTAGTGGTTTAACAGCACAGTATTTTAATGTGGTTTCATTTTTTATTGTCACTCTCATATCCATTAAACTCACTAGAAGGCTGTACAGCATTCAGAACTCCCACGCCGCAGTCACATCACTCCACACCTGAAGGAGCTTCGCTGGTTCCCCATTCACAAATGAGAAAATTCAAACTCCTCACCCACAGTTTCAAGGCAATACCTAATACTAGCCCAGGATACCTCAACAATCGCATCTGTCTTCATAACCCTACCAGACACCTCCTCTGGTCTGGACTCCCACTTGCAGAAATCCCACTCATACATAAAACCAGACCCGGTGGTCGAGCTTTCTCCTATATTGCTCCTAAAGCGTGAAACAACCTGCGCCTACACTTAAGTGTCTTCTCCTCACTTTTTAATTTCCATAAGAAGCTGAAGACTTGGCTTTTTCAGTAATCCCACTAGGCCCTAGGTGCGCCTAGACTCTCATCTTCTCAGTGCCAGGATACTGTTCTGGGTGATAGTGCACTCTACAAATCCACCCAACATCACATAACAGTGGGGCATATTAGCAAGACCCACGTTAAAATTATCGCAGTTTTAGCGGCAGGAAACTGCCGCTAAAACGGCGATAATGGGCTTGCTAATATGCGTTATAGAATTCCAATAGAAGCCCAGGTTAGATGTGTAGGACATCTAACCTGGGCTTCCTGTGGAATTCCATAACGCATATTAGCAAGCCCATTATCGCCGTTTTAGCGGCAGTTTCCTGCCGCTAAAACGGCGATAATTTTAACGTGGGTCTTGCTAATATGCCCCAGTGTTTTTTCATGCACATCTGGTCCTGAGTCTAGCTCTATGCGCGAGTGGTGATTACTCTTTTAAATGCCTTGTTGTTGAATTGTTATGTCTCATACAGATTTCCGAATGTGTATTCAATGTTCTCCTGTGGCAGATGAACTCAGGCAGCTGTATCTATGGGGCAGGACCACCTTCTCTGGCCTCTTTAATGATTAAATAGTTAACTTATAAAGGGATTGGCTCTGCTGTGGCTCCTTCCTACCTCCTGCCCCGAAGGTTGGTATTGTGTTCTTTTAAGGCCTCCGGCTCTACCCTCCTCCCCCAGCATACAATGCCTTTATATTTTTTTATAGTATATATTTCTACCGCCCCCACATCCACTCTTTAACCCCTTCGCTGCTAGCCCCCCCCTTCCCCCCTGTGCTAAGCCTTTTTTTGGCTATTTGGGGTAGTTAGCGCTTAGGCCCCTGTAACTTTTTGACCACATAAGGTATCCACGCCAAATTTGCGTCCTTTTCTTCCAACATCATGGGGATTCTAAAGGTACCCAGGGTTTAAGGATTCCCCTGGAGGGGACCCAGAAATTAGCCAAAATATAGCGAATTTTTTTTGGGGTGGGGGGGGGGAAGGGCTACAGATGAAAGCATCTGTTTTTTTCCCTGCAAATGGTATCAACAAAGGGGTTGTGGTGCTGAAATCACCATTTTCCCAGCTTTCAGGGACAAGCAGACTTTTGTCAGAAAACCAAAAGTTTTGGCATTTTTCTGGGACATAGCCTATTTTTGCTATTTTTTGTGCTTTCAACCACCTTCCAGTTAATGGTAGAAATGGGTATGAAAGCAATAATGGATCCTGGAAAGCTATACATTTTAGAAAAGTAGACAAAATTCTGAATTCAGCAAGGGGTCATTTGTGTAGATCCTTCAAGGTTTCTTTATAGAAACTAATAGTTGAATATAGGAAAAAACAGCCATTTGTGTCAACGTTTTCACCTGTTACTTCTTCTAATTATGACAGCTGTTTGAAAGCAATATACCGTTACATCTGCTGGACCTTTCTGGTTGTGGGGATATATAGGACTTGTAGGTTCACCAAGAAACCGACGAACCCAGAGCCAATAACTGAGCAGTGTCTTGCAATGGTTTTTTATTATGTACCGGGTATATAGCAATTAATTTGGGAAAACTATATACATGGAAAAATCGGTATGAAAGACACCTATGTATTTCTGAAATTGGAACAAAATATAGAGTTTAGAAACAGTAGATATTTGCACATTTCCGAAATTGTGAGTACCCATACTAGCATGAGAATTATAGGTCATTTTTCAAAATGACTTCTTTTTTACACATTGTCTTTCATTTGGAAGGCAGAAATGCATCGAAAGTCAATAGGTAATAACAGTTGCTCTACAATTCTGTGTTACCCTAAGTCTCCCGATAAAAATGGTACCTCACTTGTGTGGGTAGGCCTAGTGCCCGCGACAGGAAACGGCTCAAAACACAACGTGGACGCACTTTATTTTTACAGTGAAAACTGACCCTTTTTTTGCAAAGTGCCTAGCTATAGATTTTGAACCCTAGCTCTGCCGGCACCAAGGGAAACCTAGCAAACCTATACATTTTTGAAAACTAGACACCCAGGGGAATCCAGGATGGGGTGACTTGACTGGCTCTCACCAGGTTCTATTACCCAGAATCCCTTGCAAACCTAAATATTTGTCAAACAAAACACATTTTCCTCACATTTCTGTGGTGGAAAGTTCTGGAATCTGCGTGGATCCACAAAATTCTACCCAACCTGCGTTCCCCAAAGTCTTCCGAGAAAAATGGTACCTTACTTCTGTGGGTAGGCCTAGTGCCCGCGACAGGAAACGGCCCAAAACGCAACGTGGACACACCACATTTTCACAGTGAAAACTGACTCTTTTTTTGCAAAGTGCCTAGCTGTAGATTTCGAACCCTAACTCTGCCAGCACCTAGGGAAACCTAGCAAACCTATACATTTTTGAAAACTAGACACCCGGGGGAATCCAGGATGGGGTGACTGGGCTGGCTCGCACCACGTTCTGTTACCCAGAATCCCTTGCAAACCTAAACATTTGTCAAACAAACACATTTTCCTCATATTTCTGTGGTGGAAAGTTCTGGAATCTGCGTGGATCCACAAAATTCTACCCACCCGCGTTCCCAAAGTCTTCCGAGAAAAATGGTACCTTACTTCTGTGGGTAGGCCTAGTGCCCGCGACAGGAAACGGCCCAAAAAGCAACGTGGACACACCACATTTTCACAGTGAAAACGGACTCTTTTTTTGCAAAGTGCCTAGCTGTAGATTTCGAACCCTAACTCTGCCAGCACCTAGGGAAATGTTAGAAATGGGATCTCTAGTTGGCAAGGGCTTGCACCTTTATCCAAGTAGGGACCCTTCTTCCTAGTCAGGGTAAGGGAGTTACACTCCTAAAATAACCCCTGCTCACCCCCTTGGTAGCTTGGCACGAGCAGTCAGGCTTATTCTAGAGGCAGTGTGTAAAGCATTTGCACATAACCAACAGTAATACAGTGTAAGCACTACAAACGGACACCACACCAGTTTAGAAAAATAACCAATTTTTATATACTCAAGACAAGACCAATTACGACAAAAATCCACAATACTATACTTTAAAAATGAATACTTGATAAGGTAACTTCTTCTTTGCAGGAATAGTTCAAAAACAAAGTTCGTACGAGTCGGTAGCTCCGTCCGAGCCTACCGCGATGCTGAAAACCACAGAGTCTAACAGTTCCAGCCGACCGCGTCGATACGGGCCAGCAGAGTCGTGGACAGACTCGGTCACAGTACCTTTCTCGTTGTGGCTGGTACGGAGTGTACGAGCCGGTCGGCGTTCGTCGCGGTTGCGGTGCAAGACGGAGCGATGCAAGGTGCAGTGTCCCTCGATGCGGTGCAGGCAGCGGCTCGATGAGCGTCGTGCAGACGGAGTCGGTGAGTCCAAGGCGTGCGGTGCAGGGCGAGACGTTGTACGATGCGGTGCTGACAGGTTGCGATGCAGGCGACCAAGCCGGAGTGCGGGAGCTGGCGTCGGACAGCGGTGCGAGTCGGAGCGGTGCGTCGCAAACGTGCGAGCGGTACCCCAAATGCGATGCGGTCACGACTGTTGAGCCAGTTGCAGCGTCCGCGTCGGTCGGGTCCGGCTGGTTCAGTGAAGCGATGCGATGCGAACTGCGGTGCCCACAGGTCATGGTGCAAGCAGCGGCTTGGTGTTGGCGGCGTCGGACGTCGCCCACAGTGAGACCAGGGTTGCGATGCGAAGCGGGGCGATGCGGTCTGCGGTGCAAACAGGTCACCGGTCAGGGATGGATTCGGTTGACGGAGTCGGTTGCAGTTCCCTTCCTCTGTGGCAACTGAACCAGCGTTCCAGAAGCGGTACCCAGAGGCTTGTGAAGTCTTTGTAGTCCCTGAGACTTCTTAACAGGAGGCCAGCTCGGTTCCAGGCCCTTGGAGATACTCAGCACAAGTTTGTAGAAAGTTCAGTCCTTTCACTGCCCAAGGCAGAAGCAGCAGCTGCAGGCCAACCCAACAAAGCAACAACACAGCAAAGGGGCAGTACTCCTCCTGGCAGCTCTTCCAGCTCTTCGTCTTGGCAGGTTCCTTGATTCCAGCGAGATCTAAATTCATGGGGTCAGGGCCCCAATATTTATATCCCAAATTCCTTTGTTCTCTGAAGGCCGAGAGGCCTTTGCCTAGTCCAAACCAGTTCTGGAGCACTTTGTTGACAAGTCTCCGTCCCTTCTTTCAGTGAGTAGGCCAGGGACATCAGACGCACCACAGGAGGTGGAGCCAGCATTGTGGAGGGAAGGCACTGTCCTATTCAGGGCCCAGGTGCAACCCCTCCCACCCATCTACATGTAGATCTTGCTATTCAGCCCTGTGCTGACTCACCCTGTCTCCTGGCATCCCCAGCCCCTGTCACTCACACTCCAGACAAGGAATACACAACCTCGCAGAGGCAGGCTTGGATGGTTAGACAAGAAAATACCCACTTTCTAAAAGTGGTATTTTCAAACACAGAATGTTAAAACCAACTTCACTAAAAGATGCATTTTATCATTCTGAGTCCAGGCATACTAAACTCGAATTTCTACCATGTTCCCGGGGTCAGTTAGGATTATAATCTGTAATAATCAAAACTGCCCGTTCTGGCCTATGGGGAACAGGTAGCCTTGCAATAGTGAAAAACGAACTAGGCTGTAATTCACTATCAGGACATGCCACACACACCAGGGCATGTCCTACCTTTCGCATACAACGCACCCTGCCCACAGGGGTACCTTGGGCCTACCTTAGGGGTGACTAACATGTAGAAAAGGAAGGTTTAGGGACTTGCAAGTGTGCGCACTTGCCAGAGTCGACATGGCAGCCTCAGGCTGCGCACAGGCTCTGCGATGGCAGGCCCGAGTTACACTTTACGGGATGTTTGCGTGGGTGGCACAATCCAGTGCTGCAGCCCACCAACAGCACTTGGTCTATAGGCCCTGGCACTCACAGTGCACTTTACAAGGGACTGACACATAAACCAAATGGGCCAATCATGGAAACGCCAATCCATAACACATTTTATACAGGAGCACTTGCACTTTCCCACTGGACAGCAGTGAGGAAAGTGCGCAGAATCATTACACCAGCAAAAACAGAGTCAAAACCGGGAGGTCAGAAAGCAAAAAGTCAGGGGAAACACGCCAAAAGATGCCAAGTCTAACACATGTCCCCTCCAGCTGAAAGTAGGGAGAACTACCCAACCCCATTGGAGTTCTCTTCACTAAGGCGGAAGAACCTGGACAGACCATCTGCGTTGGCGTGTTCTGTACCAGGACGGTGTTCCACCGTAAAGTCCATTCCCTGTAGGGAGATGGACCACCTCAGCAGTTTTGGATTCTCACCCCTCATTTGCATCAACCATCTGAGGGGCCTGTGGTCTGTCTGAACCCGGAAGTGAGTCCCAAACAGGTATGGTCTCAACTTCTTCAGCGCCCAGACCACAGCAAAAGCTTCCCTTTCTATGGCACTCCACCTCTGTTCCCTGGGAAGTAGTCTCCTGCTAAGGAAGACTACAGGCTGATCCAGGCCACCTTCGTTCAGTTGTGAGAGCACCGCTCCCACACCATGCTCTGAAGCGTCAGTCTGCACGACGAATTCCTTGGAGAAGTCAGGTGCCTTGAGCACAGGCGCTGTGCACATGGCTGCCTTCAGGGCATCAAAAGCTTTCTGGCAGGACTCAGTCCAGATCACTTTCCTGGGCTGCTTCTTAGAAGTCAGCTCTGTTAAGGGGGCAACGATGGTGCCATAGCCCTTAACAAATCTCCTATAGTAGCCGGTGAGACCTAAGAAGGCTCTCACCTCCGTCTGGGTCTTGGGGGCTCCCAAGCCAGAATGGTGTCAATCTTGGGTTGTAGGGCGCCACCTGGCCGCTTCCTACCTGGTGTCCCAAGTACACCACAGAACCCTGCCCGATCTGGCACTTACTGGCCTTGATCGTGAGGCCTGCACCTTGCAGAGCCCTCAACACTTTCTCAAGGTGCTGTAAATGTTCTTCCCAGCTGGAACTGAACACAGCAATGTCATCCAGGTAGGCGGCACTGAAATCCTCCAGCCCAGCCAACACCTGATTGACCAACCTCTGAAAGGTGGCAGGGGCATTCTTCAACCCAAAGGGCATCACCCGGAATTGGTAATGACCTTCTGGGGTTGAGAATGCTGATCTCTCCTTGGCCCCATCGGTTAAGGCAATCTGCCAGTACCCAGACGTCAAATCAAACGTGCTGAGGAACCGGGCAGCTCCCAACCGATCAATGAGCTCATCAGCTCTGGGGATGGGGTGCGCGTCAGTCCTGGTGACGGCGTTGAGCCCACGGTAGTCCACACAAAACCGGAGTTCTGGAGTGGCACCGGGCGCAGCAGCCTTTGGGACCAAGACCACTGGGCTGGCCCAAGGACTGTGGGAGGGCTCAATCACCCCTAACGCCAACATCTTAGAGACCTCCTCCTTGATGCTGGCTCTGACCCGGTCAGTCAACCTGTAAATCTTGTGCTTCACAGGAGGGCTGTCACCAGTGTCCATGTCATGGGTACACCAGTGAGTAACACCGGGGTCAGAGAGAACAGTGGGGCGAACTGTCCCAACAACTGGTGACAGTCCCCCTGCTGCTCCTGAGTCAGAGTAGGGGAGAGGATCACACCTTCTACTGACCCATCATGCTCCTTGGTAGACAGGAGGTCAGGGAGAGGCTCACTCTCCTCTTCCACCCCATCATCTGTCGCCAAGAGCATACTCACTTCGGACCTCTCGAAGTGGGGCTTGAGGCGGTTCACGTGAAGGACCCTCAAAGGGTTCCTGGGAGCCTGCAAATCCACCAGGTAGGTGACGTCACTTTTGCGCTCCTTCACCTCATATGGCCCAGTCCACTTGTCCTGCAAGGCACAAGGTGCCACTGGGGCCATGACCCACACTTTTGCCCAGGTTGAAATTCGATCAGAGTGGCATTCTGGTCATACCATCTCTTCATTTCTTCCTGGCTTGCTTCTAGGTTCGCCTGAGCGAGTTTCCTGAAGCGGGCAGTTTGGTTTCTAAAGGCCAGCATGTAGCTAAATACATCCTGGGGAGTTTTCCTGGGAGCTGCCTCCCAGCCTTCCTTTACCAAACTCAGAGGTCCTCTGACAGGGTGGCCATACAGGAGCTCAAAGGGGCTGTACCCAAGAGACTTCTGAGGCACCTCCCTGTATGCAAAGAGTAGGCATGGCAAGAGGGACGTCCCACTTACGCCTCATGGGTTCTGTTAGACCCTTGATCATGCCTTTCAAGGTCTGGTTGAATCTCTCCACCAGACTGTTTCCTTGTGGGTGGTAAGGAGTGGTGAACTTGTAGGTTACACCACACTCCTTCCACAGGGATGTCATATACTTGGATATGAAATTGGTCCCCCTATCAGAAACCACCTCTCTGGGGAATCCCACACGGGAAAAGATCCCCATTAACGCCCGGCCCACCACTGGCGCCGTCGTTGTCCTGAGAGGGATTGCCTCCGGGTACCGGGTGGCATGGTCCACCAAGACCAGGATGTACCTGTTGCCCATGGCTGTCTTGGGATCCAGTGGCCCCACAATATCCATCCCTACCCTTTCAAAGGGTGTTCCAACAACAGGAAAATGTTGGAGAGGAGCTTTGACCTTCCTCCCACTCTTACCACTTGCCTGGCAAGTTTGGCAAGACCTACAGTGTGCATCTGACTGCCTTCGCATTTGGGGCCAAAAGAAGTGGGTGACAAGCCTGTCAAAGGTCTTGTCCTGCCCCAAATGTCCTGCCAAAGGCACGTCATGAGCCAGACCCAGTAGGAAGGTCCTGAAGCGCTGGGGTACCACCAGCACACGGGCTGACCCAGGCTCAGCAACCTTAGGCTCACTGTATAGGAGACCACTCTCCCAGTAGATCAGATGTGACCCGGACTGATTACCAGCTGCCTGGTCTGCAGCCTGCCGCCGCAGACCCTCCAGAGTAGGGCACTCGCTCTGCTCCCTGCAGAACTCCTCCCTGGTGGGACCCCCTTCTTGCTGCCAATGGGTCAGCTCAGAGATGTCTCCCAGTTCGGCTACCTGCTCCCCTGTAGACACCGGGCGTCCCCCTCGAAGTCCGCCTCCTCCCGGTCCGTGGGAACTTCGGGGGTCGGTTTCCCGCGCCCCCTGCCCTTTCTCTTGGCAGGGACTTGGGCCACTGTTCCAGGCTCCAAGTCCTCTTGATCACCCTTTCTGGCAGCCATTGACCGAGTAGACACGCATGCCCACTCTGGCAACCCAAGCATCTCCAAGTGAGACCTGAGCTCAACCTCCTTCCATAAGGACTGCTCCAGGTCATTTCCTAGCAGACAATCTACAGGCATGGTAGGGCTCACAACCACCCTCAAGGGACCTGAGACCCCCCCCCCATTCAAGGGAACCTGCGCCACCATACATTGGCGCTCTGAGTTGTCTACAGCAACTACTTGGTGGAATGCTCCGGGGACTACTTGTTTCTCAGACACCAGGTGACACCGGACTGAGGTCCCACTGGCTCCAGTGTCTCTGAGAGCCTCTACCCTGTTCCCATTGATGGTCACCCAGGTGCTATATTTCTTTGTGTTAGGGGGCACCTGGTTTCCTGGGACCATCTCACTGTCCCTAGTGAGACAAGGGTCATTTCTGCGGGATCCCCACCCTCCTGTGGGCACCCTCCTCCCCAAAGCCTACACTAGCCAACACTTTGGACTGTCCACCGGTGGGCGGCTGTGTCCCCTTTGGGCACTTGGGGTCCCCCTAAAGTGACCTACCTGGTCACATGCATAACTACTTACGGGGGCCGGTCTCAGCAGGCTTCCTGAAGAGACCACTGCTTTCTTACCTGGGGGCTGGGAACCTTTACCCTGGGTACTAGTTTGGGGCCCGTTAGAGAACTCCTGTGCTTCTACCCTTGTCCCCCCACTTTTCTGCTGGGGACCCTGCCCACCTTTGGCTGAGTCTCCCCCAAACGCTTTCTTGTGGACCCTGGTACTCACCCAGTGGTCCGCCTCCATAGCAAGCTTCCTATGGTCAGTTAGCTTACTATCCACTAGGTGCTGGCGCAGATCTGCAAAACATAGACTAGACAAGTGCTCCCATGCAATCAAGTTGTAGAGCCCCTGAAAATCTGTTACGCTACTGTCCTTCACCCAACCATCCAGCGACCTGCAGAACACATCCACACATTCCAACCAAGTGTTGGCATCAGGCTTCTTACTGGACCTGAACTGATCCCTGTACTTTTCAGGAGTAAGACCATACTTAGTGAGAAGGGCATCCTTCATGTCAGCATAGGTGAGGTGATACCCCTTACCCAAAGCTATCAGAGCATCCCTTGCTTCTTCAGGGAAAAGTGGCCTACAATCCTGCTCCCCAATTCTCCTCAGGGACCCCATTCATGTGTATGGCTGCCTCATAACCCTGGAAACCACCTTTGTATGTCATCCCCCTTCTTGAACTCCTTGCCTACATTCTTGGGAATGTGCACAATCCTGTCTGCCTTTCTGGGTGGACCCGGGAGAGAGCAGTAATACCGACGTGGCGGCTGCGGCCGGAAGCGCTGGAAGACCCAGTCTTCCGAGCGGATATCGGGACGGGCATTGATCAATATTTTGCGGAGAATGAGGGCACGGCGCAGTCAGTGGCCACCGAATGGGATGCTTTTAAGGTGGTGATCCGGGGTCTCTGTATCTCTAAAATGGTGGGGGTGCGGAAAACGCTTTTAAACGACATTGACGTAGCAGAGCGCCGCTTGCGCACAGCTGAGAGAGCCCGACCGGAGGACCCGGGGTTGCAGGGGGAGGTCCTGGAAGCCAGAGAAGCGGTGGCAGAGCAGGTGGAGAGGTTGCGATCCTTTGATCATAGGGCGTACAGGGCAAGGGCGCATGCGGAAGGGGACAAGACAGGCGCGCTATTAGCGTGGTTGGCTAATCCGAACTCCCGGGGGACGCCCGTGCTGGGATTGAAGTCCCCGACAGGAGAGCAGGTTTGCACGCAGCAGGGGATAAACGGATGGTTCCTGGGTTACTACACGGACCTATATAGTAGCAAGCTGCAACAGGGTGAAGAGGCGGTAGGTGAGTTCCTGTCGGAACTGACCCTCCCCAGGCTAGAACCAGAACAGGAGGGTCTGCTGGGGCAGGAGGTTTCGCTAGGAGAGATACGAGTGCAATTAAGCATATGGCTCGTAACAAAACACCCGGAGTAGATGGGCTACCGATAGAATTCTACTCCGTATATGTGGACCGATTGGCCCCGAGGTTGCAGGCGGTATACCGTGAAGCATGGAAGGTGGGAAGCTGCCAGCCAACACTAGGAGGCTATTATCATACCGCTGTTGAAGTCCGGGAGGGAACCGACGGACATGGCGGCCTACCGCCCGTTATCGATGTTGACAACCCGACTATAAAATATTGAGTAGGATCCTCGCAACCCGGCTCCTCCCCCACATGACGCGGCTGGTCCACCCGGACCAGGCGGGCTTCATTCCCACGCGAAATACATCGAGTAACGTGCGGCATTTGCTGCGTATCATGGAGGGGGACCATAGTTTGACGCCTGCGGCAGCGGTCCTCTCGATCGACATTGAGAAAGCTTTTGATAGCTTGGAATGGCCGTTTCTCTTTCAGGTGATGCGAATGATGGGATTAGGGAGGGCTTTGTGGGTTGGGCTCGGATCCTCTACAGATCGGCGACGGCCCGAGTGCGGACCGGGCGACGGTTTCTTTGGCATGCGAGGTGGGGCGGGGAACGCGCCAGGGCTGCTCGCTATCTCCACTTCTGTTCGCCATCGCAATAGAGCCGCTAGCTGCATACGCGAGATCAGGGACCTCTATACAGGACTAAGGCTCCGCGAGGACGTGAACTACATCTCTCTCTATGCCGATGATCTGCTTATGTTCCTCGCTAATACGGCAGAGGCCCTACAGGGAGCGACGTCATTGCTGCATAGGTTTGGCGAGGTCTCGGGGCTTCGGGTAAGCTGGGCAAAAACTTGCCTGTTCCCAGTACACCAGGAGATGGCGTGCCCGCCTCACCTGGGAGGCGCACGGTGGGAGCCTCACTGTTTGTCTTACCTTGGAACCCACATATATCATAAGCAGGAGGACCTATTGGAGGGTAATGTGGGGAGGGCGTTGAGAGGGATTAAGGGGAACATGACATTCTGGAGCACGCTACCAGTGTCAGTGGCGGGCCGGGTGGCGCTCTTGAAAGATGGTGGTGCTGCCTCGGTTGCTATACTATTTTAGGACATTGCCGGTTTGGATTCCGGGCTCGATCTTCAGGACGCTTCGAGTAATGATAGGGGGTTTCTCTGGGGAAATAGCAGACGGCGGGTGGCGCTGAACACGCTGATGCGGCCTCGGGCTGAGGGGGATGGGCGGTCCCAGACTTTGAACTGTATTACCTGGCGGCTCAGCTGCAGTGGTTTACCCAGGCAATAGCGAGGGAGTACCGGGGCCCGGAGGGCTCAGTGGGCCGGTGGATCCCACGCCATATCCTAGCATTTGTTGTGCTGGGCCGGCGGCTGAGGCTTGGACCGTTGACACACGAAGAGAGGACGCTGCGATCGTGCTGGATTCGTAGTCACCGGAGGACTGGGGCCCATCGACCGTACGCGCCAGAGATCCCGTTAGGGATGTGCACAGCCCTACCACACGGTGGAGACTGGTCCGCGCTGGCTAGGTGGGAGGAACGTGGGGTGCATGTGCTGGGGGACCTTTATGAGGAGGGAGCTCTGTTGCCTTACCGAGCGCTGCAGGACAGATATGACCTTCCCAGGGGTGATTTTCTACTACATACTGCACTGGTGTCGGCGATCCAACGCTATTGGGGTAGGGGGCTGTCTGAGCCTCAGACGTCATTAACATGCCAATACGTAATGATGGCGGCAGGGACCTTCAAGGCCATAACGTGACTTTACAGGCGGTTGATGGAAGAGGGGCTGCAGCCCCTGACCCAGCTACAGCAGAAATGGGAGGCAGACTTGGGAAGGGAGATCCCTGAAACGACCTGGTCCAGAATAGTGGAGGGGCGTGGAAGAGTACGCGTAACGCTAGATTCCAGCTTATCCATTTCTATGTACTGCATCCGGCGTACCTCACTCCGGCGAGAATAAATAAATATTTTAATGTGGACACGGCTCGGTGCCCTCGCTGTAATTCAGAGGAGGCAGAATTCGCGCACATGATGTGGAGTTGCCCGCAGCTAGGATCCTACTGGGAGGAAGTGGTAGAGACTTTGTGTGGGGTGACCGACAGGCAGCTAGACCCGGAAATGGGGGTATGCATTTTGCACTGGTTTCCTCGCACAGCTCGCACGAAACTCACAGGCCAGTTCATAGACCTGGGGCTGGTTCTGGCCAAAGGGAACTGACGAAGAATTGGAAATCTAAGAGGTGCCCCACGGTTGACGGCTGGAAGGCCGAATTCCTCAAGTGGGCAGCCAGTGAGAGTGTGGTTCGGTTTCAACTAGCTAGGAGAACCAATAATGATAAGGCACTGGAAACAGCAAAGGCGTGGGAGGCCCTGGTCGCGCGACTGCATGCAGCCTGATCCGGACTCGGACGAGGAATCAGGGGAAGGCCTGGCGGATTCACCAAGAGCCACTGAGCAGGAGGGAGCCACTGAGAGTCCTTGAGGCTGGTAATGAGGAGCTCTGACCGACGGGACCAGCGCCCCTTGAGGGAGAAGAGCAGAGAGATGTTGGCCCCTGACCAACTTTGTATTGAGGTTACACTTATTCGACATGGTATTGAGGAACACACCAGCGGCAGGGGGGGGGGGAATGGGACAGGGAGGGGGGCTGATTGGCAACTGGTTTAGGATTCGGCTGAGGGACTGTGCGATGTGTGAACTGGAAGGGTTAAACGGCTCCGCTGTACCAGTGAAATGCAGATACTATTGAACGACAGCACGAGTAGAAGGGGCGTAGGGAGCAGGAGCGCACCTTCCCAGACCAGAGCTGGGAACAATCTGTACAATTGACATTACCCCAAGCACATATTTTTTGGACATGATCACTGATTGCCATCAGTTGTGTTGTTTGTTGAGAAACTTCAATAAAAATATTTTACAAAAAAAAATAAAAAAATCCTGTCTGCCTTTCTGGACGAATTGCTGCCACCATCTGAGCCTGACTTACTCCTAAGTTCTAGCTCCTTCAGTTCTCTCTCATGCTCTAAGAGCATCTTCCTCTCCTCCATGGCCAATCTCTTCTCCTCCCGCTCACTCTCCAGCCTGAGCTTCTGCAGCTCAAACTGCCTTGCCTCCCGCCTGTCCTCCAGCTCCTCTGGGGACAGACTGCTGCTGCCTGACCTGGCGGGTTCCCCTCACCCAAAAGCATATCCACCCTGGAAATAGGCTCCTCCACCTCCTCACTGAGATTACCAGGCTGCCCACTGGCATGTCTGGCTGCTACCCAGGCCCTCAGCGCCTTCTGTAGCTCCTCCTTCCTTGTGAGGCCTTTAATTTGGACTTTCAGGTTTTTACAAATTGCTCGTAGTTCCTTTACGGCGTAGGTTTCCAACCTATCCTCCTCAAAGATAACTTCCAGAGATGCAACGGATGATGCAGCTGTGTCAGGCATGACAAAAGTAGTGAGTTTGAAAACTGGCAAGATCAAAAATAGGCCAAAAGAAAAAGAACCAGTATGTGGTACGTAATGGTCTGCGATATGGTAGTAGTGCACACCAATCACTGTAAGTCAAGTGCAAACACAAGTCCTATCCTCACCGCTGACAACCAATGTTAGAAATGGGATCTCTAGTTGGCAAGGGCTTGCACCTTTGTCCAAGTAGGGACCCTTCTTCCTAGTCAGGGTAAGGGAGTTACACTCCTAAAATAACCCCTGCTCACCGCCTTGGTAGCTTGGCACGAGCAGTCAGGCTTATTCTAGAGGCAGTGTGTAAAGCATTTGCACATAACCAACAGTAATACAGTGTAAGCACTACAAACGGACACCACACCAGTTTAGAAAAATAACCAATTTTTATATACTCAAGACAAGACCAATTACGACAAAAATCCACAATACTATACTTTAAAAATGAATACTTGATAAGGTAACTTCTTCTTTGCAGGAATAGTTCAAAAACAAAGTTCGTACGAGTCGGTAGCTCCGTCCGAGCCTACTGCGATGCTGAAAACCACAGAGTCTAACAGTTCCAGCCGACCGCGTCGATACGGGCCAGCAGAGTCGTGGACAGACTCGGTCACAGTACCTTTCTCGTTGTGGCTGGTACGGAGTGTACGAGCCGGTCGGCGTTCGTCGCGGTTGCGGTGCAAGACGGAGCGATGCAAGGTGCGGTGTCCTCGATGCGGTGCAGGCAGCGGCTCGATGAGCGTCGTGCAGACGGAGTCGGTGAGTCCAAGGCGTGCGGTGCAGGGCGAGACGTTGTACGATGCGGTGCTGACAGGTTGCGATGCAGGCGACCAAGCCGGAGTGCGGGAGCTGGCGTCGGACAGCGGTGCGTGTCGGAGCGGTGCGTCGCAAACGTGCGAGCGGTGCCCCAAATGCGATGCGGTCACGACTGTTGAGCCAGTTGCAGCGTCCGCGTCGGTCGGGTCCGGCTGGTTCAGTGAAGCGATGCGATGCGAACTGCGGTGCCCACAGGTCACGGTGCAAGCAGCGGCTCGGTGTTGGCGGCGCGGGACGTCGCCCACGGTGAGACCAGGGTTGCGATGCGAAGCGGGGCGATGCGGTCTGCGGTGCAAACAGGTCACTGGTCAGGGATGGATTCGGTTGACGGAGTCGGTTGCAGTTCCTTCCTCTGTGGCAACTGAAACAGCGTTCCAGAAGCGGTACCCAGAGGCTTGTGAAGTCTTTGTAGTCCCTGAGACTTCTTAACAGGAGGCCAGCTCGGTTCCAGGCCCTTGGAGATACTCAGCACAAGTTTGTAGAAAGTTCAGTCCTTTCACTGCCCAAGGCAGAAGCAGCAGCTGCAGGCCAACCCAACAAAGCAACAACACAGCAAAGGGGCAGTACTCCTCCTGGCAGCTCTTCCAGCTCTTCGTCTTGGCAGGTTCCTTGATTCCAGCGAGATCTAAATTCATGGGGTCAGGGCCCCAATATTTATATCCCAAATTCCTTTGTTCTCTGAAGGCAGAGAGGCCTTTGCCTAGTCCAAACCAGTTCTGGAGCACTTTGTTGACAAGTCTCCGTCCCTTCTTTCAGTGAGTAGGCCAGGGACATCAGACGCACCACAGGAGGTGGAGCCAGCATTGTGGAGGGAAGGCACTGTCCTATTCAGGGCCCAGGTGCAACCCTCCCACCCATCTACATGTAGATCTTGCTATTCAGCCCTGTGCTGACTCACCCTGTCTCCTGGCATCCCCCAGCCCCTGTCACTCACACTCCAGACAAGGAATACACAACCTCGCAGAGGCAGGCTTGGATGGTTAGACAAGAAAATACCCACTTTCTAAAAGTGGTATTTTCAAACACAGAATGTTAAAACCAACTTCACTAAAAGATGCATTTTATCATTCTGAGTCCAGGCATACTAAACTCGAATTTCTACCATGTTCCCGGGGTCAGTTAGGATTATAAGCTGTAATAATCAAAACTGCCCGTTCTGGCCTATGGGGAACAGGTAGCCTTGCAATAGTGAAAACGAACTAGGCTGTAATTCACTATCAGGACATGCCACACACACCAGGGCATGTCCTACCTTTCGCATACAACGCACCCTGCCCACAGGGGTACCTTGGGCCTACCTTAGGGGTGACTAACATTTAGAAAAGGGAAGGTTTAGGGACTTGCAAGTGTGCGCACTTGCCAAGTCGACATGGCAGCCTCAGGCTGCGCACAGGCTCTGCGATGACAGGCCCGAGTTACACTTTACGGGCTGTTTGCGTGGGTGGCACAATCCAGTGCTGCAGCCCACCAACAGCATTTGGTCTATAGGCCCTGGCACTCACAGTGCACTTTACAAGGGACTGACACATAAACCAAATGGGCCAATCATGGAAACGCCAATCCATAACACATTTTATACAGGAGCACTTGCACTTTCCCACTGGACAGCAGTGAGGAAAGTGCGCAGAATCATTACACCAGCAAAAACAGAGTCAAAACCGGGAGGTCAGAAAGCAAAAAGTCAGGGGAAACACGCCAAAAGATGCCAAGTCTAACAGGAAACCTAGCAAACCTATACATTTTTGAAAACTAGACACCCAGGGGAATCCAGGATGGGGTGACTTGACTGGCTCTCGCCAGGTTCTGTTACCCAGAATCCCTTGCAAACCTAAAGATTTGTCAAAAAAAACTAATTTTCCTCATATTTCTGTGGTGGAAAGTTCTGGAATCTGCGTAGTTCCACAAAATTCCACACACCCCGCGTTCCCCAAAGTCTTCCGAGAAAAATGGTACCTCACTTCTGTGGGTAGGCCTAGTGCCCGCGACAGGAAACGGCCCAAAACGCAACGTGGACACACCACATTTTCACAGTGAAAACGGACCCTTTTTTTGCAAAGTGACTAGCTGCAGATTTTGAACCCTAGCTCTGCCGGCACCTAGGGAAACCTATACATTTTTGAAAACTAGACACCGAGGGAAATCCGGGATGGGGTGACTTGTCTGGCTCTCACCAGGTTCTGTTACCCAGAATCCCTTGCAAACCTCAAAATTTGTCACAAAAACCACAGTTTCCCCACATTTCTGTGGTGGAAAGTTCTGGAATCTGCGTGGATCCACAAAATTCCACACACCCCGCGTTCCCCAAAGTCTTCTGAGAAAAATGGTACCTCACTTCTGTGGGTAGGCCTAGTTCCCTCGACAGGAAACAGCCCAAAACGCAAAGTGGACACACCACATTACCCTTTTTTTGCAAAGTGCCTAGCTGTAGATTTTGAACCCTAACTCTGCCAGCACCTAGGGAAACCTAGCAAACCTATACATTTTTTTAAACTAGACACCCAGGGGAATCCAGGATGGGGTGACTTGTCTGGCTCTCACCAGGTTCTGTTACCCAGAATCCCTTGCAAACCTCAAACTTTCTAAAAAAAAAACACATTTTCCTCATATTTCTGTGGTGGAAAGTTCTGGAATCTGCGTGGATCCACAAAATTCCACCCACCCCGCATTTCCCAAAATCTTCTGAGAAAAATGGTACCTCACTTGTATGGGTAGGTTTAGTATCCGCGACAGGAAACGGCCCAAAACGCAACGTGGACACACCACATTTTCACAGTGAAAACGGACCCTTTTTTTGCAAAGTGCCTAGCTGTAGATTTTGAACCCTAGCTCTGCCGGCACCTAGGGAAACCTAGCAAACCTATACATTTTTGAAAACTAGACACCCAGGGGAATCAAGGATGGGGTGATTTGTCTGGCTCTCACCAGGTTCTGTTACCCAGAATCCCTTGCAAACCTCAAAATTTGTAAAAATAAACACATTTTCCTCACATTTCTGTGGTGGAAAGTTCTGGAATCTGCGTGGATCCACAAAATTCCACCCACCCCGCATTCCCCAAAGTCTTCCGAGAAAAATGGTACTTCACTTGTGTGGATAGGCCTACTGCCCGCGACAGGAAACGGCCCAAAACGCAACGTGGACACACCACATTTTCACAGTGAAAACTGACCCTTTTTTTGCAAAGTGCCTAGCTATAGATTTTGAACCCTAGCTCTGCCGGCACCAAGGGATACCTAGCAAACCTATACATTTTTGAAAACTAGACACCCAGGGGAATCCAGGATGGGGTGACTTGACTGGCTCTCACCAGGTTCTATTACCCAGAATCCCTTACAAACCTAAACATTTGTCAAACAAAACACATTTTCCTCACATTTCTGTGGTGGAAAGTTCTGGAATCTGCGTGGATCCACAAAATTCTACCCAACCCGCGTTTCCCAAAGTCTTCCGAGAAAAATGGTACCTTACTTCTGTGGGTAGGCCTAGTGCCCGCGACAGGAAACGGCCCAAAACGTAACGTGGACACACCACATTTTCACAGTGAAAACTGACTCTTTTTTTGCAAAGTGCCTAGCTGTAGATTTCGAACCCTAACTCTGCCAGCACCTAAGGAAACCTAGCAAACCTATACATTTTTGAAAACTAGACACCCGGGGGAATCCAGGATGGGGTGACTTGACTGGCTCGCACCACGGTCTGTTACCCAGAATCCCTTGCAAACCTAAACATTTGTCAAACAAACACATTTTCCTCATATTTCTGTGGTGGAAAGTTCTGGAATCTGCGTGGATCCACAAAATTCTACCCACCCCGCGTTCCCCAAAGTCTTCCGAGAAAAATGGTACCTTACTTCTGTGGGTAGGCCTAGTGCCCGCGACAGGAAACGGCCCAAAACGCAACGTGGACACACCACATTTTCACAGTGAAAACGGACTCTTTTTTTGCAAAGTGCCTAGCTGTAGATTTCGAACCCTAACTCTGCCAGCACCTATGGAAACCTATACATTTTTGAAAACTAGACACCGAGGGAAATCCGGGATGGGGTGACTTGTCTGGCTCTCACCAGGTTCTGTTACCCAGAATCCCTTGCAAACCTCAAAATTTGTCACAAAAACCACATTTTCCCCACATTTCTATGGTGAAAAGTTCTGGAATCTGCGTGGATCCACAAAATTCCACACACCCCGCGTTCCCCAAAGTATACTGAGAAAAATGGTACCTCACTTCTGTGGGTAGGCCTAGTTCCCTCGACAGGAAACAGCCCAAAACGTAAAGTGGACACACCACATTTTCACAGTGAAAACGGACCCTTTTTTTGCAAAGTGCCTAGCTGTAGATTTTGAACCCTAGCTCTGCCGGCACCTAGGGAAACCTAGCAAACCTATACATTTTTGAAAACTAGACACCCAGGGGAATCAAGGATGGGGTGATTTGTCTGGCTCTCACCAGGTTCTGTTACCCAGCATCCCTGGCAAACCTCAAAATTTGTAAAAAGAAACAAACACATTTTCCTCACATTTCTGTGGTGGAAAGTTCTGGAATCTGTGTGGATCCACAAAATTCCACCCACCCCGCATTCCTCAAAGTCTTCTGAGAAAAATGGTACCTCACTTGTGTGGGTGGGTCAAGTACCCGCGACAGGCAAGGGCCCAAAACCTATTGAGGCGACATCAAAATTACCTATCACAAAACAACCTGATTTTGCAAGGAGGGTCCCATGAGATTTTGGCCACAGGGTCAGCGGCCATCTTGGGAAACCTACCAAACCCACACATTTCTGAAAACTAGACACCCGGGGGAGTCCAGCAAGGTATGGCTTGCGTGGGTCCCCCAACATTTCCCTACCCAGAATCCCCTGCAAACCTCAAATTTAGCTGAAAAAAATCACTTTTTTCTCAAATTTCGGTGTGGGAAAGTTCTGGAATCTGCGTGGATCCACAAATTTCCTACCACCCAGCATCCCCCCGGGTCTCTTGATAAAAATGGTACCTCACTCACGTGGGTGGGTCAAGTACCCGCGACAGGCAAGGGCCCAAAACCTATTGAGGCGACATCAAAATTACCTATCACAAAACAACCTGGTTTTGCAAGGGGGGTCCCATGAGTTTTTGGCCCCGGGCTCGGTGCCCATCTAGGGAAACCTACCAAACCCACACCTTTCTGAAAACTAGACACCCGGGGGAGTCCAGCAAAGTATGGGTTGCGTGGGTCCCCCAACATTTCTCTACCCAGAATCCCCTGCAAACCTCAAATTTTGTTGAAAAAATCAATTTTTTCTTACATTTCTGTGTGAGAAAGTTGTAGGATCACCGGGCTGACACAAATTTCCTACTACCCAGCATTTACCCAGGTCTCCTGATAAAAATGGTACCTCACATGTGTGGGTAGGCATAGTGGCTGCAACAGGAAATGGCCCAAATCGTGTTGTGGAAACTTCAAAATTAACTATAACAAAACTACCTGGTTTTGGGGGGGTGGGGCACCTGGTTTTTTCACACCGGGCTCGCCGCGATCTAGGGAAACCTACCAAACCCACACATTTCAGAAAACTAGACACCCTGGGGAGTCCAATGAGGTATGGCTTGCATGGATCCCCCAACGTTTCCCTATCCAGAATGCCCTGCAAACCTCAAATTTAGCTGAAAAAAACACATTTTCCACATATTTTTGGGTGGAATCACTCTGCCTGCACAAATGTCCTACCCCACAGCATTCTCCTTAGTGTCCTGAGTAAAATGATACCTCACTTGTGTGGGTGTCCAATGCAGAATTGGCTAAAAATGTATTTTTAAAAAAATGTAGCGCTTAGAATTGTCGGTGCTATACCCTAAATCCCTATGTTTTGGGCTCTTCCCAGTCACAGGCCCTTGCCCTACCCACACAAGTGAGGTATCATTTTACTCGGGAGACTGAGAGGAACGCTGTGGGGTAGGACATTTGTGCCGGCATGGTGATTCCACCCAAAAATATGTGGAAAATTTGTTTTTTTCAGCTAAATTTGAGGTTTGCAGGGCATTCTGGGTAGGGAAACATTGGGGGATCCACGCAAGCCATACCTCGCTGAACTCCCCCAGGTGTCTAGTTTTCAGAAATATGTGGGTTTTGTGGTTTCCCAAGATGGCCACCGAGCTCGGGGCCAAAAACCCAGGTGACCCCCCTTGCAAAACCAGGTTGTTTTGTGATAGGTAATTTTGATGTGTCCTCAATACGTTTTGGGCCCTTGCCTGTCGTGGGTACTTGACCCACCCATGCGAGTGAGGTATCATTTTTATCGGGAGCCCTGGGGGAACGCTGGGTGGTAGGAAATTTGTGGATACACGTAGATTCCAGTACTTTCCCAGACAGAAATTTGAGAAAAAAGTGATTTTTTCAGCAAAATTTGAGGTTTGCAGGGGATTCTGGGTAGGAAAAGGTTAGGGGACCCACGCAGGCCATACCTCGCTGGACTCCCCCGGGTGTCTAGTTTTCAGAAATGTGTGGGTTTGGTAGGTTTCCCAAGATGGCCACCGAGCTCGGGGCCAAAAACCCAGGTGACCCCCCTTGCAAAACCAGGTTGTTTTGTGATAAGTAATTTTGATGTCTCCTCAATACGTTTTGGGCCCTTGTATGTCACGGGTACTTGACCCACCCACGCGAGTGAGGTATCATTTTTATCGGGAGACCTGGGGGAACGCTGGGTGGTAGGAAATTTGTGGATCCACATAGATTCCAGAACTTTCCCAGTCAGAAATTCGAGAAAAAAGTGATTTTTTTAGCTAAATTTGAGATTTGCAGGAGATTCTGGGTAGGAAAACGTTGGGGGACCCACGCAAGCCATACCTCGCTGGACTCCCCCGGTTGTTTAGTTTTCAGAAATGTGTGGGTTTGGTAGGTTTCCCAAGATGGCCGCCGAGCTCGGGCCAAAAACCCAGGTGACTCCCCTTGCAAAACCAGGTTGTTTTGTGATAGGTCATTTTGATGTCTACTCAATACGTTTTGGGCCCTTGCCTGTCGCGGGTACTTGACCCACCCACGCGAGTGAGGTATCATTTTTATCGGGAGACCTGGAGAAACGCTGGGTGGTAGGAAATCTGTGGAATCACATAGATTCCAGAACTTTCCCAGACAGAAATTTGAGAAAAAAGTGATTTTTTCAGCTAAATTTCAGGTTTGCAGGGGATTCTGGGTAGGAAAACGTTGGGGGACCCACGCAAGCCATACCTCGCTGGACTCCCCCGGGTGTCTAGTTTTCAGAAATTTGTGGGTTTGGTAGGTTTCCCAAGATGGCCGCCGAGCTAGGGTTCAAAATCTACAGCTAGGCACTTTGCAAAACAAGGGTCAGTTTTCACTGTGAAAATGTGGTGTCCATGTTGCGTTTTGAGCTGTTTCCTGTCGCTGGCACTAGGCCTACCCACACAAGTGAGGTACCATTTATATCGGGAGACTTTGGAGAATCAGGGGTGGGTGGAAGTTTGTGGTCCCATGCAAATTCCAGCACTTTCCATCACATAAATGTGAGGAAAATGTTTTTTTTTTACAAAGTTTGAGGTTTCCAAGGGATTCTGGGTAACAGAACCTGGTGGGAGCCAGACAAGTCACCCCATCCTGGGTTCCCCTGGGTGTCTAGTTTAAAAAAATGTATAGGTTTGCTAGGTTTCCCTAGGTGCCGGCAGAGCTACGGTTCAAAATCTACAGCTAGGCACTTTGCAAAAAAAAGGGTCAGCTTTCACTGTAAAAATGTGGTGTGTCCACGTTGCGTTTTGGGCCGTTTCCTGTCGCGGGCACTAGGCCTACCCACACAAGTGAGGTACCATTTTTCTCGGAAGACTTTCGGAAATGCGTGGTGGGTGGAAGTTTGTGGATCCATGCAGATCCCAGGACTTTCCATCACAGAAATGTGAGGAAAATGTGTTTTTTTTAACTAAGTTCGAGGTTTGCAAGGGATTCTGGGTAACAGAACCTAGTGAGAGCCACACAAGTCACCCCATCCTGGATTCCCCTCAGTGTCTAGTTTTCAAAAATATATAGGTTTGCTATGTTTCCCTAGGTGCCGGCTGCGCTAGGACCAAAAATCCACAGGTAGGCACATTCCGAAAAAAAGTCAGTGCCTAGTGGGCTTTCTGTCGCCCTGGGGAGGGGGAAATCAGGGGCTATTGCCCCGATATGCCCCAGAGGGGGTTAGAAAGACTGTGGCTATTCTTTTGGGGGGTCGGGGGTATTGAAATGCCCATTCTGGTCAGCCCCCACCCCTGCGTATAAAAAAGCCAGCATAATCGCTGGCGCATAGTGGGCTTTCTGCCCCCCCGAGGGGGCAAATCAGAGGCTACTGCCCCCATCTGCCTCCTGGGAGGGGCAGAAAGACTGTGGCATCTTTTTTGGGGTGGGTGGGGGCATTGGCATGTCCATTCTTGGCAGCCCCCACCCCGAACTTTGGAGAAAAAAAAATCCATGGTGGCTAGTGGGCTTTCTGCCCCCGGGGGGTGCAGATAAGGTGCTACTGGCCCATCTGCCTCCCAGCGGGGGGGCAGAAAGACTGTAGCATATTTTTTTGGGGTGGGGGCATTAACATGCCCATTCTGGGCAGCCCCCACCCCTACCTATATAAAAAAAAATCCCTGGCGCTTAGTGGGCTTTTTGCCCCCCCCCGGGATGCCCCCATCTGCCTCCTGGGGGGGGGCAGAAAGTCTTTTGTTTTCTTTGGGGGGTAGGGTGGGGGCATTTGCATGCCCATTCTGGGCAGCCCCCACCCCGGGCCTATAAAAAAAATAATCCCTGACATCTAGCGTGCTTTCTGTCCCCCCGGGGGGCAGAAAGACTGGAATTTTGTGGGGGGGAGGGGTGGGGGCATTGGCATGCCCATCTTGGGCAACCCCCACCCCTAAATTCATTAGGGGGAAAAAAAACTGGTGTCTAGTGGGCTTTCTGCCCCCCCAGGGGGCAGATTGGGGGCTACTGTCCCGATCTGCCCCTAGACTGTACTTTTGCAGCGGGGGTGGGGGCATTGGCATGCCCATATTGGGCAGCCCCTACCCCAAATTATAATTTTAAAAAAATCCCTGGTATCTAGTGGGCTTTCTGCCCCCCGAAGGGGGGCAGAAAGACTGTACCTTTGCAGCGGAGGGTGGGGGCATTGGCATGCCCATATTGGGCAGCCCCCACCCCTAATTATAATTTTAAAAAAAATCCCTGGTGTCTAGTGGGCTTTCTGCCCCCCTGGGGAGGCAGATTGGGGGCTACTGCCCCCATCTGCCCCCCACGGGGGGCATAAAGACTGTCATTTGGCGGCCGGGGGTGGGGGCATTGGCATGCCCATATTGGGCAGCTCCCAACCCTAATTATAATGTAAAAAAAATCCCTGGTATCTAGTGGGCTTTCTGCCCCCCCGGAGGGGCAGATTAGGGGCTACTGCCCCATCTGCCCCCCAGGGGGGCAGAAAGAGTAAATGTGCCCAAATAAATATGGGGGGAGCAAAGGCACTTGCCCAAGGGGCCGCTCCCCCCTCCCTGGTGCCTAGTGGGTGGATCCCTGCTTGGGGATCGCCCTCCTGGGGCAATCCCCAAGCAGGGATCCACTAGGGCGGGGTACCTCTCCTGACTTTCTACGTGCTCAGGGGGCTGAGATAGCCCCCTGAGCACGTAGAAAGCGAAACTGAAATGAGTCTCTTGGCTCATTTCAGTTTCGGTTTCACTGAAATGACGTCAGCGCGACGTGCGCGCTGATCGTCATTTCAGGGAAACCGGGTGGGGGGCTCGGGAGCTGGGGAAGCTCTTCCCCAGCTCCCGAGGCTCTTGGGGGGGTAAAGGGAATCCCTCTCGTGCCCGCACCAGAGGGATTCCGTGTGCCATGGCGTCGGACGCGCGGGAGCCGTCCGACCCACACATGAGCACTGATGCATCGGACGGCTCCCACGCGTCCGACGCATCCAAGGGGTTAATCCATTTTGGGTTTTCATGTCAGGTCCCTCATTTTGCTCTCCTCTGGTGGTTCAGCGTGGCGTTCAGACTCTCAGAGTGCTGAAGGTAAGTGCAGGTAAGTATAGGTGTGTTGATGGTGGTGCCAGTACTTACCTCTGTAAAAGATTAGGGGGTTCCATCTCTCTCATGCACCATGTGACCTAGCTAAAACCAAAAATAATCTCTCACCTACCCTCTGATCATCCCATTATGCTCCTCCTGAGGGTAATGAGTGAAGTCGGCTACCTTTGCATTTACTCTCCCTTAAAACAGCAGTTTCTTTAATTAATGCGGGAACTTTGCTTTTTATGGTCTGTCTTGACAGTGCAGTTATCACCAGACAATTATGTGAGCATCACTAGAGAGGGGGTATTTTGCTCTACTCACATATTGGGACCCAGGCGGACTTGTTTTGATTGGGCAGAATTTGTGTGCTTACACAAAAAAGTGCTTGCCCTCTACACAGCTGTAATCATTTTGTTTATTTATCAAGCTGTCTGAACTTGAGATTACAGGGGCACACACATGACATTGTACTGCTAATAAAGTGTCCTAGATAACTTGTTAATTTATTGTGTTTTTCTCTGGCAGCATAGATGGGAGGAAGGCAGTCATTAACTTACATGAGTTTTTAGGTCTGGCCTGACAGTGCAATTGTTAACCTACATCAATATTATAATTCAGTTATCTGCTTACACACAAATACATATCCGTGCCCATGCTATTTACTGGTAATGCTTCACATTACAATATAGCATTCCTTTAAAGCCAGACCTATTGGCATTGCCAATGCTTGTTAAATAATGAAGATCAGTGCCTCACAACCATGTGCTGTTATTGGTTGTCATGTTCATTTGCTGATGAAACACAGCATGTCGATATCATATTTCTTCAATTAGTTAATTCTATGTGGGCACACACTGTTCCCAGAGGGCTGCACCGGACTGTTTTGTTACAGCCTGTGTGTATAATTGCATTTATAAGTGCAAGGAACCGAAAGCTATTGTAATTCACTAGGCCGGTCAGCGTTCCGATGAAATGCAGATAATTCCCTGCGCTTGCAGAAATAGATCTCGGAATCCTGCGTGAGTTGCGTTTTATCCAATAGCAGACCTTATCAGGTGTCCCAGCAGTGCAAGCACAACGCTTTTTGTAGACAAGGTAATGTACATTTTCCATGTGTTAATAAAAGCCAATCTCCGGTTCTGATAAGGTCAGGAGTAGATGCATTACTGCGGCTTCTGGATTGAATACATTTCACTTGGCTTTTCATTGAGGCAGTATTTGCGGCTTCCTTATGAGAACCTGGTCCCGTGCCTGGAAACAAGAATAGGGGAGAAAATCCCAATGTAGAAAAGAGGGAGTGGGGGGGTGGGCTGTTAATAGTGGAGCGAACAGCCACAGGCAGCCGTGGCTCGCAATACTCGCGGGTGAGGGGGCCGGTCGCGCGGGGGCTATCGCGCAGGGGTTACAGCGAGGGGGGTAAAATAAAAATAAAACTTACCTGACCGGTCCCACGCCGCCTCTGCTCCTGGGCCGGGTCCGCGTTTTCCTGCTCCTGAACAGGCATGCTCCCTCCCCTCCTGTAAGCCAATCACAACGCTGCAATGGCAACGTTGTGATTGGTGCGGAGTCCCGGACAGCGACCAGCCGGGCACCTGTAGGGAGGCCATTTTCTCTATGTAGGCTGCATGCAGCCTACATAGAGAAAATGAAGAGTGCGCATGCCTGCTTTGGTCGGCCCCAGGGCCGACCAAACAGTCAGGGTAGTCAGAGTAGTGCAAGCCACTCCTCCCCGACCCACCTGCCCCCAACCAGGCATATCCTCCCGCCCGCCCCCAATCAAGCATACCCCTGCCTTCTGCTTTCTCGCAGTGCGAGAAGCAGAAAATAAAATGGTATTTAAAATACCATTTTATTTTCTGCTTCTCGCACTGCGAGAAAGCAGTGGGGTGGCGCTTCTCCGCCCTAATGGAGGAGCCGCCCCTGGCCATAGGGTGGGTAACAGAAGGGATACCTTCAGAGCAGCCGCTTCAAAGTTTAACTGATGAATTGCCTGCAGTGCCAGTGGTTGCAGGTGGTGGGCACCGGTGCTCATTTTTGGGAACTGGCACTTATGTTTTTTATCATCTGACTTAGACTCAGAGGATGAGAGCGATAAAGGCAGAATGGGGGAAAGGAGGAGGATAAGAAAAGAGGGACAAAGGAAGAAACTAGGAATGAAAGAAAACAGTGTAGTATGGAAGAGGTGGAATCAAGTCTTGGGGATCGACAGCCCCAGCATTCAGCAGCACGGAGAGCAGACTTCTAAGAAAAACCTTAGACCAACTGTTAGAAATTGGGTTGTTGGTTGACTGGGGTGTGAGCCATGTCAAGCAACGGCCGCAGTCTATTGCAGGGTGAACCAGGGGGAACCACACATAAGTCACAAAACTAACCTGCGCTTTACCTTGGGTAGCTTAGCACAAAAAGCAAGCAGGCTTAACCTAGAGGCAATATGTAAAGTATTAATGCAGGACACAAAAAATAATAAAGTGAAAATGCAACAAAAGAAAAAGCCCAAAGAAATTTTGAAAAATAGAGCAAATTTTAATAATATATTTGACACCAAAACTACAAAAATACAATCAGTAGTACCAAAGTTATGAATTTTTAAAGTTTTTTTATTTTTTTAAACAGATTTTATTTGTCAGAGTAACACATACAATGCAGATCCCTGTGTCCCAGAGACAACTGCCACATATAAGATACAAAAATTGACCTTGATGATTTTGCACATTTATAAACAAAAGAATATGAAAGGCAATACAAATAAAATCAATCCCTGCATAACCACCAACAGCCCCCCCTTCCCCCAACGCACAGTCTCCTTATTCCGGAACAATATATCACAGACCTGAACTGCCATTGATCTACACAAGAGCTTAACGTTCACAATACCATTTCCCACCAAGGAACAGCGAACAGCACAGGGAAATAACGTAAGGTACTGGAGAGGCCAAGAGGCTACTCCGGGTCTTGGGCCCGGCCCCCCTGCGGCGGCTCCAGCTCAAGACCCCGATAATCCGCCCAGCGCCTCCAGATCTTATAGTGTTTCCGGGGGCACCCTTTAGCTTCAGCAGGTCCCTCGCCACCGCAGGTCCCTCGCCACCGTCCCTCGCATTCGAAGAACTACCACCGGCGGCAGATCCTTCTCCCACCTCGCCGCCACGACCTGGAACACCCTTCCACTAAGCCTACGACAGACCCAAGACCTGCTGACCTTCAGGAGGCTACTCAAGACCTGGTTGTTCGACCAGTAGCAGCACCCCTCCCCCCTTTTTTTCCCTAGCGCCTTGAGACCCTCGCGGGTAAGTAGTGCGCTTTACAAATTCTGTGATTGATTGATTGATTGATTGAAAGATGGGGAGTTCGAGGCACATACAGAAGTCCAGCCCATTTTTCCAATTTGAAACTGAGGGGGCAACCACCGCCTTCCAGGCTCTAGCTATATCCCTCTTCGCTAACGTGAAACCTAGGAGCATGAGATGTCGCTTATAGATATTGCCCCCGATCCCTTCCATCACATGAAGGAGGACAAGCTTCGGCGAGCTAGGAAGTTCCCATCCCAATACCTCAGAAAGACAAGCCAAAACTCCCCTCCAAAATCGTGCGAGCGCTGTGCAGTGCCATATGGTGTGTAACAGAGTCCCCTCCTCGTGTCCACAACGGAGGCACACTGGGGAGGCCACCAAGCCCGCCCTCCAGAGCCTAACCCTAGTAAAATAGACCCGGTGGAGGTATTTAAATTGAATCAACCGCAAGCTATTTTTAAAGTTTTTAGTAAAAACGAGTGCCTAAAAGATCAAAGCGTCAACCGTGGATATCTAGTCACACAAGACTGGGTCAAAGTCGAAAAATATGTCCGACCGCAACGGAGCACGGTTCGGATACAAGAAGTGGATTGGGCCCAGTCAGCGCTTACCTTTGGACTTAAAAAAAGTCTTGAAATGTTTTTTTTCTGAGAAGGTAAAGTTCAGTGGGGCAAGGCTGCAGGAGGTGTCCGAAGAGGGACGTCATTGCTGGATAGCCTTGGGTCTAAGCCTAGATGAAGATTTCTACGATCGGACTTAGTCATTGAAATGGAAGTAGAAAATCTCGAGCGGGACGAGGCAGAGGGCTGTAGGTGAAAGACAATTCCACGATGTAGGATACCCTTTTGGCGAAGAACCACTAAAATGGATTTGCTGCTGCGGAAAAGAACGTAGTGGGAGAAGCCGCAAAGTTAATACGACCAGTGATGCACATCAGGCGGATAGACGAGCAGGTTGGCCCCAGTCTCCTACTGGTTCTCACAGCAGTTTTTAGCCACTTTTGAATTTTGGCTATCTGGGCACCTTTAACACCACTTCCAAGGGTCCAGGACTGGAGAGCCACCGCTTGGAGGGTTAGGACTCACTCAGTCTAGGTCCAGGTGCTGGTCCAGATGGAGGAAGCCTTTTGTGTCCCTGTTGCTCTGAACAGGAGGCCAGCAAATTAGCCCTTGTGAGTCACTCTGGAGGTCCTGGGACAGTTGCAGATCCAGTCCTTGTCCCAAGGCAGAATGTAGCAGAGTAGGACAAACAGGGCAGCAATCCAGCAGGTCAGCAGTCTTGTAGAGTAGCAATCCAGCAGAGTGGCAGTCCTTCCAAGAGCACAGCAGTCCTTCTTCCGGGCAGAGTATCCACAGGTCCAGACGTGCACTGAAGAGTTGGTGTCCGAGGTCCCCTTTTTATACCCTGGTTCCTTACATGGGACAAGATGCGAGGGACATGTACAACTTAAAAGTCCATGGCCGACCTTTTAATTACACAGCACCCAGCCCTATGTTATGTTATGTTATGTTATACATTTTTATAGAGCGCACGGCTGCCTCAGCAAAGGGGCGTCCCGGCGCTGAGCGCAGAAAACTACAAAGCAAATCACAAGACGAGACAGCTTATAGCGGAGGGAAGAGGTATGTTTTCACAGCTTTCCGGAAAGGCAGGTAGGACTTTAAACTGCGAATGGAGATGGGGAGCGCATTCCAGAGCTTCGAGGCCAGCACACGAAAGGAGCGCCCACCAGCGCGCGTCCTCCTGACCCTAGGGACAGCCACAAGATTCTGTCCCATAGAACGAAGTTGGCGGGAGGGGATATAGAAGGTATGAAGATTAGTCAAGATGCAAGGAGATGAAGAATTAAGAATTTTAAAAGTAATGCAGAGGGCCTTGAACTCTGAACGCTTGGCCACAGGCAGCCAATGGAGGCGGCGAATGGTATTAGAGGTACTTTGGGTCAACCATGGGGGTGACTTATAGGTAATAAAAGGGGAGTTTAGGACTTGGCAAGGGGGTTTGAATGCCACGTCGACAAGGAGTTTAAAACTGCATTCAGGCTGCAATGGCAGGCCTGGGGCATGTTTTAAAGTGCTGCTTAAATGGGTGGCACAGTAGATGCTGCATGCCCACTGGTAGCATTTAATTTACAGGCCCTGGGTATATGGTATACCGCTGTACAAGGGACTTATAAGTCAATTAAATATGTCAATTGGGTATAAGCCTATGTCGTCATGTTTAAAGAAGAGAGTACAAGCGCTTAAGCACTGGTTAGCAGTGGTAAAGTGAGCAGAGTCCTGAGGCCAACAAAAACAAATTCAGCAAAAAATGGAGAGAAAAGGCAACAATTTAGGGGGTGACCCTGCAACACCAATGAACTTATCGTTTTTGTTATTTCTTTTTTGTTATACATTAAGCACTGTCCAAGTGAGGAATTCAGGGGATCTGGGATCACAGCCACCCAGAGAGGTACTTCCATAAGGGGATGTATGACAGTAGCTTTCAGGTATCACCAAGTAATGGTGTCAAATACCTGAAAACAGCCAGCAAAATGGTTTTTTTTCAGTGCATGCTGAACACACTGTAAGCAAAATTGGTTACCCTAACGCCTTCCACCGTTCCTGCTACAAGCGTCTGCTGATCGCGCAGATGGAGTTGGCCTATGAAACATTACTGAGGCCCCAATATACAGCCAGACTTTGGGTGTTCACCAGCTGAAGGGCTGACTGTCGTATTCACCTCTTGTGCTCACTGCACAAAGCTCAGCTCTACAGAACACAAGTAGATTTGTGTTTCAGTAATACTAAAAATACTAACACAAGGTATGACGGGGAGAGTACAAGCACAGAGAGAGTGAACTGGCTGAGATCATAATGTGTATCTAGTGACTAAGCATGAAAGCCAATAACATATAATTCTACCTCCAAAAATAGCTCTGTGAATGTTGGACAGCAGCACTTACACCTTAGCATATGATTAAATGGAATGACGAAGGTGCTAAGCTTAAAAACGTTCCACATTCATGAAGCAACTGAGGCAATCTGCATGCAATGAAAGGGAGGTAGCTTTGGTGAAGGGGCTCTGATGGGCAGTACTATTTCCATGGGTTAACTAGATACCTAGGTGAGTAGTTATAAATATTTGTAAATATTTCAATATCTTACTGTAAGCATGTGTTGTGCACACGGGGGCAGTTATAGAAGAGAGGGAGAGAGAACGAGAGAGGGAGAGAGAGAGAGAAAATTGAAAGAGTTAGTGTTGGGGGCACATCTATTTCTACGATTGCCACAGTAGAAAGGAAGTGCATTTTTGGATGTTGTAGTGGCACCGCAGGAACACTAGGTTCGGACTGGGAACCATAAGCAGCCCTGGCAAATTTCGTCACACCAGCCCCCCCTCTCCATAACAGTGGTGCTGGAAAAATTTTTAGAGTGGGGTTGCTACCATCAATGTTAAATCACTGAACTCGAAGGGATTGTGAAAAATCCAGGTGTCAAAGAAACACTGTAGCAAATGAGCTACGCCCACTCGGCACAGCAGTGGTAAGGGTGTAGTATGTAGCGGGTGGTACATTTTGGGGCACACTGTTGCACATATATTACTAAAGCGTGCTGTGTTAGCACACTGTCATTTACAGACAGCAAATTGTCCATTGAAATGGCCACTAATTTTGCACAGATATACAGTTTTACTGCTAAAACTATAAAGCACACACATTATTGGGTTTCATTGAACATTTGGGGACGTTTTCTGCAGCAAACAAGGGGGTTCTAAGCCCCACCGACAGCACCACAATGAGGGGACTCCATGCCCCATAGCTCACCGCGCCTGGAGGTGCCAGCGGCCGTAAGGAAGAGTGCGGGGGTAGCCTCCTAACTGCGCTTCAAAGCTCTTCCGGCAATCCCGCTGTCTAGGACATTTTCTGCAGCAAACAAGAGGGTTCTAAGCCCCACGGACAACACCTCAAGGAGGGGACTCCATGTCCCATAGCTCACCACACCTGGATGTGCCAGTGAAGTGAACGAACAGCTGTAAGGAAAGGGGTGAGGCTACCCTCCTAGCTGGCGAAGCCCAGGCCAAGGGCAGGCCCTACCTGCAACCGTACAGCGCCAGAAAGGGGCAGGGCAGAGCCACCCCCTTTGGCTCAGTGGCTGGATACTGCCTGGTGCTTCCGGAAAGGTCATCTTCATATCCAGGTACTCTTTTTATCCCAGCCCCCATCCATACTCCCATACTGGAGCTCTGCTGGGGTGGGTCTCTATCCCCTAGTTCTCACGGCCTAAGTGCCAGGTCTGTGGGACGAATGTGCGGACCGTTGACTTTAGTTAATAGGATTATGACAAATATTTTGCTCCACAGCAGACAGTACATTATTTTCCCGCACCTTAGCCTGCTTTTGTGCTGCCATCATTGAGGGGGATCGCAAGCCCCTGCATTTAGCAATTAGCCCGTGAAGAGGGGCTGGACCCTATTAGTGTTTCCAAGTGTGCTTGCTTTCTGCGACATGGGATGCCTAAACCTTGCAGCTCAATCTACATTTGTGTACTTTGTTTCTAAGGGAAAATCCACTTGGTCGATATTCCATAGTTTTGTTCGTATTGCCATCCGCATTGCCATCCATCATGGTGAAAAGAAAAGCATCCGGTGCTTTGCCCGCCCCTGCTCTCCCACTGAAGTGCACTTCAATAGATCGGATGCTGGAGAGGGCAGTGGGGGTTATAAGCACAGAAATAGCCCTCACTGAGTGGAGATTGTCCTTGAGTTCTTTAAACAATCCAGCATCCGTGGAGGAAGCATTCCTGGATTTTATGTCCAGCCCCCCCCCTTTCCCCCCCCCTCTGGGTACTTGCTCTAATCACGATTTGTCACAGGTGGGAAAGGCCGCTACTTCCCACACTGGAGGGCTTAAGGTACTTGCCAAGTGTAAAAAACTTAAGAGAGGGCAGTGGTGTGGAGTATCAGATGCAGCCACACAGACAGACAGGCAGATAATGCAACAATACTGGCTCAGGGGTACCCTGTGGCCCACCTTTTTGAGTCTTCAGAGACAGGCACCATAGAACCTTAACTTGCTTCCAGTTGGAAAGAGCTATTCATTGATAACTGCATGAATAAATTCAAGGTTCAGGTACAGACTGAGCTCTCTCCAATCCTAGCCCGTTTTGGAGTTATTAAAACCCAGCTCATGTCCCTTCTGACATGGCAGTCTCTGCCTCCACAAACCCCCTCAAAGGTCACTATGTCAAGTTTTATTGCTCCAACCAAGCAACAAAATTCCTCCAACGAGCAATCTTCAATGCCGGTTGAGGTGCTCCTTTCATTTAGAGGTGCAGCTCATCCAGCTCCTTTAACGCCTCTGGCCACCCAAACACCAGTGACCATCCCTTTGGTGGTGGATTCCGCAGTTAAAGTAGTTAATTCTGATTTGCTTCCTAATCAGACTATAAAACTTCCCCCAGCTGTGTGTCCCTATGTTGTGGTTTTGACTGGTGTATCCTCCTTAAGGAAACATTGTGAGGAATTATTTGGGGAGCTGCGCAACAAGGTACTGGATTGGTTAGTGTCGTCACAAGGACTTTCCCTTTGCTCTGTCTGATAAAAGCCTGTTCACCAGAAGGATTGGCTGGATTGATGCTGGCCCTATTACTTCTCATTCATTTTAGATCCCCGCCTGTGGCTCGGTCTATACTGGGCGGGAACCCGGGTATATCCATCCCCGTGAGCTCTATAGTCCCTGTCCCTCCTGGGTTTTTCTACAAACCACACTTTTTATGTACACCCTTCCATAAATCTCAGTCTCTGGCCATGTGCGGGGTAAGGGTTGAGGATCCCTTGAAGGCAACACAAGTCTATGCACTGCCCAGTTCCTCTGCCATCTCCTCTGTTCCCCCTAATGTTTGATTTAATGTTCCTTTAGGGAATTAGTTTGATATTTTATCAGAAGTCGATTGACTGCCACAACCTCCCTCCAGAAGCCTGATTATTGATGTATCTATGGGGGCTGTGTTAGACTTGGCATCTTTGGCGTGGTTTCCCCTGACTTTTTGTCTCTACCTCCTGTATTTTTTATGCTGTGCTGGATTTCGTTTTTGCTGGTTTAAATACTTTGGGCACTTTGCCACTGCTGATAAGTGTCAAAGTGCAAGTGCTCCCTATTTAAATTGTTATTGCAATTGGTTCTCCCTAATTGGCATATTTGATTTACTGGTAAGTCCCTAGTAAAGTGCACTGAAGTGTCCCCCACATGAGTAGCCCTGAAGTGGGCCTGCAGCACTGATTGTGTCCCCCACATGAGTAGCCCTGAAAAGGTATCTCAGACCGGCCACTACAGTGTCTGTGCGCAGTTTGTTACCTGCCATATCGACCTGGCAAATGCACTCACTTCCCAGGCCCTAACCTTCCCTTTTCTTATATGTAAGGCACCTCTATGTTAGGCCCAAGGTACCCCCCTGGGCAGGGTGCAGTGTATGTGAAAGGTAGGACATGTACTGGTGTGTGTGACATGTGCTGATAGTGAAATACTGCCAATTTCGTTTTTCACTATGGAAAGGCTATCTGCCCCATAGGATAGAATGGGAAATACTTTGTAACATCTTACAAGTATAACTTCCCATTGGGACAAAATAGAGAAATAAAGTTTAGGCTCTCTGAACTCAGAATTTAATAACACATCTTTTAGTAAAGATGGTTTTTAAATTGTGTGTTTTAGAAATTCCACTTTTAGAAAGTAGGCATTTTCTTGTTTAACCATTCTGTGTGCCTCTGCCTGTTTGTGTATTGACTGTCTGGTTTTGAAGTGATAGGTGCTGGGGATGTGCATTCCCTGTAGACAGCCACTGGGGGGGTTGAGGTGTGCCTGGCCCTTCCTGGATGACTCAGAGCGGAGATTAATAGACCTAGGCTGAATTTAGAGTAGTGGGAGGAGATTTCCTTGCACCTGAATAGGACTGTCTCCCTTGCACAATGCTGTCTCCACCCTCTGTGGTCATACTGCACCAGTGAGGACAGAACTGGTTTGGACTGGGTTCAGAGACCCTTGGACAAAGAGAACAAAGGCATTTTGGGGTATAAGTATTACACCTGAAACCCCGAACTTTAGATTACTTCTTGACTCAGAGGAACCTTTGCCAAGGAGAAGAGCTGAAGAGCTGTGAGGAGGAGTACTGCCCCTTTGCTGTGTGGGGTTGACCTGCAGTTGCTGTTTCTGCCAAGGAAAGGACAAAGACTGGAACTTTGCTTTGAACCTGCTTGAAGAAAATTTCCAAGGGCCTGTGTGTGCTGGACTCTTGTTCTCAAGACGAAGGGACACAAAGACTTCACCCCCAGCTTCCCTGAACTCTGCTGCTGAGAGTTATGACCTGCCAGGAGGTGCCTGTTCCAGTTCTGAAGGTTGTGCTTGCTGCTGGGAGCTGGAAGAAACCTGGAGAACTAAGAAAATCGACAAATCGCTCTTCTTGAGGCTGTTTTTCTGACGCAGCACCGCTATGTGAGAAGAATCTCCACGCATCGCAGTGCCGCTGCCGATACCGATGCAGTGCCTGTTGCCGCTGCAAGAACTGACGCAGCGCCACTCGACACCACCGCATCGATCACAGACGCATCCCGGATTTCCACGCATCACCCGCGGACCAGAACCGTCTTGGAGTTGACGCATGACTTCCCCCTACAGACAGAATTTGACGCATCACTTTTTCTACGTTCAGCAGAACTGTTGCATTGCCTTCCCATGGTCTCAGGGACTGACGTATCTATTTGTTTCTCGATGTTTCCCATCTCTGCGGCTGTTTGGCCTTGTGAATTTTGACGCATCTACAGGTACTTTGCGAGAAATCACGCATTTATAGTTTTCTATGGGCCAAGTTGTTTGAAACCATTTTAAAGTCATATTCTTATTACATGTATGTTGGATTTTTGTCGTTTTGGTCTTCTTGGGTTTAGATAAAGATACTTTATTTTTCTAAACTGGTGTAGTGTCCATTTGTGGTGTTATCACTGTATTACTGTGTGTTTTGAGTACAAATACTTTACACATTGCCTTTGGGATAAGTCTGTCTGCTCGTGCCAAGCTACCCAGGGGGTGAGCAGGGGTTACCTAAAGTGTGTATCCCCCTTACCCTGACTAGAAGCAAGGGTCCTTATTTGGACTAAGGTACCTACCTCTGCCAACTAGAGACCCCCATTTCTAACAGGCTGTAATCACGGAGAAGGGGTTCAATGGAAGCCCAGCAAGGTCTAGTTATTCTTTCTCACTTGCGAGTTGGAACGTGGCAGGGTTAAATGATAAGATCCTAAACCCAGATTTCTCAAATTTTATTGATAAATTTGATTTTGTTGTTATGCAGGAAACCTGGGTTATTACATCGATTTCATGCAGGGGATTTTCCTGTTACTCTTGTCCTGCTACACCCTCTACACATGGTAGAGCTAGGGATGGCCTCTCAATATGGGTAAAATTTAATCTTAGGGTAGAAGGATCAATTATTGACTCAGGTAGCCCTGCATACCAAGCTCTGCTTATCAAGGATAGTCAGTATAAGTTGTGTAACTTAGCGCCATCTCAGGGGGAAACGCCAGGCTGCACCATATCCTTGTTAATATGGTGCAGCCTGGCGTTTTCGAAGTGGCGGAGAGAGGCGTTAAGCGAAGACGGCTAACGCCTCTCTCCGCCACTTCCTTGGTAATATGCCCCCATTTGTTTTGCTTTTTAAAACGCCGAAGCGCTGCAGGCAGCAAACGCAACCGGCCTCTACTCAGTAACAAAATCACCCCCTCCCCCTGGCAATGAAACCGATCCCACCCTGCTTGCCCACCGCGAATACGCCCGGTAGCAGAACAGATTGCTAATCTATAGGGATGGTCACAGGAATTGTACACATGTGGAAGGCCAAATTATGTACCATGGTTGACAAAATTATGTGGGAAGAAAAGTGAGCTATGTAGCAATTATGACACACCTCTGGACTTTAAGAAACAGTTCTGCATAACAATACTGTACATTTAAAATGTTATACCCTTCTGACTCACTAAGAGGTCCTTTTTTTAGAGTCAAAACATGAGACCTTTAAAACCAATGCAAGATATTTGTGATTCTTCTAAAGAAATAACTGAAGCTGTGAGAATAGACTCTTTAAACATGAATTTGTGTTAAAAGTGAAAATAAAGTACAGCTAAAGAGCATAAAAGCCACACTGTTCATGTAAATTGCAATTTAGTTTCCACAAGGCTCACACAATCTTATTCCTAAAAAATATTACTAGTTTATGTAAGAATTTCCTGGCGTACCCTTGGTAGCTTGGCTCAAGCAGAAAGACTTTACTCAGAGAAATGCAGGTGATACACGTTCAGCACCTTATCTAAACAGTGCTACAGTTGAGAAAAGAAGAACGTTATTGGATGCACCAGGTTAGTTAAAAAAAAAAAGAATGTCATAAGAAAAAATACCATAAAAATCATAAGGGAATCTGCTGTAGGGGCGCCAAATGTCAGCACCGGTGTTCTGTAATATTTGGTATCCCCAGGGGATCGTGTATCCCCTGCTCTTCGGCAGACTCCGGACGTCCTGCCTATTGGACATCTCGGACCAGAGCCGGTCCTAGAACTTCTGGGGCCCCGGGCGAAAGTCAAGATGTGAGGCCCCTCTAATTTGCATGTAACATCACAAGAAGTGACATCACAAAAGCAGTGGCGATGGTGGAATTTGAAACTGGTGAGGCGTATGCAGAACGAATCAACGTATGCGAGAGAGGACAGCGAGCGAGCCTGATGGCAATAAGGGGTTTCGGGGGGTTCTCCCCCGTGAAGAAATTAAAAGAAAATTGGCATCTTTTTGGTGCGATTTTCAGCACTATTTCTGTGATAAATGGACTAAAATTCAGTTCTTCTAGGCATTCATAAAAGAAAACTCATACATTATTTCAGAGAATTTCTGGGTTGCCAAGCAAGTCTGACTTCTGAAGAGGGCTAGGGTACTAAGCAAGACTGCTTTGGCTCTACCCTTTCCAAAAGAACACACTAGTTAGCGATGTGAACAAGTTCAATGGACAAACCTGGGGTCTAGGGAGAGTCCCTCTCCTGAGAAAGAAATGTAAAAAAGATTGGCAAATGGTGCATTTTAAAGCAAATGAATGCAGCGATAAAGCAAGGCT
This sequence comes from Calotriton arnoldi, assembly GCA_963921515.1. Lineage (NCBI taxonomy): Eukaryota > Metazoa > Chordata > Amphibia > Caudata > Salamandridae > Calotriton > Calotriton arnoldi. Next base: position 129,796 of record CAWUFW010017824.1, read on the forward strand.
TATTAAGCAGTGGGAACATATAGTCTTGAAATATTAAACACATTAAAAACTGCCCCATATCTTCTTGCATTAATTTGTTCAACAGTTACTGTAATATGTAAATTGTTCTGCATGACAACAACTTTAGCCCTTTAAAATGTATGCTTGCCCAGTGTCTTGCACTGCATGCAGCATTAACTTTGGAAAAATATGCTCTAACCAGACTTCGGGAAGCACCCACAGCTGCTGGCTGTAACCAGTCATATAGAAATATGTGCAGACAGGACTTTAAGTGAGATGAAAAATTTGGTTGCTCCCTATAAAGGAACATGCCAAATACATTTCTGTGATTCCCATAGTGTGCCATCAGACCGGTATTTTGGTTTCTCTCCGAGATGTAATTTTATCCAGATAAATGGCACAGCAACTGACATACACCTAAAGCCTGTCAGTATGATTGGCTTTGTCACTGGGTGTTAGCTGTTTAAGATAAATGAGTAACAACAATGATTATAAATAATTAACATTGAAAATGTTTAAATTCTGAAATAGTGAGTCTGTGAATTAAATAGCATTGAGGCCTGTGGAAGGAGTTTTGGCCTTCAATTATGTGTGCTTTATGTTAGATATGTATCCTCTTTTTCTCTGCATATCTTGTCCATCTGCACATCTTCAACCCCCTCTCTTTCCTCTTCAGCATCCTCTTTTCACTCTTCCCCGAATGCCCTTCCTCACATCTCTGTCACTTCACCGCCCCAACATGCACTGCACTCCCTCAAATATAAGCACTTTAATTTCTCTTACTTTTGCCTTACAAATATTTTGACATCAGTGTACCCCCTTCACACACATTTCCACAGAATTTTTGTTGCAAATGGAATACACAAATATTGTTCTGTGTGCTCTGCAGAGGCCAACCCACTGACAGGCACTTTGTTTGGCTTTAGCCTTAGCGCCTGCGTGCTCAATCAAAGCCCCTCCTAAACACCTGGCATGGCCCAAGCCTCAAAGTATGCACAGAACAAAATACAGATAAACAACAACATTATAAAATAGCTAACTTGTGGGGAATGCAAGATCAAGTAAACATGTAATTTAAAAGCATGCACGCACTTAGGTCACACTTTCCCCCCTTATAATTTCTATTGTCAATATCTTTTCGGTTGCAAGTTACTTTCCACGCAGCTGTTACCGGAGCCATCATAAACAGCACGAGGGCTCTTTAAACCAGTGGCCTCTTCTCCAACATTAACAGAATAAAATTGAAATGAATTTGCCTCTCCGAGAAGGCCTTCAGTACCTATCTAAGAGACACCCAGAGAGCTCCCAGAAGCCGAACTTCAGCTCGAAGCACCTCGTTTCAAAGTCTCTTTCCCATCTCTCTAGCGCTGCAGCAACTGCGTGGAACTGTCTGCCTTTCGAAACCACTAGTAACTGAAACCTTCTCACGTTTGTGAAACACCTAAACCGCCAGCTTCCACCTCTTCTTAAACTAGCACCTCTTCTCTTCTCTTCTCTCTAGCGCTTAACCCCTTTCTATCCTTGTACGTTTATATGCGATGCCCCTATTGCAAGGTTCTGCAAACATTTTTCCTCACTTATTCTGTCTTTTTGTTAATTAAATCAAAAAAGTTCCTAATAATCTTGTGGTGCGGGAGCGCTACATAAAACAGTTACATAAATAAATAAAAAGGAAAGTATGAGACATACATTTGATTTTTACATGATATATGGTAGTTGTGGTAGGAACGTGCATTCAAGCTCACTCTACCTGTATAGCTCCTTGATGCCTGAACCTGGACAGAGCTTCAGGGAAATGATCAATAGTTAAATGATGAAGGTTGACAATAGGCGCTTTATAAATTGCTGTAGTGCTACAGGAGTGCGAAAGTTCTACATTGGGAACCTCGTCTAGCTAGCAAAAAAATAGAAAAGTCGTTGTAAAATCAAAGTAACTGCAAAATCGCTATTCTTTTAGTGAACAGGTGTTTTTCTGCACTCCGCATGCGCACCTCTCTGTGTGTGTCTCTCTCTCTCTCAAACCTGTAGACTATGATAAAAATAAGCTTTTACTCAAGTGTTACTCTCGCTGCATGAAGCCATCAGCCGTGCCTGTGACACCCTAAATGCTGCCTGTTTAATTAACCAGCAGCATAGGAACGAATTGCTGTGAGAATGAGGCATCCCTGGACCCTGTCTATGATCAGACATATTCCCACACCCGTAAACCTTTCAGTAACTTAGTACTTCAGTTAAGTGCTTGACATTGCCTTTCGGGTACTTCAGGGCGCTAAGGGTTTAGGCAGAAGTTAGAGTCCGATGGGTGAAGTTGGAGAGAGGTGGGTGGAGGCATCGGTAGGTCCGAGGCTACACAAAGGACGGTGGCTTGACTGGACACTTGTCAGTTCCAGAATCTTGACCTTGCTTCTATTATTCCAGTGGAAAACGTGGCCAAGGTGTGAGGCGAGGTCGGAGGCAGATGTGAGAGTCACAAATGGCCCCGGACACTGCGACACATTCAGAACAGCAGACACCCGGACGAGGCACAGCGCATGATGCTGGCCGTGAGGATAGCTCTATTCATCCAATCACCGTTCTCTGGCTGGAGCTGGAAAAGAAGGACTGATTGCACCGCAGGGCAGCCTCAATAGTTGTATGCCGCGTTGGTTGCCCTGTGGGTGGCAGAGGGTCAAGGTCTATTAGCGATGTATCCATGAGGCTTAAACCAAAATGTGGATTCTGACAGACACATACAGGCCCCACAACCATTCATGCATTGGCCTCTCTTTGTGTGCAGCCACCGCAGCATGCCAATTGTTGTCTACTGGGTGGATGTTTACATAGGTACCTATCTGCCCCCTCAGAAGCGGACTGTGCCAACCAATAATTACTATAGATTCACCAATTATGCAAATCTGGATCCTACAAATCAAACATCAGATTTGACCGACCGGGTGAGTAGGAGGCAATAGATACACTTAGCCAGCCATCAGAATCTTAAAGTGTCAACTGTGTTCTTAGTTCGCACTGTAGACCTCGGCAAACCTCCAATACGTGTCAAGTCAGTGGGCATTGGCACAGGGCAGCCATGGGCCTTGGAAGTCCATTAAAGAAGAGGCATGGGTTAGCTGCTCGGTGCCCCACTAGCACACTGTGGGCCCCAGTCGCGGCTCGCAATACTCGCGGGGGGGTCGCGCAGGAGTGGGGGGCCGGGGGAGAGTAAAATTAAGAAAACTTGGGGGTGTGGCCAGGGAGCTGAACATGGCGGACGCGTCTCCGTAGAGCTCCGCAGTTCGCTCCCTCTATGGGCCTTAATCCGCCAAGATCCTTGACCCCGAGCCTGAATTTGTAGGGTCCCTGGTTGCAGTGCCTGTCGGGACCCGGAAGTCGAGTTTTGACGGCAGCGGCGGGTCCGGTTCGCTGTGAGCGGCTTCCCGGCCAGCGGCCGCCGCGCCCGGGGTGGAGGACGGGACACTCGAGGCCGCGGCTGCAAAGGGCCTTGTGGTCGGAGAGGCGGCTGCCAATCCTGCCTTCATCGGAGACTGCAGCAGAGCGGTGTCGTCGTGGCGGTGCGGCCCCGCGGGATGATCAGCGGGGGACGAAGAGCCGGGAGTTCCCACAGCGACGACATAGCAGGCGCCCCTCCCCCATTTCCTGCATCGTGACCTGGTGCGGCCTTGCGCGGCCTGCGACCCCGGGACGGGGCGCGGGTGAGTCCTGCCGTCGGGCGTCCGCGGGAGTGTGGCGGACCTCCAGCTTGGTGATACGCCCTCTGAAAGATCTGGGATTGCCTGATTGGGGCGCGGATGTGACGGTGCAGCACCACCGGAGATCCCATCACTGGCACTGCGGGGAGCCCAGCGCCCACTTGACTCAGGTGAGGGGTGCCAGGGAACCGGCAAATTTATTTTCACGGCTTTGCTCTGAGGAGTGGCCCCGGCTCACGTAACTGCCCGGTCCTGGAGCCTTGGTGTGGAGCTGGGCTGTGACATTGGGGGGGTCTCCGTCCCTATCTGGAAACTACCACATAGTGCTTGGCTGCTCCTGCGAGGGGCCCCCCGCATAGAAGGCGCGGCTGCTGGTGAGCCCCTACGAGATCGTCTACAGTGGGTGTTTTGAGCTGCGACGCCGCCCTGCGTTGGAGTCTGGCTCGGGCTGCCCCTTGTTTGTGTCTGCTGCCTCTTGCAGTTGCCTACTACATCACCTGCCAGGCTGCTCCTGGTAGCCATGGGCAAGGATAAACAGGGTGCGGCGGCCCCCAAGCAGCATACTATGGACCGCTTTACCACCTCTGCTAACCCTCCCGGGGGGGAGTCCGCTGAAGGCTTATCATCAGATGCGACGAAGCTGTTGGAAGCGATCACACAATCGCGGACAGCCCTCGAGACCCAGATCGGGGCCGTGGGCGCAGAGGTGTCTTTCCTTCGCCAAGATCTGCGGAAGGCGGTCGACCGCATCACGGAAGCAGAGACCAGGGTCTCCACTGTCGAGGACTCTGTCGCGGACTACAGCACAACGTGGACAAATTGACCAAGCAATCGCAGGAGCTGGCGGCGCGGGTCGAAGATGCAGAGGGGCGGGCCCGCCGCAATAATCTGCGCCTGGTGGGCTTTCCGGAGGGCTGCGAGGGGGCCTCCATTGGCAAGTTCATATCAGACTAGCTAAAGTCACTGTTGCCCCGGGAAGACACGTCCTCCTGTTTCGTGGTTGAGAGGGCCCACCGTGCTCTGGCTAAAAAACCGCCCCCGGGGGAACGCCCGAGGCCAGTGATAGCCAGAATCCTTAATTACGCGGATCGGGACGCCATACTTCGATATGCCAGGCTCCATAAAGATAAAATGGTCTTTGACTCGCGCCCCATCATGGTTTTCCCTGATTACACCAAGTTGGTGCAGCAACAGCGTCAATCTTTTGCGGCTGCCAAGAGAAGGCTCCGTGAACTAGATCTATCCTATGCCTTGTTGTTTCCGGCCCGGATGAAGGTAATGTTCAATGCAAAAACATTTTTCTTTTAAACCCCGGAGGAAGTCTTTGCGTGGACTGACGAAAGACGGATTCTTAAACCTCACACACCGCCTCCGGTGGACTCTGACTCCTCCCAGGGCTCGCATCGGAGTGGTCGACAGGGTGGGGGTGCGACATCTCGGCGACATCGATCCCGCTCCAATTGGCGTGCCCCAGAACCGACGGGCACTGGAGACTGAACTGCATTGGGTTACTTTGCCTTGTTTTCCCTATATTCCCTTCCTGGGTCGGGTTTGCCTAAGGGCGGTGGCCGCTCACTAATTTGATTGGGTCATAAAGATGGGGTCTTTCTACAGGCCCTGGAGGGATCTGAACATGGCTCGCCCTGGACGTTTTGGGTGATGTTGGGTAAGTTGGGTGGGGGGGATCCATTGGAGGGACCGCTTGGGTCATCCTGTTGGGGGCCTCGGGTGGGTTTCTACCGCGACAGATACTCCGTGTTGCAGGAAGTATGGGGGTTGGGGGCAGGGGGGGGACGAGGGACAGTTTCTCAGTTGTTTCTTTCTTCATTGAATGTTTCCGCACCATGCACTAATCACATTGCTTCACCTTGCACGCCTCAGTTGCAGTTATCTAGTTGGACACCTAGGGATGGCTCACACGACTGGTAACACACCTCCGGGGGAGCTTAACGTTCTTGCCTGGAATGTGCGAGGCTTGCTAAGTAAAGTTAAACGAGGGGCAGTGCTCCACCAGGCAAAGCGGTATGCAGTAGATGTCCTATTGCTCCAGGAAACACATCTCCTGGGCACGAAGGCCCCCTGCCTCGCCCGTTACGGTTACTCCACAGTATATCATTCAGGCTTTACACGGGGGCACGGGGTACAGCCATACTCATTCACCGTAGGGTGCCCCTCCAAATCACACGACATTGGCTGGATCCAGGGGGTCGATACACTGTGGTCTCAGGTACCTTGGCCGGCGAACACTTCACACTGGGTAGCGTATATGCCCCTCCGCCTCTCGGTCAGACGTTTATAGATAAAATAACGCAGCTTTGGGGGGACCTCCCGGGTGGCCTTGTGGTGTTGGGGGGCGATTGGAATGATACTATGGGTCCATTAGATAGGTGGCGAGCCCGACAACCTGATACACCCCCACTACATCCAAATTGAATGTACTTGCACATACACTGGGATGGGGGACACGTGGCGTGCCTTACACCCGGCGGACGCTGGATTCTCATACGCGTCATCGGTTCATCCCACTCTCTCACGTCTTGATTATTTATTCCTTCCACATAGCTATATGCATAGGGTGGCACATGCATCCATTCTGCCCCGTGGCCTGTCGGACCACTCGCCGATCCAACTTAAATTGCGACTGCTAACTAACAGGGCCCCCTATCGGGGGCGCATGTCCCCCTGGCTGCTCCGTGATGAGGCATACAGGGAGATGCTTAGTCAGGCAATCACTGATTACTTCAGATACAATGCCGGCACCTGCCAGTCCCCAGTTATATTATGGGAAGCGTTTAAGCACACACTTCGGGGTGCAGATATAAGCTATCGCACAGGGGAAAAGCGTCGCCGCCTGGCCCAGGTACATGACCTGGAGAATAGGCAGGAAGAACTTCAATCCCTCGTGGTGGGAGGCTCAGACCCCGTGGCCCGCCGGAATCTGCTGCACGTGCAACAAATGCTCCATCAAACCCACATAGACTACGCCAAAGATGCCTGGCTGGCCACCCAGCATAGAATTTACCAGTGGGGCGATAAGTCTAGTCAAATGCTTCATAGACTTTGCCAGGCTAGGGTAGCCCCGACGCAGGTACCTCTTCTGCGGTCCCCCGCGGGGGTTGCCTGTACATCAGCCTTCGCTGATTTTTACGCGGGGTTGTATGAAAAAACGGGAGGTCATCTCCGAATCCCTCATAGATGCCTTTTTAGTGGATATCCCTCCCCGCCGCCTATCGGACGAGCGGCGTGCTGCCCTGGAGGAGCCCATTTCGATGGAGGAATTGCAGTCGGCCCTCTCCAACATCCACCCTGGCCGTGCGCCGGGCCCGAACGGGTTCCCATGTGACTTCCTGAGGCCTCATCTGGAGACTCTGGGACCGCATTTGCTCGAGGTGATTCATGACGCCTCGGAGCAGCATATTCTCCCTTTGGATTGGAGACACGCGGAGGTCGTGGTGTTTCTCAAACCGGGCCGCCCACCGGACGACACGGGGTCCTATCGCCCCATCTCATTATTACATTTTGAGCCCAAACTACTAGGGAAGATCCTGGCGGACCGCCTCCGTACCTGTATAGGGAAGCTGGTACATCCGGACCACTCGGGTTTCATGCCCCAACGCTCTACCAGACATAATATCAGACGAGCTCACAACGCGGTGGCGGAGGCTCACCGTCTGGGACGTCCCGCAGCAGTCCTGTTGGCTGATATCGACAAGGCGTTCGATTCACTAAGCTGGACGTACCTTTTTAAGTTGTTGGAAGCGGTTAACTTGGGCCCCCAATTCCGGGCCTACGTGAAATTGCTTTATACGGACCTCACGGCATCGGTCCGAGTGGCTGGCCGATGCTCAGCTCCCTTCCCCATTCGAAGGGGCACTCGACAGGGTTGTCCGCTCTCCCCACTGCTGTTCGCACTGGCTATTGAGCCCCTGGCGGCGTGGGTCCGTCTGGACTCTAGCCTGCGGGGTTTGGATTGGTCTCCGGAATGCTCGGATAGGATTGCGCTTTACGCTGACGACGCCCTATTTTTTATGTCGGATCCGTGGGTCTCCGGGCCCCGGGTGCTGCAGATTCTGAGGGTCTTCGGGGAGACCTCCGGCCTCTGCGCTAACCCATCCAAATCCATATTATTTCCGATCTGTGGAGACCAGCGGTCCTAAGTTTGGGCCTCCCAGTTGGTGATTGCGGAGTCAGGCTTCCGATACCTTGGGGTGGTTATTACACGGTGCCCAACTGGAGCATGGTCACGGAATATTGCGCCTCTACTGACTACAGTTCGAGATGAGACGACGGTATGGTCCCAACTCCCTCTTTCGTTATATGGTAGATCGGCCATTTTTAAAATGGTGTCTCTACCTCGCCTGCTCTATAGGCTGCAGAATTACCCCTTTCCAATCCCCCCGTCCTGGTTTCGTCAAATTAATGCATTACTCAATAGATTTCTCTGGGGGGGGAGGAGTGGTTCGGGTGGCGCTTGCGACCTGTATCCAATCCACCTATTGCGGTGGGATAGCGGCGCCGGATGTACAGGCGTATTACCGGGCATCGCATCTCCTGGTGATAAATGACTGGTGGTACTGCTCACAATCGGACCCAGCCTACGCTGTGGAACAACTCTTCATGGCCGAAACCCCATTACTCCACTTTCTGTATAGCTCCTCGTCTCTGACGGAACTCCCCCCGGCATGTAGGATGGCCATTCAGATTTGGAGGCGAACGGTCCGACAGATGGGCTGGTGGGGCAAACTCACAGGTGCTACGCCTCTCTGGCGCGGCACATACCTTCGGCCAGTCGCGGCTCTGGCGGGCTTCCATAGGTGGGATGACATTGGGATTTCTGTGTTGGGAGATGTAATGCGGGGGTCCACACTCAAATCCTTTCAGCAGCTACAGGCTGATTTCGGCCTCCATAAAACGCAATTCCACAGATATTTGCAACTCCGACACGCTATATCCCCTCTGATACGGGGCCTCACAGGTCTCCCGGAGTTCCACCCGTTGGAGGGCCGGTTGCTCATGGGGGACCTGGGTGCCCACAAGATTCGTCAAATCTATCAAACACTGATCACACATTCCACAACCACACATTCCACAACCACTATACACCGGACCCGGGCGGCGTGGGAAGCAGATGTGCCCACACTGACAGATGATGACTGGGCGGAGGCACTGGCTAGCCCCCGGTACTCTGCGGTCTCCACCCGATATCGATTGATCCAGTTCAAATATCTCCATAGGATTTACTTTACACGTCTGCGCCTTTGCAAGATGGGGGCTATTCAGTCCCCTATGTGTCTCCGATGTGATTCGGATGAGGGGTCGTTCCTCCACACTGTGTGGACTTGTGCGGCACTGCAGCATTTCTGGTCGGGCATAAGGTCCTGCTTGGGGCAAGTGCTGGCATGGCGCATTTCTGCAGACCCTCGACTGATATTCCTGCACAGCACCGAGGACATTGGGGGGAACAGATATAAAAGGCATTTATTGTTTCTAGGGCTTGCACTAGCTAAGCGCGACATTGCTCAACATTGGAAGGCGACACTCCCACCCAGTATAGGTCCCTGGAAGAAAGCAATGGATAGGTGCCTGTCCGCTAAAGTGGCAGTATTTCAGGCTCGGGGATGTCCGCAAAAACATAAAAAGATTTGGGCCAGATGGGCCACGTACCGTGGCATAGACTTGTCACTCCTGGAGTCAGTGGCTCCCCGAGATCCAATTGATAGGCTGGTTGTGAGCAGCTCACCGATATAGGTTCATGGGGTCGTGTAGAGGTGAAGAAGCAAGATTACACTACGTTTGTATAATGTTGTATAAGCGATGTATGGTGCATGGTTGGGGGTGGGGGTTTGGGTTTGCAGTTCTGCAGACACCATAGGGATGTTATACGGTGCCTTGCTAGTGTATTTTGTATCTATACATGCTTCGCAGCTCGCTGGGCCTTGCCCATTTGGTACCTTGAAAATCAATAAAATTTGTTGTTAAAAAAAAAAAAAATTTAAGAAAACTTACCTGACCGCCTCTGCTCCTGGGCCGGCCCCGGGGTCCCGCGTTGGTGCCCAACGTCTTCAGGAACAGCCGCGCAGCGTCACTGAAGTGGCAACCCCTCTAAGCCAATACTGGCGCTGCTCCAGCAGCGCCAGGATTGGCTTAGCAGGGTTACTCGCCGGCCTGCCGCCCATTAGGAGACCGAGGGTTGCAGCGTTGAGCAACCCTCGGTCTCCTAATGCGCAGCCGCCAGCCAGACAGACACTAGAGCGCATGAATGGGCTGGTCGGAAAAATTCTCCGACCTTCACCCAGCATGTGCACTTGTGCTGCTGCCTGCTGTGCGCTCCGCGCCACCCCCTGGCTGCCTGAGAATGCATGTCAGTCAGTCAGCATGATGCCGGACCGCCATCCCCCTTCAGACTCTGAAGGGCGTGGGCGGTCCGGCCTCCGGCGTCATGCTGACTGTCTGACATGCATTGTCAGTTAGTTTACTGTTTGTTTACTTTGCGGCTTTGCGGGCGCGGGCGGCTTGTGGGGCAACGCCCCAGCGCCCTAATGGACGCACTGAAATCGCAGGACTCTTGATCTTATTTGACATCACTGAAGAGACCTAATGTGGATATCAGTAACATGGACAAAAAGATAAATATACAAATGAAATAATTCCATATATTTTAAAACTGTATTAAATGGATTACATTTGTCACATTGGATGGAAAAGCTAGGTGCAGGTCTCACAAAGATGCATATTTTTTACTCCATGTTAACTGATTGTTTTCAGATGAGTGCATGATAAAAATTCCAGTTCTGTCTCATAAAGGGGAGAGATCCTGTTGAGGTAATGAGGGGCGGGATCATTCAAAATTAAACAAGAGAAAACCCCTCACCCCAGGGATATAATTGCAAATTACAAAAGGCTCTGTTATCTTTCCGTGTCATTATTGTGCCACCTTAGGATGACATTACTACTTAGTAATTTGTTTTAACGTAAATCCTCTCACCAGTATTCCACACGCACATGCTAAGACTCGAAGGACAATCTTTTTTGTGTGTGGGCTCTTTACTTGCCAGAATTATGTTAAGTGCAAAAACACAACAAATATAATACAAAAAAACAAGACACCATTGCAAACAAATAAAGATTTTACATAAATAAAAAAAGACTTAGAACAACGGAGACCACTACTAAATCATACATTGACTTGAAGGTATGCTGCAGATTCAAGGGGTTTTCAAATCAACGTTTTTGATTTGGTGTTAGAACTGTAGGAAGTGGTAGTGACTGGCTTTAGCACTGGTGGAGTCCTGTGCGACAATGTTTGTTGGTGCTCCCCAATGACTCCCGCTGCCACGGATTCCCTCACTACCACCCCTTAACAGTGCCCCTCAAGTCTCCATAACTACACTCTCTCTCAGATGCATTTAATTTGATTTACAGCGCCGCTCATACCAGTGTAGGGTGTCAGAGCACTTTATATCACACACATTACACAGAAACAATCAATCATACCTGTGTAAATCACTGTATAGGAAATGTTACATAAGACAAAGGACTACAATGTGTAGGAGTCACATGACAATCATACTAGTAGGCAGTATAGTTTAATAGTGATTGGTCTGGAGAAACACAAACTCTGAATTTAGAACGTAATACCATGGTTGAGGGTTCTCTTTAATAACCAGAATTGATTTCTATCTAAAAGAACCCTTTTTGCAACATTAGGGTAATCAAAGGCTGGGGAAAATACATAATGCTCTAATTTATACCTTGCAGTTTGCATGCATCTCTAAGATGACAGTTAATAGCTCACCGTTCTATGTTAGGATTTTGACTTATAAACTGCAAGTAACAAAAGGATCTCACTGACAAAATCAGTAACCCACTGACCTATTTACATTATGTGCACTTTGTGATCTGCATGGTACATGCCCTTTGCAGCAGGCACATTAACCCTCTGCGCTACCTTTTCACGAGTCAGAACTTCCACCTGACAAACTCCATCTCTTTCTAGGAAGAACATCAATCACTGGAGTTATCATGACATTTTTATTGTTGCCGAAAATTGCTGGAGGCCAGGAAGGAGGTAACAAGTGCTTTTGAAAACATAATATACTTGTAATCATGACGCCCCCTCCTTAAGTCAGCGCTCGGTGCGATCTCACCGGTCGCACCACCCTAGAGCCTCCCTGTTCAAGGGTCCTGTGACCTCAGTGACAGGGTCACTGTTGCTCTAAGGTTTGCTGCTTCGTAGGCCTGCCCGCAAGACTGGAGGTGAACTTCCTTATGGATTGTGGTGGACAGGCCTTCAAGGTTAACCCACACTGGCCACCGCTAGGGTCCACCTGCTGGTGCTAAGACACCAGGGCTTCTAAAGTCTTGCGGGCCTTCTAAGGTCTAGCATGGGAATGTGCTCTCTCAGGAGAGTAGGCAGGTGGGCTGATCCTGGTTCCCCAGTCCCAAATTCGTCAGCTCTGACGATGGTGCCACATCCTACTGAGAGAAACTCACACTGCCTTCAAATACAACCCAATTGTGCCCCGCTATAAACACCTGGATGCGACTCAGTTCAAATTACGCACTAGACAAGAGTAATATGCTGCCTAAAAAAAAGTAACAACCTGGAAAAAGCAAACACTCAAGGGAATGCAAGATTAAGTAACGCATGTTAAATTTTAGAAGGAACAACATGGTTACTTTAACACTTTTGCACTTATTATTCAGAAATCAGTGAGTGCTTTTGCCTGAAAAGTTAAGGACATGACTACAGGGCCCAGAAGGGACCCGTTTCAATGTCCATTACTTATATCCTTACAAAACGTAAGCAGTATGGTTTAAAAAGACCGCACTCGTGAACATAGAGCCACAGTACACCTTTTATTTTCCAATCCACCCATCAACCAGGTATTGCAGTACATCCAGGAATGGTGCACTTCCCCACCCGGGGAAATAATGTTGTTCAAAGAAAGTAGCGCTTCACTGGCAACCTCTGTAAAGTGGCGCTAATGTGTTTTGGGTGTGAATAAAATCAATCTGGCCACTTTGCGACCCACTCTGTCTTGCTTTATTTAGTTTTTTTTATTTCTCTCCATCCCGAGGCTGCACTTTGGAATAGAAAAATGTCTACAAAAGACATTTCAAGCAAAAGTGTTTTTCTTTTCTGGATCAATTCCATGGAGGAACAAATAAACTTAAGGAGAGGAAAGAGGGAGTAAAGGCTACAAGGCCCAGGGAAGGGGCCCCCCTACACCTGGACCTTGCAGCTTGCTCCAGTGCTTCGAGGCCCAGGGAAGGGGGCCCCTCCCCTGGGCCTCGAAGCAGTAACAAGGCCTTTAGCAGAACACTGCCCTACCACCGGCAGTTCTACATACATTTGAAATGCACATTCACATCGAAAAAATCTTTGCTATGGGTGATGCAAAGGTTAACAAAAGCCAGTTGATCTGGCTGCTCCCTCCACCCCTCACCCACCTCTCCTTACCTGTGTCCGGCTGGTCCTGGAAACAAAGGGGCCTTCTGTCACATAGCAACAAAATGCAGAAAGGGGGCCTTGAATGGCCAGTACTTAACAGAGGCGCTGCCCCGCCCCTGACTGTGCCAGCCCCATTCTGTTTGTTCCTTCCTCCCACCTCTGCACCCCCAGGAATGCCACCATGCCCTGACTAGTAAGGTCAAGACATCTCGCATTTGTAATGCGATTGTGTGGGGCAGGGGGCCCTGGAGGAGCAGGTGGGCTAACTGTGAAAGTGTGGCCTTTCACAGTGAAGCGGGGCCCCCCGTTTTTTATTTAGCTTAGCGTGAGGCCCTGGGCAGCTGCCCACACTGCTCATGCCTAGCGCTGGCCCTGTCTCGGACGGGCCCCCAACAGCGCCGCCCACCCCAGGAGAGGCGAGCCTCGGCTCTAGCAGGCAGAAGCAGCAGTGCACCGAGCCGAGCAGCTGAAGGAATGCACACACCCCACGCTCTGCTTCAGCTTATACAGACACTCAGAAAGGGTTTCAGTAAAGAAATGAACTGTTTCTTTTGTTTATTCTACCCTCTGACTAGTTGAACGGACAGCCTCAAGATGTTAACTAAATGTAAAACAAAGCAGAAAAATAAACAGAGATCGAATATCATTTACTTAACATATATTGTTACGTGTCAAATTATAATTTATTTAACATATATTGTTATGTGTCAAATTATCCTTCACTTAAAATATATGTTTATTTGTAGGACTATAATTCACGATCTTTTGATTATATCCAATAGTGTTTATGGACTCAGCTTTTTCAGAAGTTTGAAAAGTGTCTTTTGCAAATCATTTTACATTCATTATGTATACCCTCGTGAACAAAGGGGATCAGGTTAGGGGAACAGGCTTTCTCCGTAATTTGGATATTTTCTGGAAAGATGACCTTCGAATTACTTTACTAATCTTCCACTCGAGAGGTGTGAGGAGTTACACTTAAAAGCAAGCTCGGATGAAATGTTCAACCCATATGCGTTAGCTTCATGTCCAGGCCATGTTAAGGTTCGGTGTGTGTGGTCTTGTGCTTCGGAAGGCAGATGTTTAGAACAAGCATTTGCAATGAAATAGATCTAACATTTTTTTTTTGTTAGCGCTAGTGGCATTGAAATGGAAATGTTTTTAACAGTTATGACTTTTGTATTAGCAATGTAGAGGCAATAGAAATTTATAAATCCTTTTTTACATTACTGATGGCAGACTTGTTTGTGGCACTGAGGCGGTTCACTGTTGGGGTTAAAAAGGCCACTAATTTAAACTTGTCTGATATGCTGACTATTACAACAGTAATAACAGTAGCGTGTGATGCGAGCAGCAACTGCCAATGTAACAGTCCAGTTCCATATAGTGCCGCTTAACACGGGTATACAGATTAATCTAAACACTCCCGGGGTCCAATGTTTGTCAGAGAACGGGGACAAAGGGATGATAGGCGATTTGGCCTGGGTCACAGTTTTAATATGTGATCAATAAAAGCGGTATGTGGCTGAAGGCTAAGGCGAGGTGTGAAGGGAGCATTTAAGGCTACGTATTGGGGGAAGAGAAGAGGTAAAAACATAAATAGCGATTTGCCTCACGTAATACACATGGTTGCTTTAATTAAAAGCTCTTCCTTGTTTTTAGGTAGTAGGAAACAACGGATAAACAGTGTCAAAGTGAAGTAAGCCGGGACTGTATTTTCCTCATCCCACATGTGAGAATTTCTCCATAGAACAAATTCTAAATAGGGTACAGGGAGAGGTTGTGAAGGAGCATCAACGAAGGGCAATATATGGGATCAGTCCTGGAGGGGGAGAAGAAAACAAGTTACTTACCTGTAACTACAGTTATCCAGTATTGGTATCTTTCATAGATTCACATGCCTGAATCATTCCCCGTCGTCGAGATGGGAGCCCCACGGTAAAATACAAAAGTAGTGCCATAGATAATAAATAGGCTAACAGAGGCCAAGGGCCCAACATTAGTACCCTATCTGCGTCCTTATAGGAAAAAGGACTAAAAATGAACTGCAACCAATCAGCTACCAGCACCCTCTAGAACACTCCCAGCAGAGGCAAGTTCTCCTCAGATTTTCCGAGCGCAAGTGAGAAGTAACATAAATCACAGAGAACTAACTCTACGGGGAGGAGGGTGGGTGCATGTGAATCTATGAAAGATACCAATACTGGATAACTGTAGTTACAGGTAAGTAACTTGTTTTCTTATCCAGTATTGGGGTATCTTTCATAGATTCACATGCCTGAATCAGAGTAGCAAGCAGTACCATTACTGTACTGTCGTTTGCGGACGGCAGGAGACATATAATCGTAAACTCCCAGTATACCTTCGAGGTTTCAAACATTGTTATGACCACATAGCAAACTTATAAAGGTCTAATAAGTCGTTGCTATAAACATAAAGCAAATTGTACAACTAAAAGATATACAAACTATGACTTATGTCCCTATATACATATATATATATCTATATATATATATATATATATATATATATATAATACATTAGTAATAAATGCAACATAATTAAAGAGAGGAAAACAAACAGTATGTCAATTGCATATAAAAATCTCAATGAGAAAACTCTGACCTTATTGAAAAAGGTGGCGTAACACAGCTTGGCCAACCGCTGCATCCTCCCTCTGTGCAGATTGGAGGCAGTAATGTCTTGTAAACGTGTGGACATTTTTCCATGTCGCAGCACGGCATATTTTGTCCAGTGTAACACCAGCAAATAGTGCAGTAGATGCAGCAACTGTTCTGGTGGAATGCGCCTTAGCCCTCACTGTCAGAGGTTTATTGGCTTTTTTGTGACAGAATTGAATGGCCGATGCGACCCATCTGGCTATTGTGGCCTTTGTCACTGCGGTTCCTTGTTTTCCTTGACCATAGGCCACCAACAATTGCTCTGATTTTCTGATAGTTTTTGTCCTCTGAAGATAACATTTTAAGCATCTTTTTACATCTAAAGAATGCAAAGCCCGTTCAGCAGGGCTGGATGGATTTGGAAAAAAAGTTTGTAGCATCACCGGCTCATTCAGGTGAAATTGCGTCGGTAATTTGGGAATGAACCTGGGATTTGTCCGAAGTGACACATAATTCTGCGTAAAGTGTAAGAAAGGCTCTTTGATAGTAAAGGCCTGGATCTCGCTGACCCTCCTTGCGGAAGTGAGAGCTAGCAAGAGGGCCACCTTCCAAGTGAGAAATTTCAGCTCTGCTTTATGTATTGGTTCAAATGGTTGTCTCATAAGTTGCGCTAGAACTACATTGAGTTCCCACTCTGGTGGGGGTGCGCTCACTGGAGGAAAAGCGCGAAAGAGCCCTTTTAAGAATTGTTTTATCAGAGAAGATGACCATAAAGACAGAGTATGAGGTGACTTCCTGTATCTGGAAATAGCAGCCAGGTAAACCTTGACTTGGCCAGTGAGAGCAAGTAAGGCAAGATTTGTTCAGCCGGGGCTTGTAATGGATGAAGTTTATTGGCTTCACACCAACAGCAGAATCTCTTCCATTTGAGACGATATGTTTTGAGAGTGCTTTCAGCACGGGATTTAGCCAGAATGTCGCGACAGTCCTGTGAAATATTGAGGTCTTTGAACTCTAGGAACTCAGGAGCCATGCGTGCAAGTGCAAGGATTTGGGATCCGGATGAATCACCTGGCCCTTGTTCTGTGATAACATTGTTGGCGTCGGAAGAAGGCGAATGGGGCTTTCCTGTGACAATAGAAGAAGTTCCTGGAACCAGTACTGTCTGGGCCAACGGGATGCAATCAGAATTAGGCGGCAGCCCTCCAACTTCATCTTGTTGATCACTTTGGGGATTAATGGAATGGGGGGAAAAGCATAAATCCCGGACCATCTCATTGAAAGGGCATTTCCCCTTGACCCCGTTTGAGGGAACCTGCTGGCATAATATCGGCATTTCTTGTTCTCCTGGGACGCAAATAGATCCAGAGCTGGTTTGCCCCATGTCTGAAAGATCCTGTTCGTTTGGGTTTGTTCTAACTCCCACTCGTGGCAGCCTGATTGAGATCTGCTCAGTGTATCTGCCAGAGTATTGGGTAGGCCCCTGACATGCTCGGCCTTCAGAGATATTCCGTGCAACGTTGTCCATTCCCACAACTCTTGCGCTTGTTGGGAGAGA
Source organism: Calotriton arnoldi (assembly GCA_963921515.1). Taxonomy (NCBI): domain Eukaryota; kingdom Metazoa; phylum Chordata; class Amphibia; order Caudata; family Salamandridae; genus Calotriton; species Calotriton arnoldi. The sequence continues at coordinate 147,115 of CAWUFW010017824.1, forward strand.
GACATGGATCTTGCTCCTCCTTGTTTGTTCACATAGTACATGCTGGTCGTGTTGTCGGTTCGGACCAGCACTGAGGAACCTGCTATCCTTGGAAGGAAAGCCTGCAGAGACAGGAATATGGCTTGGAGCTCTAAACTGTTGATGTGTTGCAGTTACTGCATCTGAGACCATCTTCCTTTGATTTGCAAATCCTGCAGATGGCCTCCCCATTCTTCCATAGATGCGTCTGTCGTCAAAACAAAATCCAGGATGTCCTGGAGAAAGGTAAGACCTTGGGCAAGATTGGCTGTTTGAGACCACCAACGGAGAGTGTTCACCATTCGTGCAGTAATCAGGATAACATCCTCGAAAGACCCCAGAACTTGTTGCCATTGTTTCTATAATTCCTCTTGTAGAGGTCTCATTTTGAGCCGTGCCAAAGGAATTAAATTGATTGCCGAAGAACACACTCCTAGGAGTGACTTGAATGTTGGAACAGAAACTGACTTTCTTCTTGCGATGGTCAAAGCCAACTTTTGAAGGTGCACTTGCCGGTCTTGAGATAAGAATGCTTTGCACTGGATGGTGTCCAGGGAAGCTCCTAGATACAAAATGATCTGAGTTGGATGCAGGTGCGATTTGCCCTTGTTTAAAGTGAGTCCCAGAGAAGTGAATAGACAGAGACAAGATGTCGTGGCGAGATTGGCCTCCTGTTTCGACGGAGCTTTGAGCAGCCAATCGTCGAGGTATGGAAAAACTTGGATTCCTCGAGATCGTAACTCCGCTGCTACTGGTGCTAAGCATTTGGTGAATATCCGTGGCGCTGACTTTAGGCCAAACGGAAGCACCTTGAACTGATGGTGGGTGCCAGCCACTGTGAACCGTAGACATTTTCGGTGTCCTGGATGGATAGGGATATGAAAGTATGCATCTTCCATGTCCAGAGAAGTCATGAAATCCCCTTCGTTGAGGCATCCCAGAATATCGGCAAGTGTCACCATCCGAAAAGTTTGCTTTTTGAGAAACTTGTAGAGTTTGCTGAGGTCCAGAATTGGACGCCATTCTCCTGACTTCTTTCTGATTAGGAAGAAACGAGAATAGAAACCTTTTCCTTTCTGTGCCGATGGTACCTCTTCTATAGCTTCCTTGAGGAGCATGATCAAAACTTCTTTGCGCAGTAAGTGAAGACGAGGGGGAGGGGGACCCCTGGGCGGAGTAGTAGGTGGTTTCTTGACAAATTCCAGTGTGTGACCTTTGGTGACCAGGTCCAGCACCCAGCGGTCTGAGGTGATCTTCTGCCACTGCTGTGCATAAAGAGAAATCTTCGCACCCACGGGTAGGGAGGGAATTTTGACTGGCACCCTGGTAGGCTCATTGTTTTCTGGCTGAGTCACGGCCTTGTTGCTGTGTTCGCCTGCGGCCGCCCTGGCGAGAGAAACCAGCCGTCGAAGACTGACGGTACAAGGATTGATTGAAAGGCTGACGATATTGAGGCTGATACTGCCGATACTGCTGATTCGACTGATATCCACCTCGGTAAGTTGTGAAGCCTCTCCCTCTGGCGCCTCTGAAAGGAACACGTCTGTATTGCAGAGCCCCCAGGGACTTAGCAGTGTCCGTATCATTTTTTATCGCTAACAGAACCTCATCAATATGCGTACCGAATAGCGAATCCCCATCATACGCCATGTCCAGGATTTTTGTCTGGACCTCAGGTCTAAAGGTAGTAGCTTTAAGCCACCCCTGGCGTCGAAGAACAGCTGCACCAGCCAGTTGTCTAAAACTTGTATTAGCAATGTCTAGTGCACAGTCGATTGTTTCAGAGGCAGCTCGTTCGCCCTCTAACAAAATCTTCCGAGCCTCAATCCTTTGCTCCTCAGGAATGAGATTTATCAATGCCGCCATATCTGACCACATCTGACGGTCATAGCGGCCAACGATTGCCAAGGCATTAGCTGCTCTAATTGTCGCCGCTGCCATTGCAGAAATGTTTCCCCATAAGGTCCATACGACGTCCCTCTCTGTCTGGAGGAGTGGTAATGGGCGTTGCAGGATTCTTTGACCGCCTTTGTGCGGCCTGAGAAATGACCTAATCCGGTATTGGGTGTCCTACGAGACACGATGGGCTCCTCTGGAGCGCGATATTTTTTCTCCACACGAGGTAGCACAGCCGGTATGGATGCTGGTGTCATCATGATCTTCAGAATGTCCTGCCAGATGTAATCAATAATGGGAATAGTGCGTACGATTTTCCTAGTATCCTCTTTAAAATCATGTAAGAAGCAGTCTGTCTGCTTGACCGCAATGGGCAGTTGGAATCTAGCAGCTGCCCGCTGCATTAAATTATGGAATCCTCCAATGTCCTCAGGAGGAGAATCGGAGGGCAAATGCAGAGGTGGAGATGGTGTCGGGATTATATAATCATCCCAGGGATCCGGAGTTGTGTGATCCGGCAATTCACCCTCCTCTACCTCTTCGTCCGAAGAGGAATCGTCCTGCTGATTAGGGTTAGGTGGACTTCCCACTGGCGCCGGTGTACTGGGCATAGCAGGCTCTGGTACTGGAGAAGGAACCACCACCTGAGGGAGTGGGTTCTCAGTCGGAACTTGCTGAGGAGGAAACCTTTAGCGATAATCAGCCAACATAGCCTGTAAAGCCTGTATGAGTTGTGGAGGAAGATGCACCATCTCTCTATGGCGAGGTTCTTGCCTATGATGGAACTGGTAAGTATGACGTGGTGCCAAAAACTGCTCGTGATAGTAATGTCCTTCCTGGAAATCATCATCGTCATCATCCTCTTGGCATTTGATATTGAGCTTGGACACACTGTGAGCTTCACAATAAGGACCTTCATCGTCCTCCTCATCATAATCTTCTTCCTCCGCAAAACGCTCCAAAAGATGCGATGGCATTAGAGGGGAGTTTTTGGTATAGTCCATTGAAGTCTGTGTTTGAAATGTTTTGAGCTGGGCCACCCTCGTCGACGATGTAGATACTGGTATCACAGGAAAACTCTTCGTCGACGGTGCTGTCATTGACGGTGTCGCTGCACCGTCGACGGTACGGTCGTCGACGGTGGTTTCACTGACGATTTCTTCGTCGCCGATGAGTCGTCGACGGCCGTCGACGACGGTCTTTTAATAATGGTTATCTTAGTAGAGAAAATAGGAGAAGAGATAGCTGTTGTTGTTACCGTTGCCGTAGACAATGGCGTCGACGATGTGACAGATAACATCAACGATGAAGAAACAGTCGTCGTCGACACAGATGTTTTGTGTTTTCTACTTACAGAGCTAGTAGAAGATGATCTTGGACGCTCTGTGAGTAAGGCAGATGGCGGAGACGACGCTGGCTCAGAGGAATGCTTAGAGATTTTCTCCTTATGAACAGGTTTATCATGGGAAGTTTTGATATGCTTCCTTCCCTCACCTGAAGAGCGTTCCTGTGATCTAGCTCTCTTACTAGAAGTGGAAGCTCAGTCCTCTTCCTCAGCCGAAGAAGGAGATCTTTCTTTGGAAGATTTGAGCCATAATAATAGTCTTGCCTCTCTATCCCTGAGAGTCTTGCTGGGAAAGGTACGGCAGATCTTACAGTCTTTTGCCTCATGTTTAGGGTAGAGCCAGTAAAGACAATCTTTGTGTAGGTCGTCTACATGGACCCTCTTCTTCTCACAGGTCCTGCAGGGGCGGAAGAGGCCTTTATAGTCAGACATGACTTTCTAGAAAAGCTGAAGAGAAAACTGAGTAGCACTCAGGGAGACTCCCTTCCACATGACGTGCAGTGAAAATCTGAGGAGAACTTGCCTCTGCTGGGAGTGTTCTAGAGGGTGCTGGTAGCTGATTGGTTGGAGTTCATTTTTAGTCCTTTTTCCTTTAAGGACGCAGATAGGCTACTAATGTTGGGCCCTTGGCCTCTGTTAGCCTATTTATTATCTATGGCACTACTTTTGTATTTTACCGTGGGGCTCCCATCTCGACAACGGGGAATGATTCAGGCATGTGAATCTATGAAAGATACCCCAATACTGGATAATGTGGTTTATCTGTGGCTGCCTTATGCCAGGCACTTGCAGCCCATGCGCCCTGGCACTGACTGGCCGCTGGACACAGGGCCAGCAGTGTTGAAAAAACAACCCCTAACGCTCCTGCCTGGGCTCCGCAGTGATACCAGATGCCCACAAGGGCACCATGGGGTGCGGAGCACCTCACTAGTGTCCGATGCCCGTCCTCATCATGGCAGCAGTGCCACCCCTCCACACGGCTCCGCTCTGGCTGCAGTGGGCACAGTTTGATCTACTGCATGTGTGTCTGCGTGCATGTGTGTGAGAGAGAGAGGCTGCCTGTGTGTGTGTCTGTCTGTCTATGTTTCTGTGTGTATGTAGCTTTTTAAACAAACTAGGTGAGGCGGCAGAGACTACAAAATGGATGGAAGCAGCAGGAGCTGCAGGCTTGTCTGGGCAGTTGGAGGGCTCACTTGCAGGCATGTCCGAGCTATGCAAGCAGCATTCCAGCATGAGGGAGAGAGCAGCAGGAAGGGAGAAGCAGAAACAGAGAAGGAGGGGTGGAAAGAAAAAGCAGCATGGCACAGACGGCATGCTGCACTGCTTACTAAAAGCATAAAATATTGTAAAAAAGATAAAGAGTTTGGCAAGACGCACCTTTATCTTATTTAGCGCAGCTCGAAAACTCTGTTGGGCATTCTGCAAGCCCCGCCTCGCCCCACTCCAAAAAGCGTGGCCCGCCAAAATCTTTTTTTTTCAATATTTTCTGCTTTTAGTAAGCAGCGCGGCACAGACGGCATGCCGCACTGCTTATTAAAAGCATAAAATATTGAAAAAATAGTTTGGCGAGCCGCGCTTTTCGTTGGGAGTGGGGCGATGCTTACGGAGATGAAGGCGAAAGGGCGAGGCAGGGCTTGCAGATTGCCCAACAGAGTTTGTCAAGCAGCGCTGAATAAAATAAAGGCGCGGCTCGCCAAACTCTTTTTTCCCAATATTTTATGCTTTTAGTAAGCATCGCCGCATGCCGCCTGTGCCGCACTGTTTATTAAAAGCATAAAATATTGTAAAAATAGAGTTTGGCGAGCCGCGCCTTTCGTTGGGAGTGGGCTGATGTAGGAAGCTGGCTCTGTATATACTATACCAAAGTGAGGTATAGTGTGCACAGAGTCCAGTGGAACCCAAAAGGTAGGCAGAGGTAAAGTAGATAGCACCTCACTCTCTATTTGTGGTAGTGTGGTCGAGCAGTAAGGATTTATCAGAGGACAGTGTTAAGCATTTGTTATACACACTCAGTCAGCAAATGAATTCACACACTCAAAGACTGAACTTCAGACCAATTGTTTTTGTATAAAAATATTCTTTTAGTTATTTTATTTTCTAGAACCAAGCAAGCCTGGCACAGGTAAGTGATACATACTTTGCAGTAAATATACAGTTGTAATACAGTTTGGATTGTAATTGTATATGCACTTTGTTTGGATTTACAGTACTGTTACTGAGAAATGCAATGCTCTGGAAATACAGTACATATACTTTGAATGGGCTTTTTAGTAAAATAACCAGTATATTACTTTCAGATTACTTTTCTTACAGTGTAGTATACCTGGATACTACACTGGGACATCTCCTGTAAACAGGTAAGTAAAAGCGTTTTTGTTATTTAGTACAGTTGTAAAAGGATTTCTTAGATTTTCCAACTCCACACTTAGAAACATTTCATAGAAAAACAGTCAATGTTATCCTAGGGAGGAAAATAGTGTTATTGGTTCAAAGGTAAGTACTTTGTTTTGGGAGTTGGTATTCTGAGTTGGGGTTAGACTCAGGGGTCCCCCAGGGTCAAGGATGCACTCTTGTAACACCCTCGGCGGCATTAGGGCGGCCGAGTGCTGGGGCCTAATGTTATCCAATGGGGGATACGGGGCCTCCGGTTGGTGGCTGCTGACGAGCAGGCCACTGGGTTGTGGGAGCAAAGCTCCTGGACTTAAGCTCAGGGCAAATGGGGGTTTAGGCCAGCATAAAAGATGCACACTCAGCGGCACTGGGGTGGCCGGGTGCAGAGTGCTGTTTTGGCGTCGGGAGCCCTGTAGCTTTCAATGGGGAGTCTCCGGTTTGCAAAAGCACTGCAGGCTCGGGGACGAAGGTCTTCTGGGTGCGACCACCACTTGGAGAGGTATGTTGGGATGCTGGGGGTTGGTTAGGCATCGTTGGTTGGGCCACCATAGGCCGTGGGGCGTCGGGTGCAGGGGTGCCTTTTAGGGTCGGATCTTCTTACCAGCTCCTGGTCGCGGTTGGGGGGACCTTCTGGTTTGAGGCTGCAGTCATCGGCTGGAGGCTTGAGGCAGGTCAGGGGTCACTGGATATCGGCTCAGGGTCGCCGGGGAGACCTCCTCTTGGTGTTGGGCCACTCGAACTCGGGTCGTGGGCGTCGTGTGCAGGATGGTGCAGACCCGGTGCAGACCCGCGGATCTTTGCGGAGCTGGAGTCTGTTGTTGAACAAATCTGGTGTTCACGGGAGACAGAGTCTTTGGGATGGAAGGCAGGCAGGTCCTCTGGGTTTCTCGAAGTTGCTGGCTGCAGGACACACCGGGATTTCGCTGGAGCAAGTACGAGGTGGGGACAGGCCGGTAGGGCTGGGGCCAAGTCAGTGGGCGTCCTCCTCTTGTTAGCTTCGGCACGGCTGTTCGGTCCTTCTTCTTCTCTTCTTCTTCTGGTTTCTTTTCTCCCTACTTGGTTCAGGGCTGCCCCCTAAATACTGTATTTAGGGGGCGTTTTAGGGGTCTCGAGGTCAGTAGCCAATGGGCTACTGACCTTAGGGTGACTACACCCTTGGTGTGCTCACCCCACGTGGGGGAGTGAGCACAATCCCTAATCCTGATTGGGGAGTGCCTGCCATCTGCAAGATGGCGGGCACTGAAGAGTGGGCTTCACCTCGCCTCCTACACCTGAGGGGTGGGGTTGGTAGAGGTGGGCATACCTTCTGGGCTGGCTAATTTTTCCCGCCTGTCTTCCAGCCGAAAAGGAGGGGAGACAGGAAGGGGGCCTGCCCCTGACAGCAGGAGAGGCTGGGGGTCGCATTACAAAGGCTGACAGGGCTTTGAAGCTCCCCTGCCACAGATGGCTCTTCCTGGCCTGGGGGAGGTGTGAACACCTCTGCCCAGGAAAGGCTTTGTTTCTGGGCTCAGGGAGCAAAGGCTCCCACCCTAGGGGTCCAGAAACATGTCTCGTGGTGGCAGGCTGGTGTGTACCAGTCAGGGAACCCACCAGAGGCTGGTCATTTTTCAGGGGGCATCTCTAAAATGCCCTTTAAGTGCATTTTTCATTAAATCCCACACTGGCATCAGTGTGGGTTTAATGTGCTGAGACGTTTGATACCAAACTTCTCAGTTTTCAGTGTAGCCATTATGGTGCTCTGGAGTTCGTAATGGGCAACTCCCAGCACCATATACTCTTAATGGCAGCACTGCACAAACAATGTCTAAGAATGGACTTAGACACTGTAGGGGTACAGGGCTCATGCACCTGTACCCTCACCACTGGTATAGGGCACCCAGCTAGAGGGGTGACTGATCTATGCCAGGGCAGTGGGTTGTAGGCATGGCACACAGGGATGGGTGCCATGTCGACTCTTCACTTTGTTTTGCACCAAAACACGCAGCCTGCAATGGCAGTGTGTGTGTGTAAAGGTACAGGGCCTCTAAGGGTGGCACAATAAGTGCTGTAGCCCTTAGAGGTCTACCCTGGTCACAGTGCCCTGGGTACCTGTGGTACCATTTACCAAGGGCTGACCTGTGGACAGAGATGCCAATTGGGTTTGGGTACAGTTTTGGGGAAAGAACACAGGTCCTGGGAACCTGATTGGCAGGGACCCATGGCACATCACAGTAGTCTGGCAAAAAGTGGGGGAGGGGGGGTTACTGCAACAGAAACCCAGCTTCTCACAGCTGATACTTACTGAATGAAGGCGAAAGGCTCGCTCTCCAATGTTTCATGTGTCCCAGGAGAAGAAGCTGTATGCAGCACTCGCACAACCTTACAATTCCTTGTTTTGCCCCTTTGTCTGAAAAGGGAGGAGGGGCCATCACACGCAGATGGGAGGAGGGAAGAGAGGCCATCACACGCTCTACTGTGTGATGGCTGACCAAAATGCTCTCTGAGTGAAATCGCCAGAAAGAGAGCTGAACACATAAAGGAGGGACTTTTACAGAAATGCACCAATAAGAAGCCAGCATTTCTGAATGCCATAGATAGTAACCCATGGCAATCGGTGGGTTTGCCAAACCCCACAAAAGAGACATAACAGGTCGATCGAAGCTCGACCTAAAAAAGCCTGGCACCCAGACTATAACAGTTTTGTGAGCCCTCTGAACTTAGATGAGCGATCGTCAGCTAAAGACTTAAACAATGTGTGGAAAGGTTTGGAATAGGAGTGGTGCGAAGTGAAAACATTGTTTACGTGTTTTTTTTTATAAAGAGTGTTTTTATTAGTGCATTTTTGGGGGCAAGAATGTGTATCGAGTGTACTTTTATTGTCTGTGTGTGTTTAGTTTATATGTAATGCTACTTGTTATTGAGTACTCACGTATGTTGGCAGAACGTATGTTGGGAGACAAGAATTCTACACCCATGCCCTTAACCACCAATACTAGCATTTTACAAGCAATCCTGGCATATAATCCCTCAGTCTGGGCAGTAGTAATGATTTCATGTATTGCACTCTGCACCAGGTCTGCTTGCTTGTCAGAGATAATCTTGACTTGTTTCTGCAGTGCTGAAAAGTTGGCTTATGTTATGTGTGACACTTTCAGTTAGTCCATGCTTTTGAGCTAGCCGCACAATGCCTTCTGGGAATTATAGTTTTCCTTTTCTCCTTAATAAACATGGGCTTTCATGGCGCAGCATGCAAAGCGCTGTTTGCTGATAAGCCAGAAATTGCTGCAGATTTAGCACTTGGCACGAGGGCATTGATCTGATATATAAATGATTGCACCACAGCTTTACCAAACTTTCAGAGGTAGCTTATGGAAAGGCAGTCACTTATGTGATAGAATACAAATTATTTGTAAGATATATATAGTCTCATTAAACACAAGTATTGTAATTGCATTTATATAGCGCTTCTTACCCCTGATGAGGCATTAATGCACTTTACTGTGAGTCGTACCCTAATCTGGAACCCAAGATTAGTGGTTAATCCAGTGGTTAAATGTGTGCTATGGCGATTGGTCATGTGCGATTGCACCACCGTAAAATGCTAAGACCTGTATTTCTGAAATTGTTTTTGCGATCTTCGCTGAGCTTTTGCAATTAATGTTTAATCCCCCACCCCCTTGAATGAAATGTTTGGCTGTTGAATTTTTAGCTTTCTAAAAAGTTTCTTAATCATATATTGATGTTTTAGCACAAACCAAGTTTTAAGATGTTAATGTCTCTTATGACTCTTATGACTTCAAGAATTTATGGCTTCTCTGAAGATATTGATATTTTATGTCTTCCACTATAATTGAAATTGTTCTGTGTATTTTGTATTCTTTAGTGGACACCAGTTAGGTGTCATCATTAATAGCGGCTATGTAGTTTCAGGTGAATGGTTGGTGAGAGAGGCTGGGGGAGATTAGTTAATGTTAGGTTGCAAGGATAGGGTTTTAAAGCAGTAGATGCTGTCGGGAGCGGGAACTACAAAAATATCTACTTGTTGATGGGACAGGTTGCTTCATAAATCTACTTGTCCTGTAAAAAAGTCTACTTGTCCCTTTGGTGCCATGTACTGCGGCCACAAATTATGACAGCAATCTCATTACATAGGAGCTCTTAAAATAGCCTCTCTTATTATACCAGGGCTAATACCATAGTAGGGCTTGAATGCTAGCAATTTTCTCATTTTCCCACCTTTTTGCAGATCTACATACTGGGGCTGGAGGTAGCAGTAAGCAGTTCCAGGGTTGGAATGCCCTTTTGAGTCTGTGCAAACCTACTAACTTTCATTTTTTTAAGGGTTTTTCACCAGTTCTTCACTGGTCTTTTCCCATACCGAGAAAGGTTGAAAATTTACTCTGACGAGGGTCAAGAGAAAAACTTCATTCTGGGTTGGGAAAAAAGTGGTTGGAGAGAAAGTGAACTTGTCAACGCTCAACAGATTTTCGCATGAGCAAACCTACACATGGATATTTGCTTGTGCTAAAATACAGTTCACAAATATTTTCTAGGAGTACGATTTCCTGGTCTACTCATCTAAATTCTTGTGAATTCATGAAAAACGTAAACCTGCACTAATGCAAAGACATACCATGGGTGCACATTTGTGACTTTCTTTAAGATTTGGGCCCCTAATTAGGTCTCGCGTTAACTGAGATCTTTTGTTTTTATTAAAATTCTATCTCTCTCTATCCATCTATCGACTGGCTTCATTATGAATGATCGCAATCTGCTCTTTCACAAGGAGCATATCAGCACAGAAAGTATTTTTGTTCAGTGTCAGGAACTGCTATGGCAATGTGTGCTTTTTGAGACTGTTAGAAATGGGGTTCTCTTGTTGGCAGTGGTATTCATCCTGTCCAAGTAGGCACCCCTCCTTCTAGTCAGGGTAAGGAAGTTACACACCCAAGATAACCCCTACTCACCCCCTTTGTAGCTTTGCACGAGCAGTCATGCCTATCTCAGAGGCACTGTGTAAAGTATTTGTTCATAACACACACAGTAACACAGTGAAAACACTACAAATGAACACCACACCAGTTTAGAAAAATAAAGTATCTTTATGTAAACCAACCAAGACCAAAATGACAAAAACCCAACATACAGAACTCAAAGTTGCCTGTCCGAGACTGGTCGGACCTAGGGCCAGAAATGGTGGCCAAATTCACATACACCAGCACCCACCTTACCCCATCCACAACCAGATTAACACACTCAAAGCACATGTACTCTACTCATTTACTACAAAGCAACCCTAGACAAAGTACAATGTGGTAGCACCCACTACAAAACCCCAGAAACCACACCTATACTCCCTTCTATCCCAGCTACCACATATTTGCACCATCACTTACAAACAATACACAACTCTATCTTATACCACTGACCAATCCACTCATCAGTAACAGAACCCAATTCCACACCATACTTAACTATATCCCATCCAGACACACAGTCCCTGCTCTAATTATGCCTAACAGACCCCTTTTTGTCACTAACAAACTTATACTCAGCCTTCCATCTTTTCAGCCACCAACACCCTACTCTTCTTTCTCCTGCAATAACACAACTGCACAACACTTACACTCCACTGCACCACACATATTGCCTCTTTCAGCAATCAAATCTAACACACTTAACTCTAGTTCATCCCCTCTTACACACAAGATAGACTGTGGCCCGATTAGGGTCACTCGGGTCACTCACGACCACCTCGCAGCCTTCCATATAACCCTGGGCATAGTACTACGCTACGCTCACAGAGCATTCATAGTTTGGGCTACTACGCAAAATGCACGTAGCACAGTGCAAAAACACGTAGCGTAGCAGCAAAATCAACAACACCCACAAATGCTTTGATAAAGCAATTTTACATGCTAAAAAGCATATAACCAATTCACAAAAGTGAACTTTGAGAATGAAAATGTTAGGCAATGAGAGAGGTGATGATTTTGGGGTCCCCCCTAACCTAGGGGGAGGACCAAGCAGATGCCTTGAACACAAAGAGCATATCGTGCTGAACGATTCAGTGGTGGTCCCTTCCTCCTAGGACCACCCCAAGCACAGTTATGGGCAAAAATACAATCCCAACCAAAGGCCCTGCAAAGCATTATGGGACGAGATTAGCAGTGGGCAGTGAATATTATAGTGTCCAATATCAAAATAATTCTACAAAGAGCTGCAGTTCAACTAGTCGTTACTAGATGTCCCTCACGAGTCAAATGCAAAAGCATTGAAATTATTAAAACAAGCTGCAGTTCCACTAGTCGTTACTAGATGTCCCTCACAAGTCAAATGCAAAAGCATAGAAACCCTTTCATGAAGCTGCAGTTCCACTAGTCATTACTAGGTGTCCCTCACGAGTCAAATGCAAAAGCATTGAAACCCTGAGCTGAGAGCTAATACTATAAATTCTACAAAGAGCTGAACTGCAGCTTCATGAAAGGGTTTCAATGCTTTTGCATTTGACTCGTGAGGGACATCTAGTAACGACTAGTGGAACTGCAGCTTGATGTAATAATTTCAATGCTTTTGCATTTGACTCGTGAGGACACCTAGTAACGACGAGTTGAACTGCAGCTCTTTGTAGAATTATTTTGATATTGGATACTATAATATTCACTGCCCACTGCTAATCTCGTCCCATAATGCTTTGCAGGGCCTTTGGTTGGGATTATATTTTTGCCCATAACTGTGCTTGGGGTGGTCCTAAGAGGATGGGACCACCACCGAATCGTTCAGCAAGATGTGCTCTTTGTTTTCAAGGTATCTGCTTGGTTTTCTCCCTAGGTTAGGGAGGATCTCAAAATCATCACCTCTCTCACTGCTTGATAAATTTTTATTTTCACTTTTGTTAAATGACTATATGCATTTTAGCATGTAAAGACAGAGATTCTTGTTATTTACCAAAAGTATATGAGGTCTCTGTTTTATTAAGTGGGAAGCGTTGCGGTCTGCGTAGTAGTACTCTGCCAACTACGCCCACCCTTAATCACTTTTGCTTTAAAATGACTTCTGTTATCATTCAAGATCAATCGGGGTAAGCCGAAAGCACCTTTGCAGTCGTAATGGCTGTATTGTCTTTAGTGGGGTATGCCTCAACCCATTTACTGAATGCACATACAACCACCAAAACATACTACAAAATATTGCATCTTTCTAGCTCTATATAGTCCATCTGGAGGACTTCAAAAGGGAAAGAGGGTGGTGCAAAGTTACCAGGCGGTGTTGGGGTACCTTTTCCAGGACTGTGCATCATGCACACCATACAGTACTTCACTAAATGTGCAGCTGTCTTAGGAATATTATCATTCTGCCATACAGGGTCTAACAACTTGCAAATACCCCTTAGCACTAATATGAGCTGGGCCGTGGGCCATCGTAACCACAGGGAGAACATATGCATCGGGCAACATCCATCATTTCTTCCATGACTTATCAATCCAACATCCCTCATCGTTCAATTGTGCTGTACTTTCCTGCCACACTGCTATTTCTTCTACTGTGGCTTCACATTGTATGTCTTTTACATTCTCAAGGGTGTCCTCGAACATGGCAATCTTAGGCACCCACCTAGCCGGACCTGCTACGAACATTCTTTTCATCTTTGTCCAGGCCCTTTCCTTAGCTATCTGATCTGCAAAAGCATTCCCCCTTCCTACATCATCAGTGACCTTCTGGTGGGTGCTAGACTTCACTATGGGCAATTTCTTGGGGAGTGTCAAAGCAGATAAAAGCCTCAATATGAGGTGTCTGTGCTGGATTTTGGTGCCATGGGAAGTAAAATCCTCACTCAGCCCAGAATCGCCCAAAATGCAGCGACCCCAAAGGGATCCTGGCTGTCAGTTTATATATTGACAACCAGTCCCTTACTCAAGTCACAAGCTCGAATAAGGGCAACAAGCTCAGCAGCTTGAGCCGACTGATAAGGAACTCATGATGTCTCTACTACTGTACGCAGTGTAGTAATAGCATAAGCCGCAGTTGTAATACCATCTGGTAAGTTTAAACAAGAGTCATCGACATAAAGTTCCCCTTGTGGGTCAGATAAGGGAACATCAGTCAGGTCTACCCGTCCTTTCGTCTCTTCTTCCGTCCGGAAGACACAGTCATGTTTGTCGACTCCTTCACTCTCGAAAGGGAGGGGTAGTAACGTGGCTGAATTCAGAGTAGCACATCTTTTAATCGTAATATATTTGGCAAACAATGTCAATTCATAGCCAGTAAGACGTGCACTGGTGAGGTGCTGTGTCTTTGTCTTATTCAGTATCCAGTACGAGTCCAGCCGATTGTCTGATCGAAGTGGCCACGGCCACGACCGCTCTTAGGCCCCTCGGAAGGGCTCTCACAACTGGATCAAGGACAGCAGAGAAATAAGCACACGGCCGTTGCTTATCTCCAAATTTTTGTGTTAGGACAGAAAGTGCGCAACCAGCCATCTCATGCACGTACAGCACAAATGGTTTACCTTAATTGGGGGTGCCAAGTACTGGAGCTGAACAAAGTGCAGTTTTCAATTGCACTTGCTGGCATTCAGGCGTCCAAGGCAAAGGCTCATGCACTTCTTTCGTTGTTAAGGAAAGCAAGGGTTTAATTAGTAGAGAGTAGTTAGGTATCCACTGCCGACAGTAGGAATTGATAGCTATAAAAGCGCGCACATCTTTCTGAGTCTGTGGAATGGGCATTTTAACAATGGTACTGATGCGCTCAGGGGTTAACCTCCTACCCTCCTTTGACAGTAGGTGACCTTAGTAGGTGACCTCCTGTCGACAATACTGAAATTTAGAAAGAGAAACTTTATAACCATGCTGAGCTAAATGTAGCAATAACTTAACTGTGCTGTCTTGACTACCTTGTTCGGTATCGGAAGCAATTAGGAGATCGTCAACATACGGCACCAATACATTACCTGCGGGAAGCAAAAGGGAATCCAATTGACCTTTTAATGCTTGGCTATAAATACTCAGACTCTCTGTATAGCCCTGAGGAGCTCAACAGAACCTAAAGCTCCTACCAGCTATGGTGAACCCAAACAGATATCTACTATCTGGATGAATAGGAATACTGAAGAACTCTTTTTTCAAATCAATAACAGAAAAGAGTGTAGCTGTGGAAGGAATCATTGTCAAAAGTGGAGTAATATCCGGACCACTGGAAACTGAGGTACCACTATTTTATTCACTTTGCGCAAATCAATCACAAAATGGTAAACATCTTCATGATCATCAGGAGAACCGGAGGGTGCCCTCTTAAGAATCGGAAGAATGGGACTATTACAAATATTAGAAGACGTCCCCTCAACTACACCTTTGCATATTAAATCATGAATAATCTGTAAAAGGTCCTGTTCTCTCGCCTGGGTATTTTATACTGAGGAATACGAGGCAAAACAGCATTATCTTTAACCTGAATCAAAACCGGGGGTTTATGTATCAGTCCCACATCCGTATCACCTGTTGCCCATAGAGTAGATGGTACATCAGCAAATTCAGTGGGAAGAGGGTAAGACAGAAACTGTTTAGTACTCACACTTGGGCCCATCATCATATAGATACCTTCTGGGGAGCAATAAATAGTAGCATGCAATTTCTTCAACAAGTCCATACCCATCAAATTCTCACCACAATTGGATGTCAACAAAAATAGAGAATCCACAGTAAAGGGACCAATAGTTAATGCAAGGAGTCATGAAATGGGGCTCACAACCGGTACACCTGAAAAACCTACCGAAATATTATTATGGCCAGACAGAGCCGCCCCAGGGACCATATTTCGAGAAACAGAACTTTTTGTCGCACCTGTATCCACCAAAAATTCCTTAGTCGAACCTTGCAATTCCGCTGTAACATAAGGACCACGCTGATCTACAGGTATCAGAACTGTTCCCCCACTCTGTTCCTGGCTGTCCTAGCTGTCCTAGCTGTAAGACATCCCTGTTGCTTCATCCATATCATAGTCATCATGGTATTACTGCCCATCGCGAGGGTCATCAAAGTAATTAGTTTCAGAGCGACCCTGTGAGGCTGTAGCGTTCTGAACCCTATCAGGCCCACCAGCTCCACGACCCCGCCCACGAGACCCTTGTCCTCTAGGGACCGCCACATTCTGCAAAAGCACAGGACACTCACTACACCAGTGACCCTCCTCCTTACAATATGCAGACTGATTCGGCCGCACAGGCGTCATATTCGGTTGCCTGCTAGTACGTGGAAGCTGTCGGGCAGGACCACCACGACCTCTACCATTCACTCTAAATGCCTGTTGCAACAATTCCTTCGTCTTCAAATCCTTATGCCTTTTCTCCGTCCTCTCTTTCTCCTCTTGGTCTCGATGTTCATAATATTGAGCCATATTCAAAATAACAGAAGGGGAAGAGGTGGACCAGGTACTTTCAGATGCCTGTAAACGAGTCGCAATTTCAGGAAGCAAATTAGAAACAAACCTATTAACAAACAACTGAACACCTCCCTCAGTAGACAGATCCTGCCCACTGTAATCCAAAAATGTATCTTCGAACGGAGTGAAAAACTCGGACACACTTTCTTTCTTCTTTTGGCAACAAGCCGTCAACTTGTCCCAATCTACTTTCCTCGGCGGAATAAGAGAATGCATATATGTAATAATGCGGCCTGGCAAGGCAAGAATCTCGGCTCGGGCTTATCACCTGGATTTCTTTCCTGATCCCATGCTTTGATTTGATCTCATGTACCACCCAACTCCGCAACATGATCTTGAGTATGAGCCTGCCTCCAAATATCAACCGGAACAAGAAGACCAAAAAACATTTCAATATCAGCAAGAGTCATTACCGTCGAAGAGGCGGCTTCCGTCAGTTCCTTATAATAAGCAGTAGGATTTTTTCTAGGATCGGGCAAATGAGTCGTAAGAGATAAAACCTCACTTCTCTTCCACGGAGTATAAACCCATTGTTCTTGGAAACGGGCCGCTACACCCGCTCGAGTAACATTACCACGCTTGTCCGTTAACTCTGGTATCTCTGGGTGATATATAGGATGAACATCTCTCATCGGAAACTGAGATCCCGTAGTAGGACTCTTGTCATGCAACCTGCCTCTATACGCAACCAACGTGGTAATGTTCCCAAAAACTTGGGCTGGGTCCAAACCACTGGCCTACACGCGATCCCTAATATCGAATAAGATTTGTGGCGCTTCGCTCCCAAAATGTTGCTGCCAAAGGCCAATCAACGTAGAGGACATATGTTTAAGAGCATGCTGTTGTACAAAGGGCTCATAATCTTTCATCATGCCCCAAACATCCTCCACACTGTAAATGGGATTACGACCCCACAGCGCAGCCTGATTAGCTACTACCTGCTTCTCCTCATCCCCCACCGCAGATCGCACAAAAGGGCCCATACGCTCCTTAAATTTTGCTAAATCTCTATCCTCAAATCCACGTGTTGATGTCCCAGCACCCAATAATGCTGGGAGATGAACTATTAAAGACGGAGAAGCAACAGAAGCATCGGGTAGGATAGTCGCAGACGGGTGCGCCGGGGGACAGAGAGATGGAGATAGGGATACCGAAACAATAGGTGTGCTTGGTCTACTAACAGTAACAGTCGCCACAGACGGTAAAGTTAAAAACGGAGGAGGAGGAGCCGAAGCGCCAGCCTTCGAGACAGCAGCAATAGATACAGGGACAGTGGGAGCAGCTGTAACAGGCCGCTGTAATGGCACAGGGCCAGTGGGATATATCCTTTGCGGGGCATGCGGGTGTCGGGTGTCCAACAATTCTTCCTCAAAAGTATCAGTTTCCTCCTGAACCAAATACGATTTATCAACATGCAATCGAAACCTCCTATCCTCACATTCAATTCCCTTCTCCTGTTTCTCTCTATCATATGCTACAGCTTTCTGAGTCAGTGTCTGCATCTTCCCTTTCCATGCATCTTTTTCCGACTTCAATCGTCTCTGCCTAGCTGCCTTCTGCCACGTTCTGAGAGAGTCAAACATAGATTGTCTACTTCGTTTCTTAAACAACTGCTCCTGTAAATACCCAATCTTTTGTTCATCAAAAGTGCCCGTCAACGGCCACTGCAACTCGGCATTGTCCCTTTTATATTTGTGCCATAATGCACTAAACATATTAGGGCCAAAATCATGCTTCACATACATATCAAAATTAGGAGTGCCTTCTGGAGGCGCCGGCTGAGCTTCTTCCAATCGAGCATCTGCAGAACAACAACGGCAGCACAAAGAAAACAGCTTACTGATACCAGACATCCTCAAAAGAAAACAAGTTCACTATTTATGCCTGGCAAAGCAATTGCAAATGCTTTTATCAAAACCGTCCTCAGACCGCACCAAACTCAAACCACAATGGTACCATATCCACAAAGAACCAAAACAAACTCATCTGATATAAGTAGCACAAACTAACCGATTCTCCACTGCCGACTCTTCAGACCAACCGGTCAGATCCAAGGGTTTCGCCGTTTAGGACTCCAGTAGGGATGACCACAGGGCGAGGCACGGTCCAGCAGGATGGAAGGGGCAGCTGCGAGCAATCATTGCTCCTCATATAGGTATCCCTGAACCATCAGTCTGACCCGACGATGACCTCGACCTCCCCCCTGTTCGCGGAAGGGGATGGGTCACTCACCCGAAGGAGTCCCTGTTCAGGCGCCAACTGAAGGAAGTGGCCCTATTAGGGTCACCCGGGTCACTCACGATCACCTCTCAGCCTTCCATACCAAATGAAGAGTCGGTCAGACAGTGTAGTGTAGTTCCTATTTCCCTAATAGGCTCTGCGCATTGGAATAATATAACCTATAGGTTTGACATAGGACTAAGGTCGGTATGTCCCTATCGAGTATATTAAACTTAATTACTTGTGCCAGCTAGCTCAGAGGCCACTAGAAACTCCTTGAATAACAAGAAGGGAGTAGTTTCTGGCAACCGAAAAACATGACAACTTTTGTTTCCCTTTAGAAGCGGAACATGTCTCAGAATCGTGGAAATAATAGATAACAGTTTCACTCAGTCAATCGTGCATGCTTCGTTTCTACAGAGTTACACAGAAAGGAAAGACGGGCGTTTCAATAAAAAGGGTTTTATTGAACAGTTGTGTTTCTCGTGTAAGAGATATGTGCTGTTACGATCACAAGACAGTATGCAAGATAAATAATGTACAGCGTAAGCAGTAGAAATAAATAATACTGCGCTAGCATTATCTTTTAGCATATATTCACATACATAAATAACATGAGCTAAGAATGCGAGTACTCATAAGATGCGTCTCTAATCTAGTTCTACCCCAGTGTACCTAACCTAGTCTAGGTGTAGGGAAAGGTAGAAGTAGGTGGAGTATTCTCGAGTCTGGTATACTAAGAGTATGTTAAGTATAGTATGCCAAGTATGGTATGCCAAGAGTTCCTCTAGGTTCTAGTCAGCTCCATACCTTGAGAATGAGAGAGGTGGGAATCTCTTGCCGGATCTGGAACTCTAACACCCTGCGAAGGGAGTCAGAACACTGGAAGCTGGATTTGTCTGCGTGCAGGAATGACAGCGTCTTCTCAGTGCGTCAGGCCGGGATACGGGCTCCTCTGAAGTCGAGATCTCCTCTAACTTGCTTGGGCAAGGGAAGGTATATTTATACGTGGTAGGTGTCTAGGAATGTTAGCATTGACGTGAAGTCGGACAGAGGAAGACGTCAGGAATGAACCCTTAAGGTATAACGGTTCATACATAATAAATGAGTTCTTGGAGAAATCAATAGTCCTGTGCTAGGGGAACTCCCGAAGCTTAAGGGTCTGGTTTCTAAGAACTCGTTGTGACGTTAGGGTGGACGGATGTCGGTGACCATGCCTGTATTTGGAGTGCACGGTTAATGCCTAAATAAGGACAAGGATTCTATGCCTATATAAGGGCAATGCGAATTGTGCCTATATAAGGACATGATTCAGGAAAACCTATATACGGACACCTAAAGCGGAATACAACACCCACTCCACTTTCGATTGAACGATAATACTAAATGCTAAACATTTAAATGCTAAACATAAAATTGAGTACCACATGTTGCTAAAAACATTTCTAAAAGCATTTTAAAAGAAGCTCAAAACTGTTGAAATGCAATAGGTACTGTACATTTAAAGCATCGTTTTCATTCTAAGCATATAATGGAAGTAAAATGCAACGTGAATGAAACAGAAATGGTCGATAAGTTCTCAAAATCAAAGCCATTGCATATCATGGAATTAAAAAATGAAATTTTTAGACAAGTAAGGTGACAATGTGTCCCTGGAAGTATTCAAACAAGTCCGTTTTATAGGACTAGTTCTACTGTAAGCAGATTGTTCTTTTGCCATGTCATTTCAAAGATTAAAAAGAAAAAGTTCAATTTCTGGGAAAAGTTCCAAGTTTTGAAAATATGAAGGCCAAATTTCATTGTTGCCCTGGTACACTGTGAGCCGAATCAAAGTCAGTGTATGGGTCTGGCGTAAACATTAGATCATCTATTTCCATAGCCAAAATATCGTCCACCGAAGTTGGTGACATTTGGAACACCTCGCTCAGAAGGTTAATTGCACAGAGATGAGAAACATCGCCTTCAGCAGAAGATGCAATGTTCGTGTCCGTTGTTACCTGTGTGCCCGTTGATCCATCTCGTACCTCAGCAGCAGCCGGAAGCATCTGTGAGATCTCAATGAATGCCGCCATCAGGATTGGAAGCCTCTGGGGACAACACACAGCATGGGCCGTTATCGGGTCCAGCAGAGTATCGATATCCGTTTGCATGACTGATGGGAGTGTTAGACAGGTGTCTAGCACGCATTCTTCACCGCAAAACAGGCAGCGTAGAACAGGTAAGATGCAATCTTGCCAGATTGGTCTGAATGACAGGAACCACGTTGTATTAAGTTCCCGTAGATGAGGCATGCCCAAAAGCTGTACTATTCGCCCACGGCATTTCCGTTCAAGGAGGGCTCTCTCCACATCGCTCGGAGTGATGTTGGCGAAGAGGCTTGCCATAGTGTAGTAGGAGGAATAGGAACAGAATTCCTGCAACAAGTGCTAGAATAAACGGCACACCACCAAACACCGAATGTGCGAAGTTTGGGATGATTCCGAGGACAGCCTGCTAATAGTCCGGAACAGATGGTCTTAAATACATGTACAATTCCGCTTGTATCAGACATGTTAAAGATACGTCCTATCATTTCTACGAAATGTATAGGGCAGTTTGTACGAATTAAAGCTTGTATCTCAGCCGAAGTCCTTGCAACTTGTAGATCATAGGTTTCTTTGGCCGAGGTCAAAGGCACTGATTGTTGTATAAGCATGGCTTTCATTCTGCTTAAAGTATCAAATCGTATAAAAGAGACATTCAACGAAGGCCATAGAGGCGACTCCCTGACTGTGTCTATTGGGGTAAACAATACTTGCATACAGCAAGTGACCCTGGAGGTGACCGTTACTAGATATGGGATGCCTGGCAACATGCCACAGCAACTCTGATCATTCAACATGAGGTAACTCCCATTAGAAAGTTGTCCAAACGTTGGATTAATCACAGCAGCTGGTGTACCCTGCTGCTGGCAGGACAAATTTGCCACAGAACCATTACAAGCCCCGTGTAAAGAAATGTCCTGACAAATCAGTGAACCGCTTAGTGCACTTTCACAGTGTGTACCGCTCAGAAACACTTCACGATCCCCACTCCAACATCTATATGTGTAAGGTAAATTCCAGGATGTCTTAATGTATTCTTTACCCAACCTTCATATTTGCCTGCTTGCATCTGTTTAAGGCAATACTGAAACTGAAAAGTAGTCACAGGTAGACTAATTTTGCCATGAATAAGCTATTCTGTAGCTGGTTTTTCTGCCACTGTGAATGGTAATTTTTCAAGTTTTTCAATGCTCAGTACTGTATACTTTGCTCCCCTTTGTGCCAGTTCGATCTGTTTATCAGTTAGATTGTATTCTGCAAACAGAGCCGTCGTGTTGATAAAACGCCAAGGCACATAGCCCGCACGCAAAGATTGCAGCGTCCAGCTTAATAACATAATAGAACGTAACTGAGACTGGCCTTGCTGTAACATGGCTAAATCTTGTTCCAGTATGTCGATAGCAGAGGATAAAATACTGTCCAATGAATAAATTCTGGAGGACAAAGTTGTTAAACCATTGTCGACCACAGAGAGAGTTTTCTCTAAATTAATACGATCAAGTTCACGTATTCGTTCTGCGGCCTCCATCTGTGACACCTTCCATGCTTCATTATAAGCAGCATAAATGCCGGCATATATGAAACGTTTCTGACGCGGTATTCTTGGTCCAAGCAAGAATTTCCTAAGGTCTGCGTCTTCTTTAAGTAAAGATAAGTGTTGTTTCACATCCTTAAGTGTAGATTTCTGCAGCCAATCGAGGCATAATTTTCCTACACTGTAGTTTGTTACTACCCCCGGATGCTGTCTTTGGACGTATCGTGGGTCTGGCCTATGAATAGTAAACCCCTGTGTTTTATTCAGGAATCTCTCTTGACAGTTGTTTGTGTCTGTGGGCCAGATCAACCATTTTCTCCAATCAGGATTCGTTCTGTTGAGTTGTAGTATGGTGTCAACTGTAACCGCTGCCTGTGTATTGTTATCACTTGCAGGTGTTGGTACAGAAGGATTTTTCATGTCTTTGATCTTGGCTAAACCAAGGCAAGACGTTTGTTGTACTGTGTCATTTAAAAACATTATTTGCTGAGGGACGATACAGGCTCTAAACAAAGTTTCTATCCCCTGCACTTGCCAATCTTTAGTACCCCAGACAGATTTTGTGTCTATTGTCTCTTTCCATAAGTCAAAACCATGTCTAGACAGTTGGGCAATAAATGCTGCAGAGTAAATCTGTTTTGTATTAGTTAACATAATTTTCAGTCCTGTTTTGTTTACATTTTTATTGTAAAATGTTTCTGGATCAGATGTATTGTATCCTGAAAAATATGGAAACTTTTTAGCAATTGTTTTTGAACTACCTTTTGGTGGTGTAGGACAATGCTCCCATTGGTTAAACATAAACACATTTCTAGGTGTTGCAGATTTATGCAAGAAATGATGACCATAGTGGTTATAGCAATACAGCTGTTCATAGTCTGATGAACCCTCTAAATATTCATTATTAGAAAATGCAGCAGTCTTTTCTAGGTCAAACATCATGTCATTTACAGTTTCAAAGTCCCAATCATCAGAAAATGTACTGGATGCAACAAAATCACTTAGTGAGATCTTAAATAAATGTGGAATGTTCAAATGTTCCGTCGGGCCAAAAATATCGAAATCTGTTTTGTCCACACTATACCATCCTGTATAGGAACGGCTGTGATGTTCACTGCAGACAAGTCTCTTGTTTCACGATGGGATGATTTGTGAGGTTTTAAAAGTAAGTTCACTTCTTTTCTTTCAAAGTCCAAATGGATGTATCTGCCATTTATAAGCACGCTCATAGTCATAACCAAAGCTAGCCAAAGCAGGAAGAAAAATATTCCAGAAATAACCCAAAGTTCAATCCATGGTGAAACCAGATAAGTCTTTTTCAAAAAATTTAAAAAGTCTTGTACTTGCTGTTTAAAAGTTTTTGATGCTGGCGACGTCTCGGGCTCACTCAGATCCTCAGAAAACGTATCAAAGTTAATGAAATAGCCAGAAGCAGTTCTGTCAATTGTTGGAATTGCATCAGGATTTGTAGAAATCGCTGGAACCAGTTGATCACTTGTTACATTGGTGTAGACAGGTGTATTTGGACGAACTGTTACTTGAGTTTCAAGAGGGAAGAGTTCCATAGCATTGTTGCTCAGTCCTTCATCTGTTACTGCTGAATTCTCGATGGTTATCAGTCTTTCAGTCTGAACCTCTTGGATGGTAGCGAGAGGAGTGTGTCTGCTACTAGGTCGGAGTCCACGAGGCCTACTATTTAGTATTGGCCACATACTGTGGTTTGATGAGGTCGATGGACACAAATCTTTTCTTCTTTTTTCCAGCAAGGGGCGGCAGAAGTACTGTTCTCGTTCCGTGTATGGCCAGGACAGGTACTGGTTGTCTGTAAGAAGGTCCAAATTCCTTCTTGTCCGCAATTTTCTCTCTGACAAGATCCCCAACTTTTGGAATCCAGACAGGACTTGCTGGGACCAGTGGTTTTTCCCCAGTGGTGGTTGGCTGCAGGAATACGTTGCTTTGCTTCGATCTTAGTTCATTTAGGTCCTGTAAAACAGCCAAACGATCTTTGATATCAAAGGGTTTATTTTCCACCACTGTGCCTCTTCATTCTAGATCGGGCACCCACATTCTTGTCCCAAATAGGACCTCATATGGAGTGACCCCCCCTAGAGAACTTCTTGGCAAATTGTTTAATGAGCGATGGACCCCATAAAGATGTTTGACCCACCCATTACCCGAACCTAATACCCTAGCTGTTATAGACGGCTTTATGTCCCGGTTTTTCCTTTCCACAACAGAATTTCCCTCAGGAAGAAACGGAGAGGAGTACCGCAATGCAATGCCCAGACTGGCCATGGCGTCTTTGTAAGCCCGAGAGCTAAACGCAGGGCCCTGGTCAGAATATAGCGTGCCTATTGCGTATGTGCCGATAAAGACTCGCAAATCTTTTATAACAGTTCGAGCGTCAGCCGAGCGCTGAGGCCATATCCATAGGAACCTAGAGCAAGAATCCACTGCGACCATGATATATTTATAGTTACCGTCCCTTTGCAGGGGACCACAGTGGTCCAGGTAAACACAAGCTAATAGTTTGTCTGAAATTAACAGGGGTGTCTGCGCAGGACGTTTCACTGTGGAGACTTTCATCTGTTGGCATATTTCACATTCCAGAACATAGTTCTTGGTCTGTTTCCTAATGCCAGGCCACCAATACCTTTGTTTAAGTAAAGATATTGTTGCAGAAATACCTGCATGGGCAGAGGTTATCCCTTCGTGTGCTGCTAGGATTAGTCCTAATCTGCGTTCCTTGTTTGGAATTACCCTATCCCCCACTCCAGGGATTCGAGCAAAAGGAATGTTGTTCGCATCAATTACATAAGAGTACTTGAGTGGAAACTTTTTTGGTAACGCTGCACCACTGCCTTTGCTCGTAGCATTGACAGCCAACACTATCTCACTGTCTATTCTCGTTTTTGAACGAGTGATCGCAGCTACGGAAGCCGTCTGAACAGCCCCCTTTGCGGCTTCGTCAGCCAATGAATTCCCTGCAACGTGAACGCCATAACGTTGATGACTCAGTGTATGGATCACGTGAGCCTTTGGTAGTTCGTTTTTTAACTGAACTACTTGTTCCCAAAGCGTTTTATGCTTTATTGTGCCACCTTTTGCATCTTTGAACCCATTTTCAAGCCAAGTTTGTATATATTCATTATACGACTGCACACAGTAGAAAGAATCGCACACTATGAGTGTGGGGAATTCTCGATCTGTACTTTCCAGTGCCAGTTTGAATGCTTGTAGTTCAGCTCGCTGAGCTGTACAATCTCCTAGAGATTGAGTTTTTGTGAACATAGGTCTGAAGTTGCCATCGCGCATGCGACCTTTAACGATTGCGCACGCTGCACTGTAAGCTTGCTTACTTCCTGTTGCGGGTTGTGCGGATCCGTCAGTGTAAATTATGAATTCGTACTGATCGAGAGGCAGAATCTCAGTGGGCAGAGGACATTCATGTTCATATTGCAGGAACGCTTGTGTTTTTAGATCGGGATCAAAAACATATTCAACATCTGTTGCAGCAAGAGAATTAACCCATTGTATCCATCTAGGATGTAATGCTTTAGCATTTGGAATGCTCGCTTTAGTTACCGCCTCTAGAGCCGGTACTGGGGTTACGACAATAATGCGTTTCCCTTGGGCTAGAGCTCTTTCTTTTGCTACAGCGGTTTGAACTGCTGTCAGTATTTTTTCAGTTGAAGTGAAGCGCATTTCTGCTTGTGTATACAAATGTGATTTGTATGCAATTGGTACTTTTTCACCCTCGTTAAATGTTAAGTAGGTGAATCCGCATTGACCCGAAATTATTCGGATCACTAAATTGCGTTGACTTGCGCGTGTTTGTAAGTGATTTGTTGCTAACATGTTAGCTTGGAGTGAACGCAGGATCTCTGTGTGTTCCTGTGTCCAATTTTTGATTGAAAAATCAGGTTTGATTAATGCGTAGAGAGGTTTAACCCTTTCTGCGTAATTTAGAATGTAAGTTCTTCCAAAATTTAGGAAACCCAAGATGGATTGTAAATTTTTCAGCGTTTTAGGAGGTTGAAGCAGCGCACACCTTTCTAAAAAGTTGGCTGCCTAGCTCTTGCCTTCACTTGAAAGCTCATATCCTAAAAAGAGGACATTGAGATGGGCAATTCTGGATTTTTAAAAGTTGAACTTATAGCCCTCAGAGGCGAAGCCCAGTATAATGGTGCTCACCCTGTTCAAGTGTTTTTCCAGGTCTTCGTCTGTCAGATAGATGTCATCGACATATGACAATGCCTCATTATCATAAATTTGTAGTAACTCCGTTACTCTCGCTGAGAATAACCCGGGCTGTTCTTGAACCCTTGTGAGAGTCGACAAAATTGACGCTGGGTCCCCATTATTGAGAAAGCTGTTAAGTACCTGCTTTCAGGTGCTATGTTTTGACAAAAGAAACCATTTGAGATATCCAATGTGGTTTTATATTTTTTACTCACAATGTTATTCATTAATGCTGTACTATGTGCATTTTGCACTGCAAAAGTTTTTGAACACGTGTTTAAGTGTCTGTAATCCAAAACTAGACGATATGTATTGTCTGGTTTGGAGACAGGAAACAAAGGATTGTTCATTGAAGAGGTGCATGTTTCAATCACTCCTTGGTATTCAAGTTGATCTAAGATCTCCCTGACCTGTTTTTAGCTTCTTGCTTTATTGGGTACTGCCTCTGTGCAGTAGGTTCATTTTTAAATATATTTTATGGTGAGGTGAGTCCTCGTCCCATCCTACATGATTTTTATATAATGCTGGGGCCTGGGCAACTGCCCATTTCCTGGCATAAGTATATTTTAGATGAATTGGAATATGGTTAGAGAAGGCAGGCATAATAATGTCCTCGCCATGTGGGCACTCCCTGACAAATTGTGGTGGCCAGTCTTTTTCTGCTAGAAGTATGTCATAGCCCCTTGAAAGTTTTTCCCAAAAGAGTGCTTTCACCTATCTAGGTATGTCTCCCTCCATCCGGAGTGTTATTTCATATAACTTTTGTGAAGTACTAACCCTGGTGTCTACAGTCTCAACTGTGATGTACTCATTCAAGTCCACTATCTCCAGAAATTCCTTCAGGTTCTGGCGAGCTATTGTGACTTCTGCTGCACTGTCCAGCATTGTCTGAGCCCATTCTCCGTTCTTGAGTTGTGTTCTCAGTATCCTCGGCATGTCTGATCTTCAGACCTGCTACCTTCTTTTTTGAGAATTGAGGTCTAGATTTATTTTTCGGAACGTGTTTGTCGTCTTTCGATTTCACGCGTTCTTCTCTATGTTCTGACCGTCCTCTTCTTTCCGATGTCTGTGACGAGATCTGAAAGGTACGAGAGGAACGTGTATCAGTATCTTGATACCTGTCAGGTTTTTTCAAATTATCCCTATTCCTGAGGTTATACCTCCTTTCAGAGGGCTCCATTTGAGGAGACCTACCTCGTAATTGAGAACGTTTCTCGTTTTAATTTTGTTTATTAGTTTCCCACTTCTTTTTAGAAGATGTAGGAGATTGTTTAATAGAGTCCTTCTCAAGACTTTCAGATAGTTTCGGCTTCAATGGTCTTCCACCCAAACTATCTCTGCCTAATTCTGCATAAGATTGTTCTATTATTCTGGGTAGTTCTGTTTGATGTTCTGTAACATCGAATTCCCTTAATCGTTGGCGGATCACCACTGCTGCTGCATCCCCTTTAATATTAGATAATATTATTGTTGAGACCTGGTCGAAAATTTTCAGTAATTTCATACCTAAATTTAGAGCAGGCTCTGCCCCGTATTCGTTTTGAATTTGTTTCAGGACATCAGGTATTACTGCAATTGACGGAATACCATGTGTTTTAGTATAGATGGCAGCAAAGACTGAGCCCCAAGTGGTGCAGTCTTCCAGTTGTGGTGTGATCCCCATCGGTAAACAGATTGTTAGGATTCTGTGTTTCTCATAAGGGCTAGTATTTGGAAATACTGCTTCTATTTGAGTAATTTTTTGAGCTATCCAGAATGGAATTTGCTCACGTTTTGTGGGCATTTTACCCATGACTGCGTATAGAGTCTGTGGTGTAATTTTTAGTGTATTCCCCTGTTGAGGAGTTTGATTTGGAATTGTTAATGGTGGTTGGACTGTGAAAGTCTGCATGACATATTGGACTAATTGTCTGTAAATTTTTGTTAACTCTTGTTAAGTAGTAAGTAGTTCCTCGTCTGACATTATTTCGATGTCAGGATGAGGAGTGTAGCTGGCTAGAATCGGCCATGTTGCTCCTGGTCTACCTAGTGGACCGAGCCTGGTAATGTTTTTGTGATGTTTTAGGGCGCCTTTAAACCAGAGCTGATGCTCCTGGTATGTTAGTGGAATTTCAATATCCTCGAAAGGAATATATTCCTCTGGTAGTTCATCTTCTTTGTAGAAGTGAAACAGTCTTGTTACTGAATTTGATTCAGGAAATATTACCCATGAATAGAATACCTCTGTCTGAAAGGATTTGTGTGCCTCTATCACGAAAACTGCTCTACCGCCTCTTGGTGGTAGGCCATGTTTTATAACTTTTAAAGTGATGGCTCTTCTTAAGTTTGGATGGATGTCTATAACACCCTCCTCAGGTTCATTTAAACCTGTAAAGTTTAAAACTGCTATGGCTGGGTCAGCTGCAGCTCCACCGGTGTTGGTGGCATCGTCCCATGTGGACATTTGTTTTTTGAAAAATGTAGTACAACTTTCAAGAAACAAAAGATAAGGTGCACAATATTTTGGAACACTGTATCCTTCAACGTTGATTAAACCAAACAACTAATATATAGGGTGCTTCCCTATTTAGTTATGGCGGATATTTAACCCTACCCACTCCAGACGTCTTATGGAGTATGTGAGTAGGGGTCTCTGAGAAAAGCACGACTGAGTTACTCAGTATCTAACGTTAAATTACTACCTTACCAAACCGTTGGGCACCATGTAGTGTAGTTCCTATTTCCCTAATAGGCTCTGCGCATTGGAATAATATAACCTATAGGTTTGACATAGGACTAAGGTGGGTATGTCCCTATCGAGTATATTAAACTTAATTACTTGTGCCAGCTAGCTCAGAGGCCACTATAAACTCCTTGAATAACAAGAAGGGAGTAGTTTCTGGCAACCGAAAAACATGACAACTTTTGTTTCCCTTTAGAAGCGGAACATGTCTCAGAATCGTGGAAACAATAGATAACAGTTTCACTCAGTCAATCGTGCATGCTTCGTTTCTACAGAGTTACACAGAAAGGAAAGACGGGCATTTCAATAAAAAGGGTTTTATTGAACAGTCTTGTTTCTCGTGTAAAAGATATGTGCTGTTACGATCACAAGACAGTATGCAAGATAAATAATGTACAGCGTAAGCAGTAGAAATAAATAATACTGTGCTAGCATTATCTTTTAGCATATATTCACATACATAAATAACATGAGCTAAGAATGCGAGTACTCATAAGATGCGTCTCTAATCTAGTTCTACCCCAATGTACCTAACCTAGTCTAGGTGTAGGGAAAGGTAGAAGTAGGTGGAGTATTCTCTAGTCTGGTATACTAAGAGTATGTTAAGTATAGTATGCCAAGTATGGTATGCCAAGAGTCCCTCTAGGTTCTAGTCAGCTCCATACCTTGAGAATGAGAGAGGTGGGAATCTCTTGCCGGATCTGGAACTCTAACACCCTGCGAAGGGAGTCAGAACACTGGAAGCTGGATTTGTCTGCGTGCAGGAATGACAGCGTCTTCTCAGTGCGTCAGGCCGGGATACGGGCTCCTCTGAAGTCGAGGTCTCCTCTAACTTGCTTGGGCAAGGGAAGGTATATTTATACCTGGTAGGTGTCTAGGAATGTTAGCATTGACGTGAAGTCGGACAGAGGAAGACGTCAGGAATGAACCCTTAAGGTATAACGGTTCATACATAATAAATGAGTTCTTGGAGAAATCAATAGTCCTGTGCTAGGGAAACTCCCGAAGATTAAGGGTCTGGTTTCTAAGAACTCGTTGTGACGTTAGGGTGGACGGATGTCAGTGACCATGCCTGTATTTGGAGTGCACGGTTAATGCCTAAATAAGGACAGGGATTCTATGCCTATATAAGGGCAATGCGAATTGTGCCTATATAAGGACATGATTCAGGAAAACCTATATACGGACGCCTAAAGCGGAATACAACAACAGTAGAGAATACAAACCAATATCTGTTTATTGAGGTACACTCAGAGCAGAGCCCAGTCTGTCCAGTCGCTAGGAGTGCTGCAGAGGGACTGACATCAGCAAGCATAAAGATACATTATGTACATTTCAAAACCAATGAAGGCACGCCCACAATGCAATTTTCCAAGCAGATGCAGCTAACAATGAAGTACAGAGGATAAGTTTCGATTCTAAAACCAGGCACACACTATCTACTACTCAAGGTCGCTCTGTCCGTGCCCGCCACTAGAAAAGTGGGAGAAGGCCTCTATCTAGTGGAAAGGTATGCGCTAATAAGGACAGTCCATTCATTAGTGAAGCAAAGCCTAACATTGCAGAAACGAAACATAACGAGGGCCTTTTCTCAGAAACAGCAAGGAATTCGTTACGATTACCACTCAAAATGGCGCCGACATAGAAAATGGCGCTGCAAATGCTAACATACATAGAACAATGCGTAAACATGAATTTTTCTATCTAACACTATTCACAAACACATCCTTACCACCTTTATCTTACAACTTCCACTCACCAACAATACTTTACATACAAATCCTTCTCAGAAAACAAATACATCAGCACCTCCTTTCAGTACTCCTCAAAAACAAAACTAACACACACACCAGCACAACAAAACCTCTCACACACAACACCTCTGTAGGAAGGTAGGCGCCTTCTGCATGGTTACACCCACTTTTTGCCTGGTGCTATGCTGTTTCTGACTAGTCTGACTGGGATCCTGCTAATCAGGACCCCAGTCTCTGTGCTTTCTCTCCTAAATTGGTTATGCTAAGTACTTAGGTACCTCCCAGATTGGATACTGGTGAACCCTTATAAGTCCCTAGTATATGGTTCTGAGGTACCCAGGGCATAGGTACACCAGGGGTCCTCCATGGGCTGAAGCATGTATTATAACACACACGGGAGACCACTCAAACTGTAACTACAGGCCTGCCATTGCAGCCTGTGTAAGCTGGTGTTGGCACCACTTACGAAAGATATAGGTTTCCCTATATCTAAGGTCAATGCACTTAAATCCTATAAGTCACCCCTGAAGCAGGCCTTTCAATCCTGAAGGCAGGGTGCTCGGTTCTAAGTGGGAGGGTGCACCTGCATGAGCAGGACACCCCTATAACCTTTGCAGTCTATTCTCCCGGGTTGTAAGTGCATCAGCCATTATGATACATAGAGTGGCCATGCGTCATTATGCGATGACCATCTCTAAACTGGCTGTAATGAACCCTGTCATGTTTGGTATCAAACATGTTGCAATCATACCCCCACACCGTAAGCGGTGTGGGAGGTATGATTCCATGCACTGTAAAGCTCCTCTGGGAGGCCCTTGGTGCTCATGATACCAGTCTTCCAGACCTGGACAGCACAACATGCCTGCTGCCGACCAGAGACACAATTCTGCCCTCCGGCTGCTGAGCCAAGCTCGAGCAGGGGAAGGCAGAACAATAGGTATCCTGTCTCAGGTAGGTGTGACCACCTCCCAGACAGGGTTTAGTGTATTGTGGCCGGGTGGGAGCGCTTGCCAGCGCCACTCAGTCTGCTTGAAGGGCACACTTGGTGCCCTCCTTGCATAGTCCAGTTCAAACCAGCTCAGGGAGCCGTTGGCTCCCGCTCTGACGCAAAACTGGATAAAGGACATGGGAGTATCATCCCCACTGTCTGACTCCTCCCCTGGGAGGGAACCCTGAATCATGCCAACCCTTTCCTTAAGGTACTTAAGGGCTCACCTGAGGGTGGGTCTATAGATTAGTCGTGGGAAAAGATTAATTTCAAGACACCACTTCTTCTTCGACCGTCTGGGCACTCTGGACTTCGCTGGACTTCGCTCTGGGCATCAAGGCTGCAACTGGGAAGACTCCTTCTGCTTCTGATCTCGTCGCCCTGCTCGTCTGCTGCAAGTTTGTGCCTGTGCTTCATACAGGAACCTTCCAAGGCCTAAGGGCATCCAAGACACCTGAAGGAATCTCCCTTGAAGTGAAGGAGTCACTTCCCTGCATCTGCAGGCACCGCAACTAAGCTGACCGGTCTGCTGATCCTGGGCTCCCACAGACTCCGAAAGGCTCAGCAACACAGGTGGCAGTTCTTCACATCCTTTGAGGCCTGCCCTGTCCTGTCACCAAGTTTGAGGCCAGTATCCCTCGTCGGAGCCGCAGGAACTGAATCCATGTGCAATGCGTTGACTTGCTGTTGCAAAGGCTTGTTGGCTTCCTTCCATCAAGATCTTCGGGCTCAAAATAGCCCACACCTCAAGCATCTCCTGTGACCAAGATCTTCATCCTCATCATTTCACTTGCACCGTGGGCCTGCATCTTTGGTGAGCTGCTCGAGGTCCTCTTGTGACTCCAGTGCCTACGGCCTGTGGGGCCTCTTGAGGGTCTTCTTTGATTTCAGCAGGCTCCCCTGATTGCTCGGGGCCTGCTCTGACTCCCCTGCTTGTGGTGAGTCAACTGGACCTTGCTGATCCCGACACTGCACCTTCTTCGCTCTCCACGTTGTTGGCGGTTGCCAAGGCTTGTTGGTGCTCCCGACGGACACCGACCCCTCAACTCTCGACATCCGACGTGGGACAGTTTGTGTATGGCTCCTGGTCTTCCACAGTGTCGCCTGGTCCACACAGCTGCAGCTCCAAGGTCATCGTCAGCTTTCCTGCAGCACTCGACTTCAGTGGGCATTCGTCTTCCAGGCCTCCTGGTTGCTTCCAGGTGGCATAGACTCTGTCCCCTCTGCTTGCAGGTACTTCTCATCTCGAATCCACCTTTGGGTTCCACCGGACACTTTCACCTTCTCCAGCAGCGGTATCTTCCTGAAGTCCTCCACTGAGTTCGACTGCGGTTTCCGATGCCACTTCACACCTATGCACCCAGCTTCCCTGGTGTAGGTATCCTGGTTCCTTGGGTACCCACGGGTGGGGTGGCTCTCCAACCTTCTGTCTTCCAAGGGGTTTCTCCAGGGTCCGCTGGGAAGGGTCCTTCTTCTTCAAAATTGCAACCACGACTTACCCATTGACTTGATTTGAGCCCGCAGTCGTGTTCCCACTCTGCACACGGCCACCGTGGGGTTCCTGGTTACTTACCTTGGGTGGTTCCTAGGGTCCTCGGCACTTCTACATCTTCTGGGTATAGTCTTGACTAGAGTCGTGGTCCGCATACCACTATTTTAGTATATGGTTTTGTCTCACCCTGGTGACCACTGTGTATTCGTGCTACTTACCTTTTTCTATTGCAAAGTATTGTGTGCATTGTGTATATCTCTGGCTAGGAGATAACTGTATGTGTAAGTGAATGTCTTATAATAAATACATATTTTTATAAATTGTGTGGTTCTTTTTCACTTAATCTATACCAATAAGATTATGCTCTGGTAAAACAAGCTGATTTACACTACTTCTGGACTAAGCTTGAAGGCTGTTCTCCACAGCTACCACTTAGATAGCTGTCTAAGGTTGTCTAAGACCACTAAAATCACCATAAGGGTTGTCTGGATTGGTGCAGGGTGCCCACTTACATAAGTGGGCACCATATACTAAGCCAGCTTCTCACAACCTCATAATACTTTCCGTCACAAACTACAAACATACAACCACTCCCACCTTCCAGACTACACAAATAATACACACCATGAACAAACTTCAATGAGAAGCTTTCTCTCTTCCCCCACACCTAACACATATACAGCAACACAGCAACTCTCTTTTAAACTCCTTTCATCCATTGGACAATTTAGAACCTTACTACATGACCCACATGCTGCACCACCACCCCTAACTTATACACGTTCCACCTTAAGCAGACGCAAACAAAATAAGCAACATGCCACTCCTCACAACTTCACATCTCCATGTCCACTGCACAACAAGGTTACACTACAAAAACAAAACAGCTCACCAACTCACTTTCAACCCCCGTCTCCACCACCTACACACATTGACCCATCAAAATACTTTCAAAGTCTGCTGGACAAGGAACACGATACAGAACAGCTACACCATAGCTATCCTCATACATCTAATACCAACACTAAGGACACAACTGCTACAAGCCCACAAAATACTGCTCACTCTTCCACAAAACAAAGTCACACTATCACCAAAGCACATTCTCTAAACTGTCTACTGATAAATGCTCGATCGCTCTATAAAAACAAACATCACATCTACGACCTTCTCACTGACACAAAACCTGCCATAGTCTTCATAACTGGATCATGGTTGGTAGAATTATACTGCTCCAGTCCAGCGTGAAGCCATTCCTCTAGGCTATCAAACCTTCACGCAAAATCGTATAGGCAAAAGAGGAGGTGGCCTAGCTGTTGTGTTCAAGCAAACATTAAATATCAGTAAAACTGACATCTCAATACAAGGTTGTGAGGCCCTCTTCACCAGATGCAACCCTACACCATCTTCTTCCTGTAGTTTCCTGCTCCTTTACAGACATCCACCTAGCAATGCAACATTCCCAGACACACTTCTAGGCACAGTTTCAAACATGATAACACTATACTCCAACCTATGCATTCGGGTGACCTCAACATTTGGTTTGACAAACTCAATAAGCCCCCATCCAAAAACAATCATCATTGGCCTAGACGCACTGAACCTGCATCAGATCACCCACAAACCCACACACATTACTGGACACATGCTAGATGTTACTTTTGCAAATACATAACTAGTTACCTTTCAAACAATAACTCCACTCACATGGTCAGACCACCATTTGCTTGCTTTCCAACATAAAACAACACCAAGTAATGCACCTAAAACCACTTTACGTGCATCCACCTACCGACTGTGGAACAAACTCAATTTGGAACACTTAGAAACACATCTAACATCCAGTACAGATCTAGACACAACAAATTCTGTTTAAAAACTATATGAGTGGCTACAGGAAGCTTTTAATTTCCTAATACCACTAGAATCTAAACAACAGAACAAAAGAAAACAGGCACCTTGGAGAAATACAGAGATAAAAGAGATAAAATAACAAATTAGAAAGCTGCAACATGCCTGGCTCAAAACAAACACCAATCAAGACTAAGTTTGCCTACAGAAACCTAACAGATTATACAAGTCAGCTATCAAAAAAGCAAAGAAAAGGAACTATTCAGACTGAATTCAAAATGCTAAATGTGGGGGGCGTGACCAACTAACATGGCTGATCGGACGTATTCCTGATCGGCTTCGTCCTACACCCCGTTTAATCCACTCAAAGAAGGCGTACTTACAGTTTTCCGACGAAGACTGCACAATCCCATGGGCAGCGGGCTGCCGAGGAAGGCCTGGGGCCAGCTGTAAGATATCTTTGCATGGGGAAAGCCGCTACGGAGTGCTAAAGACGTTCGGAGCTCCGTCGGAGAAAATGGCGCCGTCCACCATGGCGAGCTCCCGGTAGCGCGCTGGCCAGACCTCCCGAGCTCCCTTCGTGACAGCGGCCGTCCAGACAGCCAAATAAGAGAAGGTGAAGGTTCCCCCGGTGCGAACTGCACGCTACAGCGCACCCGGGAGATGTGGCGGATGCGACGGGAGGCGGCTTGAAGTGGGAGCTCTGCACCAAAATGGCGGGATCGGCGCACTAACGACAAAGCTGCCGGCCTCGTGATGCCCCCGGTTTTGTAGATACGCCGGACCCTCAGCGGGGTAATGCACGGATCCTGACCGACACCGCATTAGCGCAGCCAGCTTCGAGGCAGCCCAGCAAGGAGAACCTTACACACTGGCCAGTCACTATGGGGAGAATGCCAGCATCGATGTCACTGCTCCAATAACCACCCAACAGGCAAGCGTGGCACACAGTGGGGGCGATTGTATGTTAGCCAAGGGACTTGATTATTTTGTGGCAGACCCGACGAAGTTCTGAGGCTCACCTCCCGAGGGCCCTGAGGAGGCCGAATGCCTGACCTTAACATGGCCGCCTAACTGACAAGGTATTCACTCGCAGAGGATACCGTGTGCCCTCAAGCCTACCCAGTTTGATTATTCCCGCAGTAGAGCTCACCCCTGCTAAGACACATACCGAGATCAGTGTTGAGACCCTTGGAGGAGGCGGCGACTCAGCGACGGTGAAGCCCGACGGGGGTTGATAAGTGGCCGGAGACACTGTTCTCTGCACGAGACCTCCACACTGCTTCTACGAGACGGAGGGGACGGCCTGGAGCTGACCACACCGCGGATCCTCCTATGCCACCCAAAAAGACCCCCAACAACAAAGTCTCTAATTATTTTGCCCATTCCGGCACGGGAAGGTCAGGCGAAGAGACAACACCGCCAGCAGGGGTAATGGCGCTAACCAAAGAAGATCTCCTTTCGTCCCTGCGGGACTTTAAGAAAGAACTCAGGTCAGAGATCAAGGCAGACATGGATGCATCCTTTGAGTCCTTCCGTGTAGAGATGAGAGAGAAATTGGTTTCTTTACAGGCTGACGTGGACTCAGTGGGCACCCGCACGCTGGACCTGGAGGCAAAACACCAAGAGTTAGTCGACCGCCTCACACCCTTGGAGGAAGACTCGGCCGATCTACGTAGCCAACTGCGAACCACCATGCTTAAATGCGAAGACCTCGAAAATCGCTCACGCCGCGATAACATCCGAGCCAGGGGCCTGGAAGAAAACTGCGAGGGCCCAGACCTAGAGGCATTCATGGTAGGCTTGTTCTCCTCGGTGCTCGGTGAGGCGGGCCCGGAGGTCCAGCTGGAAAGAGTTCACAGAGTTGGTCCGAGGCCGCCGGGAGACAACCGCCGACCCAGGGATGTGCTGGCGAAGTTCAGTTCATTTAAAGTTAAGGAACTGGTCCTCCAAAAGGCTAGATTAGCTGATAAGGTCTCCTTTCAAAATGTCTCTTGAGAGCTCTACCAAGATGTATCGCAGGCGACGCTTCTCCGACGCCAACAGTTCCGTCTGATCACCGAGTTCCTACGAGACAAGAGAATCAGATACCGATGGACATATCCCTTTGGTATAACCTTCCAATGGGACAATAAACCTCATCACTGCACGACGTTCCAAGAAGCAGCGGAGCTCCTGGGAATTGAGTCGTCCTCCTCTACTGACAAGTCCCCTTCACAAGACCTGGAAGCCGATCGGCGGCGACGACGACAGGGTGGAAACCAATGGCGTACAATGGGCCCTGGAGGCAAGAAATCCACGGAGTAAGCCGTCTGTTGCTGAACTTTGTACTTCTTTGAGAACCCACCCATCTCGACCAGTGATGTCAACTAGAGGCTGGTTGGAGTGAAAAACTTGCAATTCCCTGACTGAGAGGCTCACACCGGGTCCCCAGCTGTTCCCATCGAGATTTGGTAGGTGCGGTGGTTCCGCAAGAATAATTCCTATGAGGGGACAAACCGATGGGACCCCACAGGGCGATCCAATCACAGGCCATGTCCTTGGGACCATCTAGCTACACGACACCCACCACGAGATGCCGGAGGGACTGCTCTTTCTCCACGGCGGTGGGAGGGTCCCATGAGGAGAGTGCTGACTGTGGAGATCGTGCTTTGTGACTCCATGCCACATGAGGTGTCACGGGACATTGTAATTGGTCTGCTTATTCTGTTTTTTTTTTGCTGGGGCCTTCACCAATGGGTTCACTGATAACCGGTTGTATACAGTTATAAGCCATACGCCTTGTATTTTGCTTATGTTCATACGAGGGGCATAGGAAACGGGAATGGTAACGTTTCTCATGAGTGTTCTTAAAGGGTTTCCCACCTATGGAAGGGGGCTCCTTCACACTCATTTTCACTGTTTCTTATGGTTTATTCAGTTAATTAATTGTCAAGATGTCCTTTTTCTTTTTTCTGGGGGTCAGGGGGTGGGAGGGGGTGATGACATGGTGGTGGCTTACGCAGCTCCGGCGACAACAGGGAGGTGAGGGTGAAGCTTGCACATTTAACGAGGGACAGGAAGTTATTCTTTTCACACTGTGGTACCTGAGGGCACGGCGGTTTGCCTCTAGGCTTGAGAGGAGGGAGGTACATTGGGATAGATGGTAATTACTATAGCTTCATGGAACGTTAGGGGCCTCAACTCCCCGCAGAAAAGGCAAAATGTATGGAAATACCTCACAGATCACCACTTCGACATAGTGGCTCTCCAAGAGACTCACATACAGAAGGCTGATGAACTGCGGCTGAAGCACAAAATGTACCCCCTTATTTATAGAGCCTCAGCACATACCAAACACCGAGGGGTAGCACTATTATTCCATGCAGCGACGAAATTCCAACCTCTAGACATTCAATCTAACAAGGATGGGAGGATGGTCATGGTCAAAGGCATGCTGAGGGGAACTCTTTGCACCTTCATAGCAGCATACACGCCTAACGCAGGCCAAACAAACTTTCTTAATGCCCTGCTTGATAAAATGGAGCACTTTGTGGAAGGGCCTACAATACTAATGGGTGACTTCAATCTTACCTGGCAACCCGATTTAGACAGCACTCACACACACAGATCCGAAACGGGATAGTTCCCGGCAGACCTTAACCAGAGAATGCGCGACTTTGGGCTACAGGACGCTTGGCGCACCTTATACCCCCAGACTAGAGACTACACATTTTATTCACACGTACACCACACCTACTCACGCCTCGATTATATTTTTATTAACCAACGCCTGATGGGTAAGCTGACCGAGGCCAAGATTTTCCCCCTTGCTATCTCAGACCATTGTCCGCTTTCAATCTACCTACAATGGGGTTCAGCCCCAACCACGACCCACAAATGGTACTTCCCGACCTCCCTCACACGAGATAGTGTCTTACGGACGGAATTGCGAGCAGCAATCACAGAATACTTTAAGGTGAATAAACCGGAAGATACCTCCCCGGGTAACACTTGGGACGCCTTTAAGGCGGTCATCCGAGGAAAATGTATAGAACTTAATTCCACCCTGAACAAACAGCAGGCACGGGAGAGAGAAGCTCTAGAGAAGGAGTTAGAACAGGCAGAGCAAGTACATAAGGACAAACCCTCCAGAGTGACCCTGCGCTCTCTCACCGCACTACGAGGCAAACTCAAAACTATCTATAGCAACAGGGCGGAAAACACGCTTTTAAAACTTCGCAACATCTCCTACACTCAAGGGAATAAGATTGGCAGGCACTTAGCAAGACAGCTGAGAGTAAAACGAGAGAAGGAATACGTTGGGGGCATTCGCGATGGGAATATGGGCCTAGTACACGCAGACAAAGAAAAGGCTGATCTTTTTGGGTCATTCTACAAGACTCTCTACACTAAGGAACCCAGAGACCCGGACTTGCAGGACGGCTATCTCCAAGCCCTGCGACTCCCGTGAATTTCACAAACCACGAACGATATGCTTACAGCCCCTATCACGGTAGACGAGGTGAGAGCGACCATCTCAGCTCTTAAATTACACAAGGCCCCAGGGCCAGACGGCCTCACCGCCCACTTTTATAAAACCTTTGCCCCCGATCTTATACCTCACCTCACAGGCTTTTTTAACCAGATGGCGGAGACAGGTGCAGAAACCCCGTCGATGGCTGAAGCAGTGGTAACAATCATCCCCAAGCCCGGGAAAAATGTACAGCTCTGTGCCTCCTATCGTCCAATAGCTCTCCTTAATCTAGACGCGAAGTTGTACTCCACTATTCTTGCGAACCGGTTACAAGACCTGATGCCTGATCTGATCCACCCGGATCAGTCCGGCTTTATCAAAGGGGGGCAGACTCACGATAACATCAGACGTACAATACACCTAATCGAGAAAGCCCACAAAATAGAGATACCAGCAGTATTGGTAGGGCTGGATGCCGAAAAGGCATTCGACCGGGTCGATTGGGCATTCCTCTTTCGGGTTCTTTCAGCTTACGGCTTCGCAGACAAATTCATTTGCATGATTAAGGCCAATTACACTCAAACACGCTCCCAAGTCCAGGTCAATGGGGTACTATCGGCCTCGTTTTCTCTCACAAGAGGCACTAGACAGGGTTGTCCCTTATCACCCCTGCTTTTTGCACTGAGCATTGAACTTTTTGCAATGTCCATTCGCAATAATCCAACGATACAGGGTATACCCTTTGGAGGGGACGATCACAAAATCTCGCTCTTTGCAGACGACGTGCTACTGACACTCGCAGATCCCTCACACTCACTTCCGGCCTTGCAACTCGAACTTGCCAAATTCGAGGTTGTAGCTGGCTTCAAGGTCAATCTTGACAAATCCTACGTCCTTAACCTCACTCTTCCGGACGCGTTGGTACGTGTAGTCCAGTCCCAGTCTCCCCTACAATGGACGACCCGCTCCCTTCAATACCTAGGGATCCAGCTAACGCCTCGTGTAGAGGGGCTTTATAAAGCTAACTTCCCGAGCACACTCCTCCAAGTACAGAACGACCTTAAACGGTGGAAGCCCCTATTCATCTCTTGGCTGGGTCGCATCCACGCGATCAAGATAACTCTGCTACCCAAATTACTGTACCTCTTCCAAGCCCTGCCTATAGACCTCGATGTGACCTTTCTACCTCGAATCAAATCTCTGCTCACGAAGTTTATTTGGCAAGGAGGATGGGCCCGTTTATCCTTCTCCATCCTGCGTCGTCCCAGAATGAAGGGAGGGGTGGGATTGCCAGATATC
Source organism: Calotriton arnoldi (assembly GCA_963921515.1). Classification (NCBI taxonomy): domain Eukaryota; kingdom Metazoa; phylum Chordata; class Amphibia; order Caudata; family Salamandridae; genus Calotriton; species Calotriton arnoldi. The sequence goes on from CAWUFW010017824.1 coordinate 187,823, forward strand.
GGCTTATATTACAAACCGGCGCAACTGCGGATTGTGACGGAGTGGTTTAAACGTGAATCAGGGTAACACTGGCTTCATATGGACAGGGGAGTGATGGGTAGGACAATATGGGATTTGATTTGGAAACCTAAGAAAGAGCGCCCTGCGAATGTGTACATCAGCACCCCCACGCGCACCGTCCTGAAGGTGTGGGACTCCATATCAGGAGGTGAGGCCTGGACCTCGTTCCCTTCCCTTTACACCCCAATACACTTTAATCCGGCCTTCCCACCAGCCCTGCACGAAGGCCCATTTGATGCTTGGAGGGAGGGAGGCTGTCTTATGCTTGATCACTTATTCCACAACTACGACATCTTAACCTTTGATAGCTGTAGACGGGAATTTCACTTACCGCCAGACGAACACTTTCACTATCTCCAACTTCGACATTGGGCACTCACCCCTCATATACGGGATAATGCTACTAGGAAGAAGACAGGGTTTGAAAAGTATGTCCGAACAGTGGGTTCTATGAAAGGGGTGATATCCTTCCTCTACAATTATTTACTCTCCTCTACGCCGAGAGCTCAACCGCGATACATGAAAATGTGGGAGGGCCTGCTGCAACGGGACATACAAGATAAGGAATGGGTGGCGCTTTAGTCTGACATCTCGAAATTTAATCACTCCCTAGAATTCAGGGAAGCACATTTAAAAACTCTAATGGACTGGTACCTACACCCGGCCAAACTCAAACGACTGTTCCCGAACTCATCAGATAGGTGTTGGAGGGGCTGTGGGCTTCTAGGCGATTTCCAGCACATCTGGTGGGACTGTCCCACTATACGGCCCTTCTGGGAGGAAATCCTGGCTCAACTTAAAACTATGCTGGGATATCCTGTCCCGACCACCATGGAAGGAGTCCTCCTAGGTTTACGAGACCCCACTCTAGAGCACCAGACCAAGGCGGATAAATCCATCATGTGGACCTGTATAGGTGCAGCGAAAATAACACTAGCAGCAGCGTGGAAAAGGAAGACGGCCCCCACCACCTCAGTCTGGCATGCACGACTTTGGAAAATCCTTTGCCTAGAAAGAATGGCGGATATATTCCGCGATGACTATAAAAGCTTTGAATATAAATGGGGTCCCCTGGTAGCCTTTCTCACGCGGTGCCTGCCGCTGGCGGTATGCCCCCCGACTATTAGAGACATGCATCTCTTTCAGTTCTAGCACCCTACACTTCGACCTAGCCATACACCCAGCCATCATCTGTAGAGTCACCACCACACACCTTGTTAGTGGGAGGGGGGAGGGTATAGGGATTCATTTTAGTAGCTTTTCTACTTTCTTTGTTTTGCCTTTGGAGCACCTTTCCGGTTGGAAGGATGGAGCATCAATTTGCCACGGCATTAGAGGCTGACACTGTTTCGAGGAGGGAAGGACTCATTCAGACTCCAAACTGTTTGAAACTGTACAAATCAATATAGAAGGTCTCCCCTCCACAGATGGGCATGGCAGCCGGTGGACGGTGGTCCTCGGCCATGCTTCCTTGCACTATATCATACTGCTATATATGATTCTGATGCTCCTGTATCTGTAACGTTACAATTGTGTTTGTATCAAAATGCCAATAAACATATGTTTTACAAAAAAATGCTAAATGTGCAAATAAAGAATTCTATAAAAGTCTCACTGAATTTCGTAAACCAAATTGCCTAGAAGTAACTCATCACATTACTCTAGATTTTACAGACAAACTGGCACATCATTACACGGCCAAAGCAGAACCATTGGACTCATATTTAAAATTTAAAAAAAAGCACCAGCACTGACCCTCTTCCAAAACAACAATCCAAGAATACTCTAACCCAGCCTCTCCATTTCTTCCAACAAATTTCACACGATTAATTTATCAACCTGGTCAAAACAAGTAGGCCTGCCGGCAGCGCTTCTGACCTGTGTCCACCACAAACCTTCAAGAGTATTCTTCTAACAACCTCTGCTGCCACACCAGTAAGAAGAATCATCAACAATTCCTTAACTATAGGAATATTTCCAGAAGAACAAAAAAAGTAATACATATGCCCAAAAATAAACCTGAACCCCGACAACCACAGACTGATTACAAATGGACCTTTCGTGGGCAAACTGATAGAAAGAGCAGCATTTGCCCAGATGTCCCAGTTCATTGAAGAGAATGCCATACTTTCAGATTTCCAAACGGGATTCCGTCCAGGAAGAGTGTAGGAAGCTGGCTCTGTATATGCTATACCAAAGTAAGGTATAGTGTGCACAGAGTCCAGGGAGTCCCAAGAGGTATAGCAGAGGCTAAATTAGGTAAGTACCAACAGCTCACTTTGTGGTAGTGTGGGTGAGCAGTTAGGCTTATCCAGAGAGTGTGTTAAGCATTTATTGTATCCACTCAATCAAGGACTAATACACACACTCAGAGACAGATTACAGACCAATGAGTAAGTATAAAAAAGATATACTTATGTTTTATTTTAGAACCAAGCAGGACTTGGCACAGGTGAGTAAAATATACGTTAAAATGCAAGATTTATCAAGGAAATGCAGTTGTACTAGAAATTGCAGTTGTTACAGGTTTGTATCACTTTTAAATGCAGTTTGTATCATACAACTAGTACTTTCAGATTACTTTTTCATTACATCAGGATTACTTTGAGTACTGGGGGTGGTATGCCTAAATACCACCCCTTAATATCTCTACATACAAGGTAAGTATGCCTTGTTATACTTTGCAATAGGTATTACTTTGCTTCATACAACACAGTTCAACACTTAGATAATTTTTAGGCCCAATATCTCTTTACATGGGTGCCTATGGGGAAAAAGTGTTAGTGGTTTTGGAGATAAGTACACAACTTACAAGGGTGAGTTTTGGGGGTTAGGACCAATGTTCCCTCTAATTTTTTTTATCTGTGTGTGGCAGTATAAGGTCTCTGTGCGCTGCAGCTAAGGCTATGTGCACCAAGAACCCAACCGCATGTGTGGGTGCAGCGACAAATATCAGTGCAAATTTCACTCAAACATTTGCTTCATAAAGTGAAAAGACAGTTTATTTCTACACATACAGCACCACATGAAGGGTCTTAAGGCAGGTTTGCAACATTCAACAAACATAAAAGATTCAGTACTCAAAAGCATATTCTCCATTAAAAGTCTTTTAATGTAACACTGTGTCCCTTACTATCACTTGTCAAATGTGAATGCTACATCCCTGTGAGGTGTCTGTGTTATTCAAGATTGCACCACAATGGAATCTGTAAAAATGCATTGTTGTGTCCTATCCTTAGCCAACCACAGAACATTCCTTATATGCCTTGTATCTCCTGCTGCATTTCTTGCATGCCTTTCGCAGCCCTGCCAAGTACCACACATCAGGCTTAGACTAACGCATTTTAGTGTGGTGGTGTGCATCACCACACTAAAATGAATTAATCACACATTTGTAGCGCCTTGACAACACCTGCGTGCTGTGAGGGAGAAGCTGGAACATGCAGCTGCAAAGTGCACGTCATGTGCACTATTGCAGTAGATAACCATGCTTTATTCAAGGTGCCAGTTTAGGGTCTCATTGTGCAATATACTTTTGATCATCCGGATATTCTTCTGCTACCAACACTACAAGACCAGTAGGCATAATCAGGAACAATGAAACAAATGGTAGCCGTATCTAACCACCAGCATACTTCCGTCTTTTTTCTAAATCGCACAGAGAACATACTGGCTCTTGGATTGCAGAAAATGGCGCTTAAATTAAGCGCTGGGGTGACATTTGCAAACAAAGGAAGTGTTGCTGTAGAGAAGTAAGATGGTTGCTATGCAGCAGCGAGGTTGAGACCCTAATCTTTTTCTGTTCTGGACATGTGGGCGGCCGGGGCCTGGCTGCGGGCCTGGAGGACACTTGCGTCTGTCTGAAAGGGTAGTTAGTGCCCTGGTAGTGATGCACCACTGGAAGCATCATGCGGCAAATACATGACAGGTAGCACTGCAGGAGAGGGACCCCTCTGCTGTGGGGGATGTGGTGGCCTGTCGCTTGGGGGTGCTCAGTGAGTGAAGCGGCCGGGTCCACTGGGGCCTTCCCTGACCCGGCACTTGGTGTGAGTTAGAATGGAAGGACCCATCAAACATTCCACTCACCTCCTGGGCGCAGTACCCAAAACCAGCTTAAATGAGCTGTCTGCTCATTTCCAGCACCGCTGTTGACGGGAACACTCAGCTGCGGGGCTCCACTTTGTTTGGGGACAATGAAAAATTTCGTAACTATCGTAAAGGAAAGTTTCAATTCTTTTAAGGACACGGAGGGGAGGATTAGGCTGTTCTTTCTTACTTTATTTTACTCCAGCAGCCATTGACAACATATCAAAAACTACATTTCCCATTAGCCCATGGGGAAATGGAAATAGAAAAAAGTCCAACAAATTGTCCAATCCTGGACCAGGATGGGCTGTGACCTTCCCCTGAGGACGCTCTACCCTCCTCTTTCTTCGTGCGACCGCAGCTTGCCAGTCTTCGAGTTATTCCTGTTTATTGGCGTCCGCACCTAGGTCAAACAAGGAAATGGGGTTGAGATTCCGTAATATGGAACAACTTGAACATATTTTAATTACGGAGATTCCACAACAAGCATAGAAAAAGAAACCATTAATGCTCTAGCAATCATTAGGGATAATCGAAAACAAGTTACTCACCACGCGTACGAGGATGTTCTGGGAGGGTTCCGCAATCGGATGGGCTAATCCTCGCCTCCGCGTCCTTAATAGAATTGAAACCTTCCTTTACGATAGTTAGGAAATTTTTCATTCTATGTCAGGACCGGAGGCTTCGGATTAAGCTAGTTTAACGCTTATCTACCACCAGAGACGCCAGTGAGGGTACTGGTTTGAAGTAAAACCTTTTGAAGGTGGAATCTGATGACCAGTCCGCGGCATTAAGGATATCCTCCAACCGCGCCCCCAAAGAAAAAGCCTTCGATGCCATTGCACCCCGGACCGAGTGAGCTCCAAAGAGAGAAGTGTCTATCCCTGCCTCCTGCATAACCCAGCGGACCCATCTGGCAATCGTAGGCGAGGAGACCGCCCCATGTGGTCTAGTAAGGGCTATAAACAATTGTTTGACGCCCTGTGGGCGTATGTTGACTGTCGCCACTTCATAGGCTTTCAATGCTCTGACCACACATAACTTTGGGACATCCGGGAAAGCGGGATAAGACACTGACCTTGAATTACATTTTGTCCTTCTGGAAATGTGAAAAGTAACTCCCTCCGGAGTGAATACTCGACCTGTAAGGTCTAGGGCTCGTACATCCGAAACTCTGCGACAAGATATTAGACATAAAAAGGTCGCCAACTTCGCTGACATCTGTTTCCTGGAAAGATACTTATTCGATGGCCAAGACTTGAACAAGTTCAGAACTTTATTGACATCCCAAAGGATGGAGTACCGAGGTTCTGGTGGCTTAGATAGCCTGATACCTCTCAAAAGTTTGCACACTAGCGAGTGCTCCCCAATAGGGTGACCGTCCACCGGCATATGGCCCGCTGATATAGCAGATCGGAAGGTATTAACTGACCGGTAGGCCAAGCCCTCTTTGGTCAGGGAAGCCAAGAAATTCAGGACATAGACAACGTCTGCCCCCATTGGATCAACTTGTTGTCGAAGACACCAACTCCCCCATCTGGACCAAGCTGAGCGGTACCTCTTGTTGGTGCTCTCTACCCAGGAATTTGCGAGTAACGAGGCAGCATCCTCCGAAAGGCCTGGCATCTTCCAACGTTGCCTGTAACCCGCCAGGCCATCAGCTGAAGGCCCCCTGAGAGTAGTAGGTGATGGGGAGTCCCCTGTGGGTCCGTGAGGAGATCCCGAAACTGGGGTAGATGGATTGGAAAATCCTAAGAAAGTTCCATCAGAACTGGAAACCAAGCTTGAGACCTCCATATCGGGGTGATCAATACCAGATCCGCCAGTTGTCTTCTCATCTGGGATGACACCCTCATGATCATCCCAAAAGGCAGAAATGCGTAGCCCTGTTCCGTACTCCAGTCGTGCAGGAACGCATCCGTCGCTAAAGCTTCCGCCAGCTGTAATACCTCTGCAACTGGGTGTCCAGCCAAGAGGCAAAGAGGTCTATTGAGAAGGGGCCCCAGAGGGATTGGAGTTCGCGAAATACTCCCGGATGTAGACGCCAAAGGCTGGTGTCCTTCCAGTGGCGGGAGCACCAGTCCGCAACCTGATTGGATGTCCCGGGAAGGTGCTCAGCCGAAAGGGAAATCTGATTGGATAGACAGTACATCCAGAGGTCCCGTGCTCGGTCCGATAATGTCCTGGATCTTGTCCCACCTAAATGGTTGATGTAGCGTATTGCTGCTACATTGTCCATCTTGAGAAGGACACAACATTGGACCTTGTCTTTGGTCCAACATTTTACTGCAAAGGAGCCCGCCATCAGCTCCAAACAGTTGATATGAAGGCCTTGCTCTGCGGAGGACCATTTTCCTCCGGTAGAAATATCCCCGCAGCGGGCACCCCAACCTGAACCACTTGCGTCGGACCCGATCACTAGGTCGGGTTGTGACCCGAAAATCGCCCGGCCGTTCCACGCCTCCATGTGTGAAATCCACTATCGAAGTTCCGTTTTGGCTTCCTCCGAGAGGGGAATGAACTGGGAGTAAGTAAGGCCCTTGCGAAGATGTGATGCTTTGAGTCGTTGAAGGGCCCTGTAGTGCAAGGGGCCAGGAAATATGGCCTGAATTGACGACGACAAGAGTCCCACCACCCTCGCGAGTTGGCGAAGAGATATTGTGGGTTTGGCTAGAGTGCATCGTAGCTCGTGCCTGATCTTTGCTAACTTGCGAGAAGGAAGGCTTAGAGTAGCTTCGATTGAGTCTACTAGGAAACCTAAGAATTGCATCTTCTGAGAAGGTACGAGGTCTGATTTGAATTCGTTGATCACAAATCCCAGGGACTCTAAGAGATCGACCGTCCGTTGGTTGGGGGCACTGATTCATTAACAGGATGTCGTCCAGGTAGACAATCATCCTTATCCCCTCCCATCTGAGGCGCTCCACCACCGGTTTCATCAGTTTGGTGAACCACCATGGAGCGGAGGACAGACCGAAAGGAAGGGACGTAAATTCGACCGTCTGCGAGTTCCATTGAAACTGAAGAAAACGCCCGTGAGGGGGAAAAATCGGGATTGTGAGGTACGCATCCTTGAGGTCCAGGCGGACCATCCAATCCCCGGCTTGGAGGAGATCCCTGAGGAGGTGGATACCCTCCATCTTGAAGTGGCTGTAGATTAGCCACCTGTTGAACTCCTTGAGATTTATTACAGGCCGATACCCCCATCCGGTTTCTCCACTAAGAAGATGTTGCTGAGGAAACCGCGGGGTGAGGGGTCGAAATGGTCACTGCCCCCTTCCTCAAAAGATCGTAGATCTCCTTGTCTATCTGATCCCTCTGCTCTCCTGAAAAAAGGATTGGCCTTGGGGGAGCACGTTGGTTAGGTTGTTCGATGTACTCTATCTGAAAACCCTGCACCGTCTGTAGCACCCAGGCGTCTGATGTTAAAGAAGCCCAATTGTGGTAGAAACCCTGCAGTCTTCCCCCTATCACTACATCCACTGAACTCTGAACTCTCACCTTGTTGGGTATTGTAGCCGCCGTTTCCTCTTCCTCTACCTCCTCTACGACGTTGCTGTGGACTGGTCGGGTAGAAGTTCCCAAACTTGTTGGGGTCCTGCCATTGTCCTCAGCGGGGTTCTGCCGACTTGAAGGAGGCTTGATGGTAAGGACGGCCGGTCGATCGCCCCCTGCCATGACCGGCTGCCCCAAAAACACGCGGGGTGAATATTTGTTTAATAGAGGACTGGGCCTTATCTAGAGAATTGAACGTGTTAACGAATTTACCCAATTCTCAAACAAAAGGATCTCCGAAAAGATTGCCCTCAGCTACCGGCCCAGCCTCCGAGGTGGCCAATTCCCCCAGCTTAGGGTCAATCTTGATTAACAGGGATCTGCGGCGTTCCGTAGAAATAGCCGCATTAGCATTTCCCAGGAAAATGACTGCCCTTTGGGCCCAGCTGGAGAGTATTTCGGGAGAGATAAGCGTACCTGAGGCCTTGGCATCTTCCGCCATGTCCAAGATTTTAGCTAATGGACCCGCCGTGTCCAGGAGTTTATCCTGGCACGCTCTCTAGGAACGATCAATGCCTTTCTTGGGATCCCTAATGAATTTCGCCAAGAAGGTAGCCATTTCTGGGTCCACCTCAGGGGTGAGGGCGACCTTTCCCTCTAAAGACGGTCTCGGGCATTCTGCCTTGAGGCAGCTTCTAACTTCTTTATCCAAGGGCTTGCGAAGTCTAGATGCCATGTACGCAGCTACTTTAGGGGCCGGAACCCACTCTGCTGACCGGGGGTGAAGTAGGTCGTCCGAGTTCAGCATGTCACTGCTTACATCCGGCTCTGCAGGTTGGTCTGATCTCGCTGGGCGCCATGGCCTGCCCGAGTCACCATCCCCATCAGAAGTCTGGGGGGACTCATCGTGATCTGCAGCAGGCAGAGAGTCGGGAAGTTCCGAGGGTCCCATCAGGTCTTCTGAGGGTTGGGGAGCAACAGGAGGGGGGGAAGGGGTTGGGGATCCATAAAAGCTTTCCTTAAGCGTTCAAACGCATCCGTATCTACCCCAGCGTCATCGGCGCGTTTTCTCTTAGGGTCAGGGGCAGAGGTGGAGAGCTGCCCTGGAGGTAAGGGGTTTCTTGCCCCTGACTGGTCTTTCCTGGAGTCCAGGGGTGTCAGGCACTGGGCCTGCAACTGCATAATTTTCTTCTCCAAGGGCGCTACCACCATTGTCACCGCCTTGAGGACGGAGGAGTCCATAATCTGGCAAAAGTGATCATCTACAGGTAAGTATGTCACTTCCTCCTCTTCCTCCTCATAATACTGGTCTTCAAAATCCTCCATTGTTAAGGAGCGGGCCAAATTCACCAGATAAGGGGTTACTAAGAGGGAATTTCCCTGCACAGTGTAAAGAACCCTTAAGGTATATAAAGAATATTATTGGGACTTTAGCTCCCTTCTCATACAGAGGGTAATTATGCCTGGGCGGTTCCCCTTTAAACAGGCTGTCTTACTCGAGGCACGGGTGTAATGCTCCAGGCAGTGGCTCTATTAACCGGCTTTGCCTTTATTTACTTAACGCAATTATATCTTCCCCCGCGTGTTCCACAAAGGATAATTGCCTCACAGCACGCCGCCGAGCGAGTCTCTCCGTGTCAGTTACACAAAGCGACTGAGAGACTCGCTGGCCGCGGGAGGTAAACTGCGCGCCAAGCGCGCTGATGAGAAAAGAAGACGCGGTCCCCTAGCGGCGGGAGGACCGCACCGCGCCTGAGCCAGCCGGATCAAACGGAGACCGCGTAAGGAGCGAGAGCACTCCCGCGGTCAAGAAAATTAGGAAATTCTGAGATACAAGCTGCGCGAGGCAATTAACAACAAAGCAAGCACATCTTATAACATAGCGCTCGCGCGGGCATCATTATTAATAAAACATTGCGCATTATGCATACATTCTGACAGAAAAAGTACAGAGAGGAAAAATAACTTAAGTGAATGCTGCTGGAGCAGCGAAGAAAGAGGAGGGTAGAGCGTCCTCAGGGGAAGGTTACAGCCCATCCTGGTCCAGGATTGGACAATTTGTTGGACTTTTTTCTATTTCCATTTCCCCATGGGCTCATGGGAAATTTAGTTTTTGATATGTTGTCAATGGCTGCTGGAGTAAAATAAACAGTAAAATAAAGTAAGAAAGAACAGCCTAATCCGAAGCCTCCGGTCCTGACATAGAATTTGTGTTGCCCATTGCCTGGACCACCTGGGGAACTGACAGTCTTTGGAATGAGTGAGTGTCTGATAGCCTCTTAGTGATAGAGCAACAAGGAGTGCTGGGCTATTTTCCCACAGGAGGAAGAAAAGCACACAAGGAAGAAAGCAAGAAGAGCACGGTGGAGGGAGAGTTTAAAGGTAGGAGAAACACAGGAGTGAGAAAGCAGCATGGAGTAGTTGGGATTGCAGAGAAAAGCACAAGAGGGACAGAGAGCATCACAGAGAGCAGGAGTGTTTTGCAGATGGAGAAACACACAGAGAGGAAAGCAACATGGAGCAGGAAGGCATACAAGAGAAAGAGCAACACGGAGTGCAGGAGGTAGTGCCTCAATGACTCTGCTTCAAAATGTGCTTTTAAATTTTATTGAATTAAATTTTATGAATAGATCTAGCAAGCCTCAGTGGTGCCGGTCCGACTACCTCATACCTTGATTTTGCTCACGAGAAAGTGTCACTCATAGTCATTGAAATGGCACTCATAATACACTGAAATTAAGAAAATGTTACACGTAGCAATCTGAAACCTTGGTAGCTATGCATTTGTTAAGAAAGCGTGGCAGATTGTGTACCTTTTTATGTTAATTTCAGCACTCGTCTTGCCTATACACAGCGCTGCAATTAACTTGAATACTTTCAAAAAGGCACCTAATCTACACCGCTCTATCAATAGGTTGACCATACGTCACGGATTTGCCAGGACAGTCCTGGTTTTTCACCACCTGTCCCAGTAGATTTAGGTAAATTTGGCTCATGTCCTGGCTTTTAGAGCGGGTCAACTGAAAACGGTGGGAGGTGCCTTTTTATGTTTTCCAAAGCAGGGACGGTTAGCAGCTGTTATAAAAAATCAATTTAATTAACTGGCATGATACTGGCTTTAAAATCTTTATTTTATCAATGTTTTTACTGCCTCTTCTGTAATTCTATGCTGATGAGCGCTGTTATTCTGGGTGCTCCATTAAAGTAAAAATTGTAGTCAGCCCTGCCAAGTACCACGCATTAGGCGTTAGACTAACGCATTTCAGTGTGGTGGTCCGCATCACTGCACTGAAATGCGAAGTCACGCATTTATAAATCCTCCTCCGATGTCAAGCGAGTGCCAGCTGGTAATTAGCACCACTTACAGAAAGCTGCCAGCGCGCGGTCATCCCTGCTTGTGCAGACTTGGGGGTTGGCTCAGCTAGCTTTGGGCTGGCTTTAGGGGCTACAATGTAACAACTTCACCCGTAGTGGGCTGGCGCCGCATTCAGCTTCACTGACCTCACGTGACAACATGAGCGAATCAGTGTCTGCGTAATTTACCCAGCGCCCAATGTCCGATAGACTGAGACCGACTTCGCACCTACCTATAGGCGCCCTGCCGCCTGCGGTGCAAGCATGCGGCACGAAAGTCAGTTTACATTTGGCAGTGGGCACAGCGCATTGTTGTGCCGACCCGCGCAGCCCTAATGTGCCTATGGCCGTCCAAGACCCGACCCAGACTGCGGCCGCCGCGGAAGTGGTGCTACTTCATGTTTAGCAGACAGCCTGCACGAGTCATTGCGTCCTGGACCGTGGCATCTGCCCGCAGCCTGGCCCGTGCAGGGGGAGTTGTCGCAGCGGGCTGCTGGCATCTTCAGTCACAGGTGAGCCCCCGGGGTGCAACTAGCCTTGAGGCTGATATGTTGATAGTAAACCCTGCCCACCCATACGCATACCAGACATGGTATTGAAGCGGCAGGCTGTGAACACCGAGGACCGTGCTAAAACTTTCCGAGCACTGTGACATTTAAATAAACAAAGCACACTTATGAATGCTTTTTCCTGTACAGCCTGCCATGCCCGTCACTTGCAGGTTCTTGGTAGACTGTGCTGGAAACTGAGAAAGTGTGGCGCAGCCCAGGATGGCGATATGAAATAATTTAATTAAAATCTTACCTGCTCATTTCCTCAGTCCCCTGCAGCCTCACAGACAGGTTAATTTTGCCGAACGTTGTTCAGTTGTTGACTGAACAACCGTTCACCACATGCCCTTTTTCAATTGCGTGACACAGTTACAGTGTACCGGCACCAGGGTCACCATCACGGCCCGGGTGACAGCGAGCTTGGACTTAGAGCTACCCATGCAGTTTACGTTAGGACTCAGACTCAGTGCAGCCCCTAGGACACACAGGCAGCAGCCCCTCTCTGCTGACACAGACCAAAGGCTGCATGTAATACCCATAACGAAGCACCGTACAATCTGAGGCCAGTCCTGAAAGGCCAGGTCCGGCCTCTCTACTGCAATAATCAGCAAAGCAACACCAATGACCCCTAGCCCCATCTCAACCTGGCCCGAGTCTTGCTTGGCACAGATGAGCTGAACACTGCGGATGTGAATGGGGTTACGAAGGAGCAGGTTGGTTCTGGTGGATATGAATGAAGTTAGTTCAAATGGCTGTGTGGTGTTTGAATGCACTGTGTGGGGCAGGTTGATTCATATTTGGAATGGGGTTCTAGTGTACTGGGTAGAGCAAGGCTGATTTTGCTCTCAAGAAAGTGTCACTCAAAGTCGTTGAAATGTCACTCATAATTGCACTGAAATTTTGAAAATGTCACACATAGTAATCTGAAACCTTGGCAGCTATGAGTAGTCCATTTTCTGTTTGTGTGAAATGTCCCGGTTTTTGGCTTTAAAATTATGGTCGCCCTATCTATCAACAAAAGGCACACAGCAAGCCTAACAGCACTTCACAATCCCTAACATATATTAGGGATTGTGAAAGCACACGTCGTGCTGTTAGGCTTGCTGCGTGCCTTTTGTTAATAGAGCGCAGCAGATTGTGTGCCTTTTTGAGAGTGGTCATGTTAATTGCAGCTCCCGACATGGTTACACTCGGGCTGCATTTAACATAAAAACTTCCAAAAAGGCTCACAAACTGCTGCACTCTGTTAAGAAAAAGCATGCAGCAAGCCAAACAGCACGACGTGTGCTTTCACAATCACTAATACATATTAGTGATTGTGAAAGCACACGTTGTGCTGTTTGGTGTTGTTAGGCTTGTTGCATGCCTTTTGTTAATAGAGCGCTGCAAATTGCGTGCCTTTTTGAAAGTTGTCATGTTAATTGCAGGGCCCGACATGCTTACACACGGGTCTGCATTTAACATGAAAACTTTCAAAAAGGCACATAAACTGCTGCGCTCTGTTAAGAAAAGGCAGGCAGCAAGCCCAACAGCACGACGTGTGCTTTCACAATCACTAATACATATTAGTGATTGTGAAAGCACATGTTGTGCTGTTAGGTGCCGTTAGGCTTGTTACATGCCTTTTGTTAATAGAGCGCGGCAAATTGCGTGCCTTTTTGAAAGTTTTCATGTTAATTGCAGGGCCCGACATGCTTACACAAGGGGCTGCATTTAACATGAAAACTTTCAAAAAGGCACATATAAACTGCTGCGCTCTGTTAAGGAAAGGCAGGCAGCAAGCCCTACAGCACGACGTGTGCTTTCACAATCACTAATATATGTTAATCATTGTGAAAGCACACGTCGTGCTTTTAGGCTTGCTGCATGACTTTTCTTGATAGAGCAGTGAGGGGGGCAGATTGTCTGCTTTTCTTCAAGTATTCATGTTAATCTCAGCGCCCATCATGCTTCTACAGGGCGCTGCGATTAACATGAATACTTGCCTCTCGTTGTGTGTGCGCTTCAAAGAAGTCACTGCGCGCTCATATTCACATAGGTGCGCGGGAGCGCACCTTACAGGGAACAGTGGTTAAGACCAAGGTCTAGCTGGGCACTCAATTTGCACCACCAGGGGCACTGGGGCAACCGGGTGTAGAGTGCAGGGGCCCAATGTTAGCCAATGGGCCTAAGGGGGCCTTCGGTTAGGGACTGCTGACGAGGATTCCATTCAGTTGTGGGAGACAAGCTCTTGAGGTTAAGATCAGCACTGCAGGAGCCAATGACCAGCACAGGAGCTGCACCACCAGCGGCACTGAGGCGGCCGGGTGGAGGGTGCAAAACGGACATTGGGGACCCTGTGCTTTCCAATGGAGAACTTCGGTTTCTGAAAGATGCTGCAGGCTCGGTCAGGGAGACTGTTTGAAGGTGACCACTAGCTGGAGAGGTAAGTTGGGATCTTGGGGAATGCCTGGACACAGTTGGTTGGGCCACCCAAGGCCGTGGGGGGTCGGGTGCAGGGGTGTCTTCTGGCGTTGGTTTCTCTTACCAGCTCCGGTCGCGGCTGGGGGACCCTTCAGGTTGAGGGTGCGGTCGTCATCTGGAGTCTTGAGGGAGGTTGGGGATCGCCAGATTCCAGGTCTGGATCACTGGGGAGACCTCCTTGGGGTGTCGGGACACTCAAACTCGGGTCATGGGCGTCGGGTGCAGAGTGGTGCAACGGAATCCGGATTCTGGAGGTGAGTCTTTGGTTTAGCAAATCCGGTGCTCACGGGAGACAGAGTCTGTGGGAAGGTCGCGGGACAGGTATTCTGGGCTCTGGGGGTTGCTGGCTGCTGGACTCACCAGGGTTCTTGATGTTGGCAGGTTGTGGACGGTACAGGCCAGTAGGACTGGGGTCAAGGCAGTTGGTGTCCACTTCTCCTTCCTGGGTCAGCACGGTTCTATGGTCCTTTTTTATTCTTCCTCAAATCTGAGGAGGCAAGGTTCAGAGTTGCCCCTAAATACTAGATTTAGGGGCATTAAAGGGGTGTGCAGGTCGAGACCAATAGGCCCCTTCCTTGGGCGGGTACATCCCCTATCATGCCACCCTCCAGTGGGAGGGGATATGAGCCTCTTCCTAATTGGCTGAGTCCCATCATCTTCAAGATGTGTGCTTCACCTCGCCTCCCCCACCTGAGGGGTGGGGTTGGCATAGGTGGGTGCTCCTCCCTTCCTAGCTTGGATTTCCTGCCAATTCTCCTGCCCAAAGTGGGGGGCAGAACCAGTGGGAGCCAGTTGCTGGGGGCAGCAAAAGGCAGGGACAGTGTACAAAGGCGGCAGGCTTTAAAGCTTCCCCTCTTGTGGATCCAGCCCATCCTGGGGGAGAAGGCATGACACCTCTGCCCAGGATGGCCTTTGTTTCTGTACCCAGGGAGTGGAGGCTCTCTACCCAGGGGTCCAGAAACTTGTCTGGTTGTGGCAAATGGCGGGTAGCCATTCAGGAACCACACATGGGCTGGTCGATTTTCAGGAGGCATCTCTAAGATACCCTCTGTGTGCATTTTTCATTAAATCCCACACTGGCATCAGTGTGGGTTTAATGGGCTGAGAAGTTTGCTACCAAACTTCCCAGTTTTTAGTACAGCCATCATGGAGCTGTGGAGTTTGTAGTGACCAACTCACAGACCATATACTATTTATGACTTTACTACGCTTATAATGTTTAAGAATAGACTTAGACACTCCAAGGGGTACAGGTCTCATGCCTCTGTACCCTCACCTTAGGGTTAGTGCACCCTGCCAGAGGGGTGACTTACCAAGACCTTGGGCAGTGGATTGTAGACATGGCACACAGGCATGTGTGCCATGTTGACTCTTCACTTTTCTCTGCACCAAAACATGACGATTGCAGTGGCAGTGTGTGTGGATTAAGGTACAGGGCCTCTTAGGGTGGCACAGCAGGTGCTGCAGCCCTTAGAGACCTTCCCTGGTCATAGTGCCCTTGGTACCTATGGTACCTTTTACAAGGAGCTTACCTGTGGCAAGGGGTTATGCCAATTGAGGATACAAATGTACAGAACACAGGCCCTGGGAACCTGATTGGCAGGAACACAGTATAAATAACAATTGGTTCTGTCGGGTAGACAACAATTTATTTGTAATTTTTGTATTAAAAAAAGTGAATAAAATATTAATGACAAGTGAACAAACACACAGAAAGAATGAGAGTGTATATTATTCTCAAAATGAGCGAAATTTTACTGTATATTTAAAATATTCATACAGCTGGTCAGAAATTACCACGACAAAACTAAATGAACAAAAGGATGTCCGGTAATTCAATTAATAAGAACGGCGCATGTGAGCGTGATTATAGTGACATAGTGAGTGTAGTGACAAAGTGACAAGATTTGTGTATTTAAATACCAGGGTGACATAATACTGTACATATATTTACAATGAAAGCATAGCGAACAAGGTCCAATTTCAAATTCAAACACAATAACCCTTAGCTTAATAATTAAATTATATAGTTTTTTGCTAGAGGGCGTCTTAAGACATGGATGGACAAGGAAGCCGTCGACGTTTCGACCCTGACAAACAGCATAAGTGAAGAAGTTAGAAGCGGGTCTTCATCAGGACAGGATGGTGTGTTGGACAGCCAAGTCTTCGATAATTGAAAGACTCCAGGAGGGCAAGTCAAAGGAGTCTAGAGGTGAACGGCACCGGAGTGATCATCCATCTGGACGTCAAAGATGGAAAAAACCAGGTATCTGAAAATCGAGGAATTCAATGACAGTCGGTGCAGTGATGACGCATCCAACTTGTGGTCCGTATGAGTTTGGGAAAATCACAGCACAGCGTAGCAGTAAATGTCAAACGCAGCGTGTCAGTAAAATTTCAAGGCATCATTCCGTCTCTGTAGACATCTGGCCGGCGGCAGGATTCAATGATCTTTGCTCACAGGGCACATCAAGTCAGGTTGCATCAGATGTCTGGCAAAAAGTGTGGGGGGGTAACCACGCATAAAGGAGCACGCTCCTACATAGAGGCACATAATCTGCCCTCGTTGTCATCTGGGATGACCTTAATAACACAGTTGACCACAACAGGGTTGCGGCACTGCTTCTATTGGACCACTCAGCTGCCGTTGACATGGTTGACCATGACACTCTGATATAAAGACTCTATGAAGCCAGCTTAGAGGGGACTGCTCTAGACTGGATCACATCCTACCTTCACAACAGAACTAATGTCATCCATACATCCCCTTTCTCTTCCAAACCGTACTTCACAAAAGCAGGAATCCCTCAAGGCTCTATCATCTCGCCCATGCTTTTCAACATCTACATGAAGTCATTACCGGCACTGATCAATCAATTTCACCTCACATGATTCCTTCCTGGTGAGCAACCACAATTGAGCCTATGATGAAGGCCTGGGCACACGTCTAAGTTACGTTGCAGAGTAAGTACTCTGTCTCTAGAGATCCGACAAACAAGTACAGTAGATGCATATACTTTAGGAAACAATAAGCATTCAGAAGTTGTTTTATGTTCTTCTTTATTCTTGAACGGTTGCCCAGCCAACGCGTGTTTTTTGTCTGGGGGAGTGACCCAAGACTTCATCAGGGCTGAAGAATATGCAATAAAACCAGTGTCTAAGTCACATGGATATGACAGTAATCACATGATACTGTCCTGGGCGACAACTGTGGATGGGTGAGCACCCATGGTGAGCACATCGTGACATGATAGTGATGGGGTGATGAGACCCGGTGACTGATCAAACATAGTAATATTACACACGAGTGGAAGTGGTGCAGTGTGAATATGCATTACTAAGGAAAGTTAGAACCAGACATGGTGTGGTAAGCGATAGGAAAAAAGGGACGGAGGGAGAAGTACCTCCAGACGGAGAACGGCTGAGGGAAAGAGGGAGTAAAAGTAATGTGAAGAGAGAGAGAGCGGGAGAAAAAGTGAGAGTAAAAAATATATAAGCCGGAAGAGCTGCGTGGTGAGTGGAGAGAAAAAAGAGGTTGAGAATCACACTCAACAAATGGGGTGCACACTGAAGTGGGTGAGTACGGCAAATGGTCTAGGCCAGAATATGGTAAACCAAAATTGAGGGTCGGTAGCAACATGCTCTGCTTCTAACGACCCTAAGCGACTAGACAACTACGTCTATGAGAAGGTACGTGGGTCGAGAGCACCTAATCAGAAAGAGGGATCCTACCTTGAGGCAATACGAAGGAGATCTTGGATCTAAGAATAACAACAAAAAGCGGACAGGGTGTCAGGATCTAATAGAATGATCAATGGGAATGAGTTACAATGGGAGGTGAGGAAGGAAACTCCCCTCTCTGCCGGTTGTACTTCCGTCCCGGCTGGTAAAGGAGGTTGTAGTAAGTAAAATGTAGTACTCCGGAAGAAGGATCACAATGAGTGCGATAAGTAATCCACTGTAAAACAGAAAAGGCTGTGTAAGGACAGACTGGAGGGAGGCATGAGGGGGAGTGGGCAACTGCAAGGATGTGCGCCATCTCATCTCCGAACCGGTTATACTTCCAACCCGGTTCACGGGTAATGTGGATCTGAAGGCAGAGCAGACACGAATAAGGTCCGTCACGAGTACCGGAGGTAGAGTTCCGGAGGAAGCCAGAGGAATGGCTAGGCTGTAAGAAGGGAGTATATACAGTCATCTGATGTGAGATGTAAAATACGCACAAAAGGGACAAGAAGCACCTGAGGCTGAGTCAAGTGTAACAATAATAGTCCATATGGGTATGGAGTCAATTTAGCGGCAAATAGTGCGCACGGCCCAAGGTCAGAAAAAGGTGTATCGGATTAAGTGCCAGGTAGGATTGGGAGGGACATCCCAAATGTACACATAAGTGTCAGGAAATGGTGACATTCCTATTCGGCTATTCGGATGCGCGCGACGATCATATGGGTTCAGGGTACTCAGGCTCAACTGGGGAGGGCGAGGAAAAGGTCCGTGATCAGCCATGGAAGCGCTCCAACATAAAAAGCACGATGTGTGCCTAATAGAGATAGCCTTAGGTGGGGGCTGTGGGAAAACATGAGTGGCATCGTAAGTAAAAAGGTAATCAAAAGGAGCGCAATTACGGGGAGGAGGCTCCCCGGACACTGGTACGATGTGTGCCTAAAGGAAGATTCTCCGGAGTAGGGGCTGCTTGGAAGAAAGCTTGCCAGCGGAAAATTTGGAGAGGAAATAAGGGGCGCATTATCGGGTAGGAGGTTACCAGGAACTATCCTGCAGTTACGGTAACCCGTTAAACTAAATGCTCTCCCATGTCCCGCGCGAGTACATAGGAACGATAGGGAGCGGAGGCAAATTCAGCCCCCGTGAACAGGCGGTACTTACCTGAAGCAGCGGGTACATTGATCCGACGGGTGCAGTCACAGCCTCTGGGACCGGAAGAAGGTTCCCGGACGTTGTGAGAGAAATAAGTAACATCCGAGTACGGAATGACTAGAGCGCTGACACTGTCACGTGAACGGAAGTGAGTATGTTTACAAAATGGTGGAGAGGAAGGCTCACCATGAGCCCGTAGAGGAAAGGGGAAAAAATAAAAAATGTGAAAAAGGAAAGACAGAGGTTAGAAGTGTATCTTACAGTGGAGATGACCAGGTCGAGAAATGGTCAGCTTAAACCCGTAGGTAGTAAAAGCACAAATTGGTTCATAGTGTATTACACACTCAAATGTTGCACCGCTTCTTATACATCTTATGAGCAGTTGAACGTAGCATGCAGTGAGTGGCACAACAGTAAGCTGCAATCAGATGGATGATACATTAAAGACTTTCATGAGCGGGAAAATACCATACAGATTTACAACCTGTTAGGGAGATGGGACAATAGGTTAATGCCCATTGCTGGCCGCGTGGGACAATATTTCATCGTTTGCGGGAGAAGGAACAGAGGTTTATACATCTTATGAGCAGCGCATCAAACACACAGTAAGTGGCACAAAGCAGAGTGAATGACACATTATAAAGTTTCTAGAGCAGGCAGTGTCCGTACAGATTAGCGTCTTGTCATGGAGAAGGGACAATTGTTTAGTGAGCATTGTTGGTATCGTGGACACAGCACACAGTGAGTGACACGTAGTGGGTGAGCGGGGAAAGCAGTTCACACAAAGAGGTATTACAATTACAACTCACTGCATGCTACGTTCAACTGCTCATAAGATCTAGACTTGCGTACACCCGGTGCGTGCCACATCCTACCCACTCATATAAACCCTGTTCCTTGCCACTATTGAGCCTAACTGGCCCGCTTTTAACCTTTATTTTCTGTTCCTTGTAAACGCACTACGTGCTGGGAGGTGCCTGGCTCCTGCATCACCTTTGCCTTTAATTTTGCCCTCACTTTTTACCCTTTCAGTTCCTTGTGCGCACTAGGCGCTGGGAGGTGCCTGGCTCCCCTGCATTGTCGCGCATGTGATCGCTGACTTTTAAAAAAAAATGATCCCACCTTTCTAGTTGTGCTTCTTGCTGCTGCGCTGCAGCTCAGGCTTGCTTCCTTCCCTGCCTGCCTGCCGTGTCAGTCAGCTGCCTCCGATCTCCGGAGGCAGAGTTGGACCGTAGCCACGCCCCTAGAGCCGGGCTACATATTCATGTCATCTGCGCGGCCGCAACACTCACGTATGGCGATTAGAAAAATTATGACCCACTAGCCACATGGCCTCATGACCTGGGAACACCACCTAAAGTATCAAAGGAAGTAAGAAACCTTGGAGTGACCATGGACTTCAAGCTATCAATGAATGCCCAAGTGGACAAACTAGCAAGATCAAGCTTTGTTACTATAAAAACTCTGCGATGGATCTTCCCCCACCTGGGATTTCCACACAAGGTCCAGGCTACCATCTCTTGTTCTGTCCAAACTTTATTATGCTAATAGCCTCTACCACGGATCACCTTTAATACCGATGAAAAGACTACAACGGATTCAGAACTCTGCTGCCAGACTGCTCTTGCATATAAAGCTGCAAGCCCACATCTCGCCTGCCTTGAAAGCCCTACATTGGTTACTGGTTGTCAGAAGACCCACATTCAAGCTGCTTTGTATCTCCTACAAAGCGATACATGGGATAGGACCACTCTTCAACAGGAATAAAATCACAAAATACATTCAACAAAGGTACCTCCGCTCTAGAGTGGCACCTCGCCTCAAAATCCCACCGTACAAGAAAAAAACCATGAGTGGCACATCCTTCAGCCAAACTATGGAACTCTTTACCCCCGAACATAAGATCCATGGATAACCACTTTATCTTCAGAATACTACTCAAGAATTGGCTCTTTCTCACATAACCACCTTACTCATACATAAATATACAGCATATCCCTCTGTACATAAGCATTTATTTGGACTATAGATGTGTGTGAGTATTGCTTTGTATAAGTGTGCATAATAATTATGTTTTTAAAGATATAGATATTTGTTAGTTCTGCTTAAAAATTTACATATTTCTTACAGTTACATTATTCTATGTTTAACATGTATATAAGTGACTGCATAAATAAGTAAATCTTTTTATCATAACTATTTATCTACAATTGCTTCACTATGGAATTACAAAAAACTAAAACAAATAAATTAATTTAAAGTACAGCAACACTTGAAAGTCTGAGTTTATTAAATGCAACTTTAATCTACATATATTACCTTCCTTATGCATATATATACCCTTTATGTACTTCTGCATCTTTATATTTATTACTTTGCTTCTAATTCAGCATATCCAAGGCACTACTCTACATCTCACCCTATATCTCTCGCAATATATCCTCTACCTCCACTCTGACTCATCTCAAACCTCATTCTACTACTCACTCCAATGTACTGCCCTATTTCTCATCCTATACCGGATCTCAATATATCCTCTACCTCAACTCTCTGACTAATTTCAAACCTCATTCTACCACTCTTTTCAATGCACTACCCTATTTCCCTCCCTATACCTCTATCAGTATATCTTCTACATCTGTCATTCATCCCAAACCCCATACCATGACTATGATCCCCAAAATAACCCTTTCTAAACTCTTCCCTTCTCTACGCCTCCTTGCATCATCTCATGCCTCTTTTACTATTCAGATCTCCCAAACAAGCCTTTATAAACCCTTCCCTCTGACTCTTCCCCCTCCACCTCCCCTTTACTCACCCCAAATCCCCTCCTACTGCCATAAACTAAAAAAAAAACTAAAACTTTCTAGACCCTTCACTCTTCTATCCCTCCACTATTCCTTTTCAATCCAAATAACAGACTAATATGTCCACCACTCAAATTAATTTCATATTTCCCTACACTAATTCCCCACTAATCCTGTTTGGGTTCCAGAGTAGCGTGCTTCCTGCCAAAAAGCACTTCAACACCTCATATGCGGTAGCAAGCACTAAATAAATGCAAACCCTTTCCTCTTCTGTACCTCCACTATCCTTTTCAATCCAAAAAACAAACTAACATGTCCACCGCTCACATTAATTTCATATTTCCCTAGAAATGTCAGAGTGTTAGAGCAGAGCAGAAGGGTAGAGCATTTGGTGCCTGCTGCCAGTATCCTGAGTCACATGTCTGCGAATAGCTAAGCTGTTCACTGCCCACCTACATTTTAAAGGGCTGCCTCCAGCACACAGACTAAGGAAGCTGGCACTGGCTTTTTTTCACCCCAGACTTCTTGGAGCCTTGGTAGGTTAAGGGAAGAACTTTCCAGAACCAGATGTGGGGGTAGCATAGGAAATTCCCCCACTTCAAAGGCTGACAATAGGTATAAATATTGCACCCCCCAGAACACCGCTTCAGTACACTTCTGAACTTGTGGAAGACTTCAGATGGACATCCTGGAACCCTAGAGGATCGCCCTGCTGCTTGTGGGCTGCCTTGGTTCCCAGAGGTCTGCACTGCAGCTGGAGACCTGCCTTGATGCTTGAAGGAGGGTGCAGAGACAGAATATCGAGTAAAAAATATCGAATTGCACAAATATTGTGTCAAAAATATTGTGGGGCAGGAATGGCCGCCAGGTGAGGAGCTCCGGTCGGGAGCTCCCTGGCCAGGAATTTCCTTTTTGGCCCTGGTCCCCTGGAATCTACCCCCCTTGGACCTTTTTTTGCTCACCTGAGGTTCTTATGGACTGCGGCCATTCGGCTCTCCAGTTCCCGCGACCCAGTTTGAGATCTTCTGATGAACCTTGAGTAGTGTGCTGACCGCGGAGCCTCGATCAACATGGCCGATGCCCGGTGGAGCTGTTTAGGCAGCTATAGAGGAGATTGGCTCTGGCTCTCCCCCTCAGCCATCACCTACCCAGCCGGACATTGGACATGGTTTGTCCTCGTCTCTCCGCTGTGTTTTCCTCTCCTCCCCCGCCTTCTGACTAGTTGCAGAGGATCTGCTGGCGGCGGAGCCATTTCAGCGGCCGATGACCGGTGGGGTATGCCTGGGTGCCTGGGGAGGGGATCGGCTGGGGATCTCCCCTCCTGGCCGTCCCCTACACTCCGGGTTTTGCTGCGGTTGCCTGTCCTCTTGCACCGCCTCCCTAGCGACGACGGAGATGCATGAGTCTTGCTTCTCCCGGCGGGGGTTCAGCGGCGGTTAGTACTGCGGCTCTGCTGACCAGTGCCCCCGAGCTTGTTTTGCTTCCTGAGTTTTGGGGAGGCACGCCCTCCTGGTCCCCGCTGCTGCCTCCACCTCTCCGGGGCTGTTGCCTCGCGCCCGAATCTGACTTTCCCCTGTCTTTGCGGCATTCTGAATGGCGATGCTGCTGCCCCTGGAGCCCCGTGTGTGTGTACGTCGACGACCCGCTTTGTGATCGGCGGTGTCCTGCCCTCCTCCCTCCGTGGTCATTTGGCTGCCTCCCCCATCCGACCCTGCGTGAAGCCTTCGAGTCTGCTGCCTTGTGGTTTTCGTGTTGGATTTTTGTGTGTTCCGCCATTTTGGGTTGATGCTGTCGGTTCCCATGGCCTGGGTCCTCCATCTTGGCGGTTTCGACCTATCCTCATTGTTGCTGGACTGCTCCTTGTTCACCTGTCTGTTCTTTTCCTCAAGTCGTCCCCCCCCTTTGGTCTCCTACTCTCCTCCCATCTTATACTATCACCGGTTCACAGGATGTTTATGATTGTTGGTCCCCAGCCGGTTTTTATGTCTTTTACTGTGACTGTTTTGTAAGTGCTTTCCCTCTTGCCGGTCTGCCTGACCCGATTATGCATTCCTTACCCCTTTTTACCATTCCCCCCCTACCTTCCATGCCCCATTGGTGTAAATGGTGGGAAGGGTGGAAAGTAATTTCTTTTTATTGATGAATTATTAATTAGTTGTTAATTAATTTAAATTAATTATTAGTAATTAATTATGGTAATTGTGTAATTAATTTTAGGTGTGTGTTGTGGTGTTGATAGGTGTAACTGGTGGGAAGGGTGGGAAGTAATTTATTTTTTATTGATGAATTATTAATTAGTTGTTAATTAATTTAAATTAATTAATTAGTAATTAATTATGGTCATTGTTTAGTTAATTTTAGGTGTGTGTTGTGGATATTATAGTGTTAAAGAATGTCTATTCAATTAATGTTTATTATTTTTTTATTAATAATATTTTTTAAATTCATTATTAATCATGTTAATTATCAAAATTAATTTAAATAAAAACGTTGAAGTCTTTTTTTATTGGTGTGGTGTTATAGGGTAGGAAATAAAATAAATACATTTAAGTTTTAAATAATTTGTTTGTTTGTTAATATTTGCTCCTTTTAAATAAATATTGTTTATAAATGTATTTATTAATTTTTTTAATATAATATTTGTACCTTTTTGTTATATGGTATTATTATTATAATATGTGTTTTTTTATATGTTTAATATATTTAATTGTATATTTTTAAAATATTGTTTATTTATTTTTAAGATTATTTAATTTTTTTCAATTGTTTAAATGTTATTAGTATTTTTTGTTTCTCTGCTATCCAACACTTTCCCTACTGTTGCACTCACTGGAGTGGGAATAGTAATTTTTACCCCTGCGCTATCCAGCACTTTCCCTACTGTTGCACTCACTGGAGTGGGAATAGTAAATTTTACCCCTCCGCTATCCAGCACTTTCCCTACTGTTCCACTCACTGGAGTGGGAATAGTAATTTTTACCTCTCCGCTATCCAGCACTTTCCCTATTGTTGCACTCACTGGAGTGGGAATAGTAATTTTTACCCCTCCGCTATCCAGCACTTTCCCTACTGTTGCACTCACTGGAGTGGGAATAGTAATTTTTACCCCTCCGCTATCCAATACTTTCCCTACTGTTGCACTCTCTGGAGTGCGAATAGTAATTTTTACCCCTTCGCTATCCAGCACTTTCCATACTGTTGCACTCACTGGAGTGAAAATAGTAATTGTTACCCCTTCGCTATCCAGCACTTTCCCTACTGTTGCACTCACTGGAGTGGGAATAGTAATTTTTACCCCTCCGCTATCCAATACTTTCCCTACTGTTGCACTCACTGGAGTGAGAATCGTAATTTTTACCCCTTCGCTATCCAGCACTTTCCCTACTATTGCAATCACTGGAGTGGGAATAGTAATATTTACCCCTCCGCTATCCAACATTTACCCTAATTTTGCACTCACTGGAGTAGGAATAGTAAATTTTACCTTTCCGCTATCCAACATTTTCCCTACTGTTGCACTCTTTGGAGTGGGAATAGTAATTTTTACCCCTCCACTATCCAACACTTTCCCTACTGTTGCTCTCACTGGAGTGGGAATAGTAATTTTACCCCTCCGCTATCCAGCACTTTCCCTACTGTTGCACAAACTGGAGTGGGAATAGTAATTTTTACCCCTTTGCTATCCAATACTTTCCCTACTGTTGCACAAACTGGAGTGGGAATAGTAATTTTACCCCTTTGCTATCCAACATTTTCCCTACTGTTGCACTCACTGGAGTTGGAATAGTAAATGTAATTCTTCCGCTATCCAACATTTACCCTACTTTTGCACTCACTGGAGTGGGAATAGTAAATTTTACCCCTCCGCTATCCAATATTTTCCCTACTGTTGCACTTTTTGGAGTGGGAATAGTAATTTTTACCCCTCCGCTATCCAACACTTTCCCTACTGTTGCTCTCACTGGAGTGGGAATAACAGTTTTTACCCCTCTGCTATCCAGCACTTTCCCTACTGTTGCACTCACTGGAGTGGGAATAGTAATTTTTACCCCTCCGCTATCCAACATATTCCCTACTGTTGCACTCACTGGAGTTGGGATAGCAAATGTAATTTTTCCATTATCCAACATTTACCCTACTTTTGCAGACACTGGAGTGGGAATAGTACATTTTACCCCTCTGCTATCCAACACTTTCCCTACTGTTGCACTCTTTGGAGTGGGAATAGTAATTTTTACCCCTCCGCTATCCAACACTTTCCCTACTGTTGCACTCACTGGAGTTCGAATAGTACATTTAATTATTCCGCTATCCAACATTTTCCCTACTGTTGCATTTATTGTATTGTGAAATGTACGTTTTAATATTTTTTTAATAGTTTAATGTTTTAATTAATTATAGAGTTTTTCTTTTTTAAATTATTGATATATGTATATATTTTATTTTGATATAATTTAAAAGTTTAAAAATTAAATAAAGATAATAGTTAACAAATTGTTTTAAAGTAAATATAGGTATGTGTATAAATTATTATGTTTGTGTGTTTATATTTTTTAAATTAAGCTTATTTTTTTATTTAGTTAAAATTTATATTAAATTAAATTTATTTTGTTAAAGATAATATTAATATTTTATATATTTAATATATATCATTTTATTTTATTTATATTTTCAAATGGATATTTTTACATCTATATTTTTAACTTCGATATTTTTGATTCAATATTTTTGTACTTACCTGGTTAAGTAAAGGGAGTCAATATTTTTGCATTCTATATTTTTTTTTTCGATATTTTTTACATCAGTGTTTTTAACATCGATATTTTGTCAGTGAACCTTGAAGGAGAACTGTACCATCTCCATGAACACAGGAACACCAGACATGAGTCCGAGGGATAGTTGGCTGGCCTTCTGTGTGAGCTGCAGGGGCATAACAAGCTCCAGAAACCTTGAACAATGCACCTCATTTTTGCTGAGGTGAGCCTTAACCCCCCTCCCCACCAAATCGTGCCTCCCAGGTCCTGCACTCTTGGAAATGGAGTTAGAGGTGCTGCTCCTGCCTAGCCCTAAAACTTGGGACTTTGAAAAAGTTTCACCGAAAGTACCAGAAGAACTGACAGAAGACAAGGATCTACCTGATAGTCGATCTGCCCAAGGTCAGCCGCGGCCGCTGAAGGTAAGAGAGGTGGGGCGGTGGGGCCGGCTGTGGGAGGTTTTCGAGAGACGACCACGAGGGAAAATTAATTATTTATTTAATTTCCCCTCATGGTTGTCTCTCAAAATCCCCCCCCAAGCCGGCCCCACCACCCCACCGCTCTTACTTGCAGCGGCCACGGCTGCCCAAGGTGCATTGCCAGTTGGTCTGACTTTGCAGTAGCTTCTGCTATGTTATTCTACGCAGCAGCAAATCCTGTTCACCAGGACATCTCAGTGACAGTGTCTGGCCTCATGGAGCCCTCTTCTGCTACAGCTTGTAGATCTGTCCCGCTGGAGGTTCTTGGCTTCCAAAAAGTTATCTAAGTCTGAAGGTAAAAATCTTCACTGGGCTTGATGGTGACCAGCTCCCCATCGATGACGACAAACTCCTCAGCCAGGAAAACCTGCATCTGCTGATCAGAGCTTTTTCCTGCCATTGTCTATGGCTTCCCCAAGACTTTGTCCTGCGCTACCCGGCGATGAGAACTCCTCTTTGGATGCAGCATGCCTTTTTCAAAATTTCATTTCAGTCCGAAGGTCAGCCAAGACCAGGCCCAATCCACCTTCTGTATCTGACTTGTGCTCCATCATGGCCACACTTAACTTTTGACCTTATCCCGGTCTCACGCAATTAGATATGCGCGGTTGGCATTTTGGTCTTTTAGGTGCTTGATGTCACTAAAAACGTTAAAAAAATCTGGTTGTACTGATAGGATTTAATTTGTTTTGGTGTTATTTTATTTATTAAAATGTATCTTATTTTTCAAAATTGGGATGGGATTTTTCTTGTGTTCACTTTATTACTGTTTACTGCATAAATATTTTACACAGTGACTATAAGTTAAGTCTGAAAGCTTTTGCACCAAGCTACCACAGGGCTAAGCACAGCCTAATTCAGTGACTTTTGTGGTTCACAGTGACAAGGATTGTGGTTGTGCTTGAGTAGCATTTCATCCCCTCAACCAATAAGAGAGGATGTGGCCTTACGACTAGAGCGGTCGACCTCGACGCTGGGGAACCGGGTTCGAGTCTCGGCAGGGATGCTCAACATCCTGTGATACTGGGCAAATCACTTAATCTCAACATTAATAAAAATGAATGTGTCCTTGTGTAACACAAGTGGTGCTCAAGTAAAGCGCTCTGATACCTAAAACCTTCGGGTCAAGTTCGCGCTATATGAAACTCTAGGACAAAAAAAAAAAGATATTTCTTACAGTACTGTAACTCAGTATTTTAGACATTCTCCTGCTGCTTCCGAAGAAGCAGGGTGATGACCTGTCCATATTCTTACACTAAAATATGTTCTTCATTACAGCTTGAAGCCAGCATGCTTCTTCCTCACTGTTAGAAATGCGGTTTCTGGTTGGCAGAGGTATGCACCCTTTACAATCAGGAACCACAGTCCCAGTCGGGGTAAGTGTAGTACACACTAAAAGTTTACCTGAGCTCACCCTCTAGTAGCTTGGCACAGAGCAGTCAGGCTAAACTAAAGAGGCAATGTGTAAAGTATTTGTGCACACACTGACACACAGTAACACAGCGAATACACCACAAAAGTACTGCACACCAGTTTACATAAATAGTGAATATTTTTCTGAGTAGAACAAGACCAAAACAACAAAAATTCAAGATTCACAAGTCAAAATATGAATTTTTCAAGTTGGACTCAAAATGCAGTGCTTAGAAGTCAACAACTCTAACTGGGCTATCTGGTCGCGCATGACCAGGGCAAATCTAAAAGTTCAGTCCGACCGCGATGGAGCGCTGACCGGAGAGAGGAGTCATGCAGACCCGCTGACAATCCTTGGATGCCTCGATGCTTGGGGACGATGTGGTGCGCAACGGAGAGGATGCATCATGGGTGCAGGTGATGTGTCGGTTCGTGGAGGCGATGCAAGATCTTTGAGGCATTGGTGCTTGGGGACGATGCGTTGTGCAAAGGAGGTGATGCGTTGGTTATGGGAGCGAGGCTTTAGTTTCTGAAGGCGGTGCAGCGTTGGTGATGTGTCAATGTCAAGAGCAAGGTGAGTCAATTTTCGTGGTGTCATAGTTGAACCGCTGGGCTGAAGGCGATGCATTGGTCAAAAGTCACAAAGGGACGGGAATGCCTAGGAGTCGGAACGGTGCACATTGGATGTCAGTGATGCGGTGTCCGAGACTAACCCTGGGCGGAGTTCGCAGAGTTGCGCAACTCCGCGAAGTGGAAAAAAAACTCCGCCGTGCTACGCGGAGCTCCGCTAGCGGCGGAGTGCGATAGAGAAATGGTGTTCGCAGTGATTTTCAGTGCCGGATGCTTCTCCGCACTGTGCAATCATCGCGAACGGCACCATGTACAGCGCAATCGAGCGCTGCTTTCCTTTCTGCCGCTCGAGTAGATTTTTACTCGAGCAGCAGCTTTCTCAACGCGAACGGGCAGTTTCTCAACGCGAGCGGTAGCGAGCATACGCGACCACTCGCAATGAGAAACCCGAACCCCCCACATTGAAAAATCTCGCCAGGAGGTTTATTTTCCACGCTCGCGCTCGCCAACTTGATGTTGACGATCGCGAACGAGGAAAAATCTCGCCGGGAGGTGGATTTTCCTCGCTCGCCAACTTGGCATTTGTGAACGTGAGCGAGGAAAAAAACTCAGCTCCGCTGCGCGAAGCAGAGTTTGTCGGAACTCCGCGAGCTCCGCGTAACACGGAGTGCGGAAAACCCTGCAAACTCCGCAAGCGGAGCGGAGTTCACTGTCCAGGGTTATCCGAGACTCATGCAGCAGTGGTTCTTCAGAGGTGCTGTGGAAAAATCAGGTCTTTGTTGAAAGTCGAGGTCGCTGCGTCATGAACTCGGTGAGCGGTGTCCATGGTTTCGATGCAGGCAGTGGCGACGCGCCAATTTTGCGGGGATGCGCAGGTTCCAAAATGACGCTTTGGAGTCGATACGTCAGTTTCTTGGTTGCAGCACAGAAACTCACTTCCAAGAGCCCAGGACTGGATTTGGCACCATTTGTCAGAGCATGGCCCACAGCAGAGGGGCCCAGGCAGGGCTGTAGCCATAAGGGGGTGCGAGCGGGGCCTGGCCAGGCCCTAATGTGCTCGTGCCCCCCCAACTGAAATCCCATACCAAAAGCCTGCCAGAGCGATCCCCCTCCACATGGAGAAGGGCAAGGCAGTGACTAAAGACATGTTTTCCAAATCATGCCTCTAGATCCTTGTGGCTTTCCTTCCCATCAGCCCACGTGACACCTCAGTCTCAAGTAGTCTCAACTCCCACTCCATGTTCAGAAGCACCCTGCGCAGGGCCTTACGGACCCCCACCCCCATTTGGTGGCAATGCATTGCCCTCTGATGACCACCTTGTGGGCATCCCACTCCAAACCTCTAGGGGGGGTGATGTCCTAGTTAAATACAAAATATTGTGTAATATGTGTTGACAGGGCCTCCCTGAAGGGGGGTTCTGTGGTGCCTTGGTGTGGAACCTCCAGGTCCGTAATGTCATCAGCAGTGAGCAGTGATCTGAGCCGGTACGTGCCAAGGACTCCGTCATAGTTATTTGCGTGCCCATTAGATCAAACTTAGTGTGGAGGTCATGGATCAGGCAATAAAACAAGAAGTCACTGGTGTCTGGATGGTGCAAGTGCCACATATCGAACACGCTCTAGTTAACCATTTAGCCCTGAAAGTATTGTGCACTCTGACACACATAGCACCATTCAGCGGAGAGGTGGAGCACTCCCAGGCAACATCCGGAACACAATTAAAGTCATTGCCTGATATGCTGTGATTGTGCGGGTCCTGGAAAAGAGCTGGGATGAGGAGACCTAAAAAAAGCAGAGTGATTAGTGTTGGGGGCATAAACAACCACCAGCGTGAGGGGGGCACCGTCCTTATGTCCTTCCACCACCACGTTACTACCCTCAGTCTCAACTCTGTGTATGTCTTTCACAAATGGGACCCCCGTGGCAATCCATATCATGACCCCCTTGAATACGCCAATGTCGTAGTTCCACACTCCTGTCCCCTCCATTCTGCATGTACTTTTTATAACTCTTCCTGTGTCAAATGCATTTCTTGCAAGAAAGCTATGTGTGTGCAGCTGCGATTAAGATATGTATGAACCCAGTATCTCTGTGTGGTAGTGGCCATGCCCTTAATGTTCCACATCAGTAAGTTATAGTGTGGGGTAGTGTGGCCTGTAGGTGAGCCCATTGGGTATGGTGATAAGTAGTGATGCATCAGGTTCTGCGATTCTAATTACCCACAACTCCCGGGTGCGGGTCCCACCAAATGCCCCATCGGCGTTCAAGAGCCCAGTGCAGTACAGGACCATGCCACATAATTATATGTTGGAAAGGATAAGTTACTTACCTGTAATCCTAGTTCTCTTCCAGGGGTATCCTCATCAAAGTCATAAGCACTGAATATTCCCGCCCATGTGCGGGGACCCCGGAAATAATAAAAATTATATATGATAAACATATATATATATACAGCTCTATATATATAAAAACATGTATCATTTTTTCTAGTATCAATGCAGCTCTCATATAGGAGGCTAAACAATGTAATAAAACACATAAATTGCTTTTGTAAATATACATAATAAATGTATAAAAACACATGAGGGCAAGAAGTACTTGAACTCTGTTTTTAATGAGTAAATCTCATGAGTAAACTGCAAAAGAAAAGCAGGCATTGTTAGCCTACAGGCTGCATTGTAAACCAACATAGAAAATGAAAGCAATCTTTCATAAAAATTGGCACCGTGCCTTTAAGGCAGCCATGACCCCTAGCTTCCCATCATGCCTCAGGGGTGACAGTTAGGTCAGTTGTTCTTTGCGTAACCCTGAAGATCAGGGCACCAAGATAATATTTAACAATGAAATAATCTCATTTGCCTGGGGAGGTGGGTGGGTTGCTTATGACTTTGATGAGGATACCCCTGGAAGAGAACTAGGATTACAGGTAAGTAACTTATCCTTCTCTTCCAGGGGATCCTCATCAATAGTCATAAGCACTGACTAGAATAGCAAGCCCAACATCCACCTGCAGGCAAATGAGAAACGCAGTGACCTTGTTAACAACAACCGAAAAGTCAGCTGTTGAACAGATTCCTCAAGGAGGCTTGACCTACTTGAGTGTCCGCTCTAGTATCTGATTCAAGACAGTAATGCCTTGTAAATGTATGCACTGATCTCCAAGTGGCTGCTTTGCAGATCTCAGAGAGCGGTACATTATTGAGGAAAAGCAGTCGTAGCTGCTTTTCCTCTCGTGGAATGAGCTTTGGGAGTGGACCAAAGAGGCTTCTGTGCTAACTGGTAAGTAACCCTGGGCGTAGTTCGCGAAGTAACGCTTCGCGAAGCTACGCAAAGTGCAGTTCGCACTACGCGAGCTACGCGTAGCACTACGCGAACTGCGTAGTG
Source organism: Calotriton arnoldi (assembly GCA_963921515.1). NCBI lineage: Eukaryota > Metazoa > Chordata > Amphibia > Caudata > Salamandridae > Calotriton > Calotriton arnoldi. The sequence continues at coordinate 220,114 of CAWUFW010017824.1, forward strand.
CGTGTTCGCAATGATTGCACAGTGCCGGATGCTTGTCCGCACTGTGCAATCATTGAAAACGGCATCTTGCACAGTGCGAGCTGTCTTTTACTGCCGCTCGAGTAGATTTTTACTCGGCGGCAGCTTTCTCAACGCGGACTGGTAGTTTCTCATCGCGAGCGGTCGCGAGCATACGCGACCACTCGCAATGAGAAACCTGACCTCCCGCGTTGAGAATCTCGCCGGGAGGTTTATTTTCCACGCTCGCGATCGGCAACTTGATGTTGCTGATCGCGAACGCAGGAAAAAGTCTCGCCGGGATGTCATTTTGCTTGCTCGCGGTCGCCAACTTGACGTTGAGGACCGCGAGCAAGCAAAAAATGACCGCTGCACTACGCTACGCTACGCGTGTTTGCACTGTGCTACGTGCAATTCGCGTAGTGCGAAGTAGCGCAAACTTCGCAAACTACGCGAGCGTAGCGTAGTTTTCTGCCCAGGCCTACTGGTAAGCCAATTTGATGCATGAGACTATCCATCTGGAGATGGACCGCTTTGATGCTGGGAAACCTGTTCTGATCGAACCATAATTAACAAATAGTTGATCAGACTTCCTCAATGGCTTCGACCTGTCCAGATAAAACTTCAAAACCCTTTTAAGGTCTCAGCTGGAGTGGATGGATTGGGAAAAAAGGTCGGAAGAGAAATAGATTGATTTACATGAAAATCAGACACCACCTTCGGAAGGAAGGAAGGATGAGTCCTGAGGACTACCCTATTGAGATGAAAAACCAAGTAGGGCTCTTTAGAACATAGGGCCTGTATCTCACTCACCCTACAAGCTGAGGTGATAGCTACCAAGAAAGCTACCTTCCACGTAAGGTGTTGTAAGGTTGCTTTGTGGATAGGCTCAAAGGGTGGACCCATCAATTTTGACAGTACCAAGTTCAACTCCCAAGGAGGTGAAGGAGGTCGGACCGGAGGGTAGACCTTCTTGAGACCCTGCAGGAAATCCTTCACCACCTGTAGCTGAAAAAACGAGGGCTGAGAAGGAGAACGCCTGTACGCCGTAATGGCAGCCAGGTGTACCTTAATGGATGAGAATTTCAAACCTGCTCTGGCTAGGCGAAGCAGATAATGCAAAACTACCTCCTCCTGCCCCTTGGTAGGATTACAATTATTTTGCATACACCAAATGTAAAAACGTTTCCATTTGCAGGCATAAGAATGTCTTGTAGAAGGTCTCCTTGCCTCTTTCAATATGGTCATGCAGTCCTGTGGCAGACCTAAATGCCCATACTGGAGGACCTCAGGAGCCATGCTGTTAAGCTCAGTGACGGAAGGTTGGGGTGATGAATCCTCCCGTTCATCTTGGATAGCAGGTCCGGTCTGCATGGCAGCCTCTTGTGTGGGCAGACTGACAGATGTAGAAGGTCCTGGTACCACCACAGTCTCGGCCAGTCCGGAGCAATCAGTATCATTGTGGTGTCTGAGTGAGATAGCTTGGTCACCACCTTCGGGATGAGAGGCAGGGGTGGAAAGGCATACACAAATGCCCTTGAACAGCTGATCAAAAGGGCATTCCCCTTCGATCCTGGTCGGTAGTACCTGGAGGGGAAGTCTTGGCATTTTGTGTTTTCTTCGTCCGCGAGCAGGTCTATGCTCGGACGACCCCAAGCTCGGAAGATGTCGTCGACCACCTCGTCGTTGAGGACCCAGTCCTGCTGTTCCTCGAAGTGACGGCTGAGGGCATCTGCCTGAGAATTCTGCTCTCCCGGCAGGTGAACCGCTGTGATGGATAGATTCCTCGCCAGAAGCCAGTGCCAAAGGGTCTGTGCCTCCAAAGAGAGAGTCCTCGAGCGAGTTCCTCCCTGTTTGTTCAGGTAGTACATGGTAGTGGTATTGTCCGTCTGTACTAGGATGGAACTCGCCTGAATCGAAGGGAGGAAAGCCCTGAGAGCCAGATGAACAGTCCTTAGCTCCAGCATGTTTATGTGGTACAACTAACTGCTCCTTTGAGGACCATAGGCCTTGCGTCTGGAGAGACCCCATGTGGGCTCCCCATCCTTGCAGGGAGGCGTCTGTGATCAGAGTCTGAGAGGGAGGAGCTTGATGGAACGGTACTCCTACCCTCAGGTTGTCTTTCTTCATCCACCACGGGATGGATGCTTTGGCTGCGCGTGATAGACAAATTTTGTCTTCCCAGCGAGAAGACCGTTGATCCCATTTGTCTTCTAGATCTTGTTGTAGAGGACGCATTTTCAATCTGGCATTAGGCACCAAAAAAATGCAGGATGCCATCGATCCTAGCAGGGAGGCGATCTGATGCACTGAAGACAGGCTGTTGTGTAAAATCTGTCTGCCTTTCTGAATGATGGATAATTGTCTCTCCTCCGAAGGAAACACCTTTCCTCGCTCGGAGTCTATCAGCGCCCCCAGGTAGTGGATTGTTTGAGTGGGTTGCTGCGTCGATTTTTCTAAGTTCACGTGTAGGCCCAGTTTTTGACAAAACCCTAGGCACTGCTGGAAGTGGTTCATCACACTTTGTGGAGAGGGACCTTTTAGCAACCAATCGTCCAGATAAGGGTAGACGAAGCTGCCTCTGCGTCGCAGACCAGCTGCCACTACTGCCATGCACTTCGTGAATACCCGGGGAGCTGACTTCAGCCCGAAGGGCAGCACTTTGAACTGATAGTGGGATGTTCCGACTATGAATCGTAGATATTGCCGGTGATGCTGATTTATCGGTATATGAAAATAAGCATCTTGCAGATCCATCGAACACATCCAATCCCCTTTGCGGAGGTGAGGATATATTTGGTGGAGAGCCAACATGCGAAATTTTTCTCGTTTGATGGACTTGTTGAGTGTTCGCAGATCCAGAATGGGCCTGTATTCCGACTTTTGACCTTTTTTCTTTACCAGGAAGTATCTGGAATAAACTCCTCGACCTCTTTGTGACCGTGGAACCTTCTCTATGGCTGATTTTTGGAGAAGTATTCCCACTTCCCTCTGCAGCATGTTGATCTGGCAGCATGATGATGGTACCGGAGGGATCGAGGAAGGACGACGTCGGAAACGTAGAGAGTACCCATTCTGCAGCGTAGCCAACACCCACTGATCCTTGGTGATGGCTCGCCACTCTTGCAGATGATTCGCAACACTTCCTCCTACTGGAGTGGTGAACGGCATAGGAGGAAGCGGGCACTCATTGCTTGGCTGGAACTTTCGTTGAAGTAGAGGACTGACGGTTCCCTCCTCTTCCCCTGTTGGATCGCCGGCTTTGAAACTGCGATTTCTGCTGACCCTGTTGGTTTTGGTTCTTTTGCCAATGAGGGATTTGAACCCTCTGTTGGAAGGAGCGGCGATCAGTTTTGCGGTAGCGGCGACAAAACTCTTTTTTCTTCTCCAGCCCCACCGCCTTCAGGGTATCTAGCTCGGTCTTCATCCGTGCCATCTCTTCATCGGTGTGCGAGCCAAACAACGATGACCCGGAAAATGCCAGGTTGAGAATACGGGACTGCGCCTCTGGCTTCAATGCTGTCAGATGAAGCCATGAAGATCTTCTGGCAGAAATTCCGTGGGCGTAGGAGTGTGCTGAAAGTGTAGCTCCATCCGCCGCAGCACTAATTACTTGGTTCGCTACCAGGCTGCCCTCCTGTAAAATTTCTTCGAAGTCCTTACGGTCTTCCTTGGGCAGTTTATCTGTAAAACGTTGTAGCGAATCCCATAAAGCTCTATCGTAATGCCCCAATAGAGCTGATGCACTGGAGACTTTAAGCATGGATGCAGAAGTGCCACATACTTTTCTCCCCCATGAGTCTTGTGTCTTGCTCTCCTTGTCCGGTGGTACTGTGGACGAGGAGGCCACTGAGTGGGTCTTTCTGGCAGCAGCCACAATTACAGAGTCCGGTTTAGGATCTGACTTCAAGAAGGAGGGATCTTCCTCCGGAGGACGATACTTCTTCAGAATTCTCGCCGGTGCCGTCTTGAGAGTAGCCGGCGTAAGAAAGATGTCCATAACCGGTTTCAGAAGTCCCGGTACCAACGGGAGTAACGGGCGAGAAGATGCCTTCTGGTTCAAAGTTTCGAAAATAACCGAAGAAGTACTCTGCTGAACAGGCATAGGAATGTTCAGTTTGGCAGCACCCCTGGAAAGCACCTCCTGGAATGTGCTTACATCGTCCACCGGAGAGATCCTCGACGGTGGACTGTCAGTAATGGTGGGCGAGTAGTCTCTTTTTGAGGAGTACGTTGAAGAGGTGGAAGGCGTTGGAGACCTGCGTCTTTTCCTCCTGTTGCGTGATCTTGATCTCCTTCTGGATGTTGGTGCAGGAGAGCGAGTACGAGCTCTTCCTCTTGGTGGAGAAAGATCCGCATCTTGTGCCAGGCGAGCCAGAGGGGACCTGTGAGCAGGACTGGGATCCCGTCTAACACCTGCCTGTGCATGATCCGCCCAGTGGTGTAATGGATGCCTCCATCTGGGAGAGAGGTGAATGGATGGAGACTTCTCCGCTCTAACAGGAGAACGACGTGGAGACTTCCGTCCTTCTTGATGAGCCTTTTCACTGGACGTTGATGACCAGAGGGAGAGTCCTGGCTACTTGAGGACGAAATAATCACCTCTGGAGAACCAGACCTGGCGATGGAATGGTGGGAGCCTGCTCTCGACGTCGATGAAGGAGACGGAGAGAGACTTATAGGGACTGACACCGACGGAGACCTCTGCCTCGACGTCGTCCGTGATGGAGATTTCTGTCTCGACGTCGATCTTCTTGATCCCGGCGAAGACATGCGTCTCGACGCCGACTGCCTCGATGGAGACCTGCGTCTCGACGTCGATCTTCTTCGCTTCGACGGAGTATGCTGCTGCGACGCCGAGCGCCTCGCCGATGGAGACCTGCGTCTCGACGTCGATCTTCTTCGCTTCGACGGAGGGCTGTGCCTCGACGCCGAGCGCCGCCTCAACGAAGAGTCGTGCCTCGACGTCGATCGTCCTCGCTTCGACGGAGTATCCATCCTCGACGTCGAGCGCCTTTCCTTCGACGGAGGACTGTGTCTCGATGTCGGCTGTGAACCCGACGGAGACTGCTGTCTCAACGTCGAGTGTGTTGCTCGCGTCGATGGAGGCCTCGGCCTCGACGTCGACGATTGGACATCCAACGACCTCTGCTTCGACGTTGATCTGCGCTGAGACGACAACGGAGACATCGGCCTCAACGTCGAAGATGATGACTTACGTTTCGGCGTCGGCGAAAGGATCTTGTCTCGATGCCGGACGCTGATGCAACGCCAAAGGAGACTTAGCTTTTGAAGTTGAAGAATGGCGCTCCTGCACCAAGGCCCTCGACGACAACTCCGCCGCCGGTACCTTCGACGTCGAGCCCGACGCCAAAGGGGAACATATCGGGACCTTGCTCAACGTCGAACGCGCCCTCTTCTTTGTTCTTACAGGAGACCTACCTCTTTCTGAGAGGCCATAAAGACGGATTCTCTCTCTGTCCTTGATGGTTCTATTGGATAGCTTCCTGCAGTGTTGACAGGAGGCAGGAGAGTGAGACTCCGGTAGGCAGAGGATGCACACGTCATGTGTGTCTGACTTGGCCTTCTTTTTGCCACAGGCAGGGCAAGGATCAAACAAAGAAGGCATTTTTGACAGAAAATATCACTTTCTGCCACAAAAAATGGTTTAATCCTCACTCTATTATCAAAAGACGTCGAGTGAAGTAGAAAAAACCACAAAAAACTAGGTATTTTTGACAGAAAAGTCAAAAAAAGAGAGAGCTGAGATTCCAGGTTCCTGACAGACGGAGCCGGAAAGAACAACTGACCTAACTGTCACCCCTGAGGCATGATGGGAAGCTAGGGGTCATGGCTGCCTTAAAGGCACGGTGCCAGTTTTTATGAAAGATTGCTTTCATTTTCTATGTTGGTTTACAATGCAGCCTGTAGGCTAACAATGCCTGCTTTTCTTTTGCAGTTTACTCATTAAAAACAGAGTTCAAGTACTTCTTGCCCTCATGTGTTTTTATACATGTATTATGTATATTTGCAAAAGCAATTTATGTGTTTTATTACATTGTTTAGCCTCCTATATGAGAGCTGCATTGATACTAGAAAAAACGATATATGTTTTTATATATATAGAGCTGTATATATATATATATATGTTTATCATATATAATTTTTATTATTTCCGGGGTCCCCGCACATGGGCGTGAATATTCAGTGCTTATGACTATCGATGAGGATCCCCTGGAAGAGAACTTCATCTGTGCATCAAAAGAAAAAACAAGATTTATAACCTCCCTCTCGCTGACCATGACTACTCTGAGATCCCAGCCATAACCATCCAATGAATGAACATCAGCCAAAGAGAAATGCATAATAAAATACATGTCCTGTTTGGAGAGGTCAGTGGTCACAGACACAAAGGTCCTCTCCAATGATCTGGGCGTCCAACCCTCTCTCATGAGGCCCCAAAGTGTCTTCAATAGTCACCGGTGAGCAATCCACACCACTTATCACACAGCAAACAACAAACCCCACCCCTCATAGCAGATCATCTACCAGCCATGGCGTCAACTCCGGCCTCCGGGAGTCCTCCCCAGCAGCAGCCATGGAGCCATTAGTATCCGACTGTCAGAGGCACGGTCTGATCGCAACGCCTCAAAAGATTTCTGACGATATTGCAGCATCACTTCCCCTGCCTGTGCCATGAAGGGGCGGCTCTGTGTCCCCCACTCCTATGCCTCAGTTGCGATGTCAGATATTTACCAGTGTTCCAGTCATCTCATGTGGGCTTCGCAATTCCCTTGGCATGTAACCAGGTTTATACATCTTCAGGAGTCAAGAAAGAATGGATTCACCCATCATTCATCACCTTAAGTTTAGCAGGATAGAGAAGAGCATACTTCAGGCCTAGCTCCTAGCAGGGTTGGATTGGAATCAAAAATAGGCCTGGGCACGCTAAAAAAACGTGGCACACATTTGCGGATTGCTTTCTGCAAAACACTTCTTCGGGGAAGTTTTATGAAAAGAAGGCAGTAGGTCTCAGACAGGCATGTTTTGATAAATTCACTTAGATAAAAAAAAAGGCACGGATTGGTTTACACTGGTGAACCACACCTGAATACAAGTGAGCTCAGGCCCACTACCCCCACTCAATCTGCATACACTAATGGGCCAGTCCAGCGAGAGAAAGGGAGTGACTCCTCTGTCCCGTTGGCAAAAGGGAGGTAATAGAGTCCCATCTGCCTCCAGAACGGCAACTCAGGTACCCACTGGGCCGCTGGAGGCAACCGAACAGCACGGATACCGCCCAAATCAGCCCCCAGGCTGCCCAAAAAAGTAGCCCACAGCTGGAACTCGGATACCGGCCCGCCGGCCACTGCCCGAGTGCCCGCCTTACGAATCCGACCCTGGCTTCCGGGGGCGTTGCTTGACCACCCTGTGCGAGTTGCGAAGATGCTGCACCTCTACAGTAAAATCTAGGTAAGCAGTGATGCTGCTGCCCTCTAAGTGCCAGGAACCTTTCATCCAAAAAAACTGCAGAATCAAGTCTCTGTCCCTATAATTAAGTAGTTTCTCAATTACAGGACTCGGCTGGGCCCCCGGTGGAGGCGGCCTCCTAGGTAGACAATGTGCTCTCTCTACAGAGCAGAATTTGGGTACAATGCCTGTCAGAACTGTGGTCATCAACCAAGTTCAAGAAAAAGCTCCATACTCAGGCCCTCCAAGCACTCCAGAAAGCCCCAGAAGTGGACATTATTACGCCTCGAGCAGCCCTCTGCATTCTCCAATATAGAGTGGTCACCTCTGCCCTCATGTGCTTCAGTTGGTTTTTGAGTTCCTGCAATGTGGGTCTCATCGTGGTTAATGTGGATTCAGCATCGTCCACACAGTCCACCAGTTTCCTGTGATCCGTACGGAGAAGGTTCACATCCAAGGAGACTGCATCGATCTTGGACGCAATATCTTTTCAAACTGGACAGAGTGACTGTGGAGAGTGGCCCAGAGTGTCAACTCCATTATCAGGAGGGGCGGAAGGGCCCGCTGCATCCCCAGTGCCTGGGTTGGGACTCTTAGCAGATTTGGGCTTCACCTTCATGCCCACATTAGTATCAATCCCAAGTGGATGATACAGCATGTTCTAGACAGTGCGCCATCGCCCCCAACTCTCCACCAGGTACGGGCTGCAGGTGACTGCAGTCCAGTGCTGGTTCTGCGTGTGGTGTCCTACAGGCCTCGTCAAAGGAACCGAATGTGAAAGCTTCTGGAATGTTATCAAAAATTTGAAAAAATACTATAAACTGCTATCAAATAAAAGGCAACTTTAGTTGATCAATGGCCAAAGGGTAACCGATGAAATGTAGGGGATATGAGATATTATAGGAATGTGTGAGCTGTAATATTTGAAATCCCCGTAGCAAAAATATGTTGTAAAACAAAAGAAATGGTGATATTTGGCATAAAAATACTCTGTTCTCCCCGTCAACATAAGACTATGTCAAATTGAATCCTGGTAAGTTCAAGCCGGAGAAACATGGGGGATACCAAATGTTATAACCCGTATGGGCCATCATATTTGTTATCACCCATAGGAACCGAATGTGAAAGCTAGTGGAATGAAATAAAAAATGGGAAAAGAGACTGCAATCTGGTATCAAATAAAAGACATCTCCAATTGGTCAATGGCTAAAAGGTAGCCCTTGAAAGGTAGGGGATACAAGATATTACAGCAATGCATGAGCCGTAATATGTGATATCCCCATAGTAAAAGGTGGTGGAGAACTAAAGTAAGGGTTCCAGTTGGCAGAAACATACTGTGCTCACCCAGCCATCATAAGACCATGCCAAATTGAATCCTGGTAAGTTCTAACCCGAGAAAGACAGGGGATACCAGATATTATAGCTGTTATAGGTCATTATATTTGGTATCCCCTAAGGGTACCAGATGTAAAATCTTGTGGAATGATGTAAAAAATGTGAAGATACTGTAGTCTGCTATCAAATAAAAGGCAACTTGAAGTGGTCAATAGCTAAAGGGTAACCAATGGAACGTAGGGGATACAAGACATTACAGCAATGCATAAGCCATAATATTTGGTATCTCCCTTGTAAACGATGTTGGAAAGCAAAAGGAAGGGTGCTATTTGGCATAGAAATACTGTGCTCATCCATCCAACATATGACCATGTCAAATTGACTACTGGTAAGTTCTAACCCTAGAAACACCGGGGATACCAGATATTATAGCTGCTATAAGCCATTATATATGGTATCCCCTAAGGGAACCAGATATAAAATCTAGTGGAATGATGTAAAAAATGTGAAAAGTTATTGTAGTCTGCTATCATATAAAAGGCAACTTCAAGTGGTCAATGGCTAAAGGGTAACCTATGAAAAGTAGGGGATATGAGATATTACAGCAATGCGTGAGCCATAATATTTGGTATCCCCATTGTAAATGATGTTGGAAAGCAAACAGAAGGATGCTATTTGCTATAGAAATACTGTGCTCATCCATCCAACATATGACCATGTCAAATTGAATACTGGTAAGTTCTAACCCCAGAAACACCGGGGATACCAGATATTATAGCTGGTATAAGCCATTATATTTGGTATCCCCTAAGGGAACCAGATATAAAATCTTGTGGAATGATGTAAAAAATATGAAAAGATACTGTAGTCTGCTATCAAATAAAAGTCAACTTCAAGTGGCCAATGGCTAAAGGGTAACCCATGTAACGTAGGGGATACGAGCTATTACAGCAATACGTGAGCCATAATATTTGGTATCCCCATTGTAAATGATGATGGAAAGCAAAAGGAAAGGGGCTATTTGCCATAGAAATACTGTGCTCACCCATTCAACATAAGTCCATGTCAAATTGAATACTGGTAAGTTCTAATCCCAGAAACACAAAGGGATACCAAATATTATAGACGGTAAAGGCCATTATATTTGGTATCCCCTAAGGGAACCGGATGTAAAATCTAGTGGAATCATGTAAACAATGTAAAAAGTTATTGTAGTCTGCTATCAAATCAAAGTGGTCAGTGGCTCAAAGGTTAACCCATGAAACGTAGGGGATGCGAGATATTACAGCAATGCGTGAGCCATAATATCTGGTATCCCCATTGTAAAGAATGTTGGAAAGCAAAATGAAGGGTGCTGTTTGGCATAGAAATATTGTGCCCACCCATCCAACATAAGACCATGCCAAATTGAATCCTGGGAAGTTCTAACCCCAGAAACACAGGGGATACCAGATATCATAGCTGTTATAGGCCATTATATTTGGTATCCCCTAAGGGTACCGGATGTAAAATCTTGTGGAATGATGTAACAAATGTGAAAAGTAACTGTAGTCTGCTATCAAATAAAAGGCAACTTCAACTGGTGAATGGCTAAAGGGTAACCTATGAAACATAGGGAATACGAGATATTACAGCAATGTGTGAGGCATAATATGTGGTATCCCCATAGTAAACGATGTTGGAAAGCAAAAGGAACGGTGTTGTTTGGCATAGAAATATAGTGCTCACCCATCCAACATAAGGCCATGTCAAATTGAATCCTGGTAAGTTCTAACCCGAGAAACACAGGGGATACCAAATATTATAGGCGGTAGAGTTCATTATATTTGGTATTCCCTAAGGGTCCGGATGTAAAATCTCGTGGAATGATGTAAAAAATGTGAAAAGATACTGTAGTCTGCTATCAAATAAAAGGCAACTTCAAGTGGTGAATGGCTAAAAGGTAACCCATGTAACGTAGGGGATACGAGATATTACAGCAATGCGTGACCCACAATATTTGGTATCCCCATTGTAAACGATGTTGGAAAGCAAAAGTAAGGTTGCTATTTGCCACAGAAATACTGTGCTCATCCATCCAACATAAGACCATGACAAATTGAATACTGGTAAGTTCTAACCCCAGAAACACAGGGGATACCAGATATTATAGCTGTTATAGGTCATTATATTTGGTATCCCCTAAGGGAACCGGACGTAAAATCTTGTGGAATGATGTAAAAAATGTGAAGAGATAGTGTAGTCTGCTATCAAATAAAAGGCAACTTGAAGTGGTCAATAGCTAACGGGTAACCCATGAAACGTAGGGGATAGGAGATATTACAGCAATGCATGAGGCATAATATTTGGTATCCCCATAGTAAACGATGTTGGAAAGCAAAAGGAAGGGTGCTATTTGGCATAGAAATACTGTGCTCACCCATCCAACATAAGACCATGTCCAATTGAATCCTGGTAAGTTCTTACCCGAGAAACACAGGGGATACCAAATATTATAGATTGTAGAGGTCATTATATTTGGTATCCCCAAAGGGTACCGAATGTAAAATCTTGTGGAATGATGTAACAAATGTGAAAAGTAACTGTAGTCTGCTATCAAATAAAAGGCAACTTCAACTTGTGAATGTCTAAAGGGTAACCCATGAAACATAGGGGATACGAGATATTACAGCAATGCGTGAGGCATAATATTTGGTATCCCCATAGTAAACGATGTTGGAAAGCAAAAGGAAGGGTGCTGTTTGGCATAGAAATATTGTGCTCACCCATCCAACATAAGACCATGTCAATATGATTCCTAGTAAGTTCTAACCTGAGAAACACAGGGGATACCAAATATTATAGGCGGTAGAGGTCATTATATTTGGTATCCCCTAAGGGAATCGGATGTAAAATCTTGTGGAATGAGGTAAAAAATGTGAAAAGATACTGTAGTCTGCTATCAAATAAAAGGCAACTTGAAGTGGTCAATAGCTAAAGGGTAACCCATGAAACGTAGGGGATACAAGACATTACAGCAATGCGTGACCCATAATATTTGGTATCCCCATTGTAAACGATGTTGGAAAGCAGCAGGAAGGTTGCTATTAGCCATAGAAATACTGTGCTCATCCATCCAACGTACCACCATGGCAAATTGAATACTGGTAAGTTCTAACCCCAGAAACTCAGGGGATACCAGTTAATATAGCTGTTATAGGTCATTATATTTGATATCCCCTAAGGGAACCGGATGTAAAATCTTGTGGAATGATGGAAAAAATGTGAAAAGATACTGTAGTCTGCTATCAAATAAAAGGCAACTTGAAGTGGTCAATAGCTAAAGGGTAACCCATGAAACATAGGGGATACAAGATATTACAGCAATGCATGAGCCATAAAATTTGGTATCCCCATTGTAAACTATGTTGGAAAGCAAAAGGAAGGGTGCCATTTGGCATAGAAATACTGTGCTAACCCATCCAACATAAGACCATGTCCAATTGAATCCTGGTAAGTTCTTACCCGAGAAACACAGGGGATACCAAACATTATAGATTGTAGAGGTCATTATATTTGGTATCCCCTAAGGGTACCGGATGTAAAATCTTGTGGAATGATGCAACAAATGTGAAAAGTAACTGTAGTCTGCTATCAAATAAAAGGCAACTTCAACTGGTGAATGGCTAAAGGGTAACCTATGAAACATAGGGGATACGAGATATTACAGCAATGAATGAGGCATAATATTTGGTATCCCCATAGTAAACGATGTTGGAAAGCAAAAGGAAGGGTGCTGTTTGGCATAGAAATATTGTGCTCACCCATCCAACATAAGACCATGTCAAATTGAATCCTGGTAGGTTCTAACCTGAGAAACACAGGGGATACCAAATATTATAGGCGGTAGTTATAGGCGGTAGAGGTCATTATATTTGGTATCCCCTAAGGGTACCGGATGTAAAATCTTGTGGAATGATGTAAAAAAGGTGAAAAGATACTGTAGTCTGCTATCAAATAAAAGGCAACTTCAAGTGGCCAATGGCTAAAGGGTAACCCATGTAACGTAGGGGATACGAGATATTACAGCAATACGTGAGCCATAATATTTGGTATCCCCATTGTAAACGATGATGGAAAGCAAAAGAAAAGGGGCTATTTGCCATAGAAATACTGTGCTCATCCATCCAACATAAGACCATGTCAAATGGAATACTGATAAGTTCTAACCCCAGAAACACAGGGGATACCAGATATTATAGCTGTTATAGGGCATTATATTTGGTATCCCTAAGGGAACCAGATGTAATATCTTGTGGAATGATGTAAAAAATGGGAAAAGATACTGTAGTCTGCTATTAAATAAAAGGCAATTTGAAGTTGTCAGTAGCTAAAGGGTAACCTCTGAAACGTAGGGGATACGAGATAATACAGCAATGCTTGAGCTGTAATATTTGGTATCCCCATTGTAAACGATGTTGGAAAGCAAAAGGAAGGGTGCTATTTGCCATAGAAATACTGTGCTCATCCATCCAACATAAGTCCATGTACAATTGAATACTGGTAAGTTCTAACCCCAGAAACTGTGGGGATACCTGATATCATAGCTGTTATAGGACATTATGTTTGGTATCCCCTAAGGGAACCAGATATAAAATCTCGTGGAATGATGTAAAAAATGTGAAAAGATGCTGTAGTCTGCTATCAAATGAAAGGCAACTTCAACTTGTGAATGGCTGAAGGGTAACCCATGAAATGTAGGGGATACGAGATATCACATCAATGCGTGATCCATAATTTTTGGTATCCCCATTGTAAACGATGTTGGAAAGCAAAAGGCAGGGTGCTATTTGCCATAGAAATACTGTGCTCATCCATCCAACATAAGACCATGACAAATTGAATACTGGTAAGTTCTAATCCCAGAAACACAAAGGGATACCAAATATTATAGACGGTAAAGGCCATTATATTTGGTATCCCCTAAGGGAACCGGATGTAAAATCTAGTGGAATCATGTGAACAATGTAAACAGTTATTGTAGTCTGCTATCAAATAAAAGGCAACGTCAACTGGTGAATGGCTAAAGGGTAACCTATGAAACATAGGGGATACGAGATATTACAGCAATGCGTGAGGCATAATATGTGGTATCCCCATAGTAAACGATGTTGGAAAGCAAAAGTAAGGGTGCTGTTTGGCATAGAAATATTGTGCTCACCCATCCAACATAAGACCATGTCAAATTGAATCCTGGTAGGTTCTAACCTGAGAAACACAGGGGATACCAAATATTATAGGCGGTAGTTATAGGTAATAGGTTATAGGTTATTATGTAAAATCTTGTGGAATGATGTAAAAAATGTGAAAAGATACTGTAGTCTGCTATCAAATAAAAGGCAACTTGAACTGGTCAACAGCTAAAGGGTAACCCATGAAACGTGGGGGATCGGAGCTATTACAGCAATGCATGAGGCATAATATTTGGTATCCCCATAGTAAACAATGTTGGAAAGCAAAAGGAAGGGTGCTATTTGGCATAGAAATACTGTGCTCACCCATCCAACATAAGACCATGTCCAATTGAACCCTGGTAAGTTCTTACCCGAGAAACACAGGGGATACCAAATATTATAGATTGTAGAGGTCATTATATTTGGTATCCCCTAAGGGTACCGGATGTAAAATCTTGTGGAATGATGTAACAAATGTGAAAAGTAACTGTAGTCTGCTATTAAATAAAAGGCAACTTCAACTGGTGAATGGCTAAAGGGTAACCCATGAAACATAGGGGATACGAGATATTACAGCAATGCGTGAGGCATAATATTTGGTAACCCCATAGTAAACGATGATGGAAAGCAAAAGGAAGGGTGCTGTTTGGCATAGAAATACTGTGCTCATCCATCCAACATAAGTCCATGTACAATTGAATACTGGTAAGTTCTAACCCCAGAAACTGTGGGGATACCTGATATCATAGCTGTTATAGGCCATTATGTTTGGTATCCCTAAGGGAACCAGATATAAAATCTCGTGGAATGATGTAAAAAATGTGAAAAGATGCTGTAGTCTGCTATCAAATGAAAGGCAACTTCAACTTGTGAATGGCTGAAGGGTAACCCATGAAATGTAGGGGATACGAGATATCACATCAATGCGTGATCCATAATTTTTGGTATCCCCATTGTAAACGATGTTGGAAAGCAAAAGTAAGGGTGCTGTTTGGCATAGAAATATTGTACTCACCCATCCAACATAAGATCATGTCAAATTGAATCCTGGTAGGTTCTAACCTGAGAAACACAGGGGATACCAAATATTATAGGCGGTAGTTATAGGCGGTAGAGGTCATTATATTTGGTATCCCCTAAGGGAACCGGATGTAAAATCTTGTGGAATGATGTAAAAAATGTGAAAAGATACTGTAGTCTGCTATCAAATAAAAGGCAACTTCAACTGGTGAATGGCTAAAGGGTAACCCATGAAACATAGGGGATACGAGATATTACAGCAATGCATGAGGCATAATATCTGGTATCCCCATAGTAAACGATATTGGAAAGCAAAGGGAAGGGTGCTGTTTTGCATAGAAATATAGGCGGTAGAGGTCATTATATTTGGTATCCCCTAAGGGAACCGGATGTAAAATCTTGTGGAATGATGTAACAAATGTGAAAAGTAACTGTAGTCTGCTATCAAATAAAAGGCAACTTGAAGTGGTCAATAGCTAAAGGGTAAACCATGAAACGTAGGGGATACGAAATATTACAGCAATGCGTGAGCTATAATATTTGGTATCCCCATAGTAAACGATGTTGGAAAGCAAAAGGAAGGGTGCTATTTGGCATAGAAATACTGTGCTCACCGATCCAACATAAGACCATGTCCAATTGAATCCTGGTAAGTTCTTACCCGAGAAACACAGGGTATACCAAATATTATAGATTGTAGAGGTCATTATATTTGGTATCCTCTAAGGGTACCGGATGTAAAATCTTGTGGAATGTTGTAACAAATGTGAAAAGTAACTTTAGTCTGCTATCAAATAAAAGGCAACTTCAAGTGGTCAGTGGCTAAAGGGTAACCCATGAAACATAGGGGATACGAGATATTACAGCAATGCGTGAGGCATAATATTTGGTATCCCCATAGTAAACGATGTTGGAAAGCAAAAGGAAGGGTGCTGTTTGGCATAGAAATATTGTGCTCACCCATCCAATATAAGACCATGTCAAATTGAATCCTGGTAAGTTCTAACCTGAGAAACACAGGGGATACCAAATATTATAGGCTGTAGAGGTCATTATATTTGGTATCCCCTAAGGGTACCGGATGTAAAATCTTGTGGAATGATGTAAAAAATGTGAAAAGATACTGTAGTCTGCTATCAAATAAAAGGCAACTTAAAGTGGTCAGTGGCTAAAGGGTAGCCTATGAAACATAGGGGATACGAGATATTACAGCAATGCGTGAGCCATAATATTTGGTATACCTATTGTAAACAATGTTGGAAAGCAAAAGGAAGGGTGCTATTTGCCATAGAAATACTGTGCTCACCCATCCAACATATGCCCATGTAAAATGGAATACTGGTAAGTTCTAACCACAGAAACACAGGGGATACTAGATATTATAGCTGTAATAGGCCATTATATTTGGTATCCCCTAAGGGAATCGGATTTAAAATATTGTGGAATGAGGTAAAAAATGTGAAAAGATACTGTAGTCTGCTATCAAATAAAAGGTAACTTGAAGTGGTCAATAGCTAAAGGGTAACCCATGAAACGCAGGGGATACGAGATATTACAGCAATGCATAAGCCATAATATTTGGTATCCCCATTGTAAACAATGATGGAAAGCAAAAGGAAGGGTGCTATTTGCCATAGAAATACTGTGCTCATCCATCCAACATAAGACCTTGTCAAATTGAATACTGGTAAGTTCTAACCCCAGAAACATAGGGGATACCTGATATCATAGTTGTTATAGGCCATTATATTTTATATCCCCTTAGGGAACCGGATGTAAAATCTTGTGGAATGATGTAAAAAATATGAAGATACTGTAGTCTGCTATCAAATAAAAGGCAACTTAAAGTGGTCAATGGCTAAAGGGTAACCCATGAAACGTAGGGGATACAAGACATTACAGCAATGCATAAGCCATAATATTTGGTATCTCCCTTGTAAACGATGTTGGAAAGTAAAAGGAAGGGTGTTATTTGCCATAGAAATACTGTGCTCATCCATCCAACATAAGACCATGTCAAATTGAATACTGGTACGTTCTAACCCTAGAAACACAAGGGATACCAGATATTATAGCTGTCATAGGCCATAATATTTGGTGTCCCCTACCATATGTAAAATCTTGTGGAATGATGTAAAAAATTTGAAAAGTTATTGTAGTCTGCTATCATATAAAACGCAACTTCAAGTGGTCAATGGTTAAAGGGTAACCCATGAAAAGTAGGGGATATGAGATATTACAGCAATGCTTGAGGCATAATATTTGTTATCCCCATAGTCAACGATGTTGGAAAGCAAAAGGAAGGGTGCTGTTTGGCATAGAAATATTGTGCTCACCCATCCAACATAAGACCATGTCAAATTGAATCCTGGTAAGTTCTAACCTGGGAAACACAGGGGATACCAAATATTATAGGCGGTAGAGGTCATTATATTTGGTATCCCCTAAGGGTACCGGATGTAAAATCTTGTGGAATGATGTAAAAAATTTGAAAAGATACTGTAGTCTGCTATCAAATAAAAGGCAACTTCAAGTGGTCAGTGGCTAAAGGGTAACCTATGAAACATAGGGGATACAAGATATTACAGCAATGCTTGAGCCATAATATTTGGTATCCCTATTGTAAACAATGTTGGAAAGCAAAAGTAAGGGTGCTATTTGGCATAGAAATACTGTGCTCACCCATCCAACATATGCCCATGTAAACTGAATACTGGTAAGTTCTAACCCCAGAAACACAGGGGATACCAGATATTATAGCTGTTATAGGCCATTATATTTGGTGTCCCCTAAGGGAATCGGATGTAAAATCTTGTGGAATGAGGTAAAAAATTTGAAAAGATACTGTAGGCTGCTATCAATTAAAAGGCAACTTGAAGTGGTCAATAGCTAAAGGGTAACCCATGAAACGTAGGGGATACGAGATATTACAGCAATGCGTGAGCTATAATATTTGGTTTCCCCATTGTAAACGATGTTGGAAAGCAAACGGAAGGGTGCTATTTGCCATAGAAATACTGTGCTCATCCATCCAACATAAGACCATGTCAAATTGAATACTGGTAAGTTCTAACCCCAAAAACCTATGGGATACTAAATATTATAGTCTGTATGGGCGATTATATTTGGTATCCCCAAAAATAAACTCGATGTGAAAGCTTGTGAAATGCATTCAAAAGTCTAAAATCTACTGTAATGTGCTCTCATATAAGAGGCAATTACAACTTGTCAATTGCTAAAAGGTAAACCTTGAAAAGTATGAGATACTACATATTATATATAGTAAAGCATTAGTTGTAATATTTGGTGTCCACATAGAAAGAGACCCTGGAATGCACAAAAAATGCTGTGATATGGCTGCAAAACACTGTTCACACTTCCAACTTAAGGACATGTCAAATTGTGTCCTGGTAGGTTTTAACTCTAATAACATATGGAATAGCAAAGATTACAGCCCTTATTGGCCATTACATTTGGTATCCCCAAATTAACCGAATGTGGAAGCTTTTGGAATGCAATTAAAAGTACTTAAAGGTACTGTAATCTGCTGTCAAATAAAAGGCAATTTTAACTTGTCAATGGTTAAAGGGTAACCCTTGAAAGAAATGGGGTAGCAGATATTACATCACTGCATGTGCCATTATATTTAGTATCCCCGTTGAAAGAGACAGTGGAAATTATAAACAAGGGTGTGATGTGTCAGAAAAGCACTGTGTTTTCCACGCCACTTCAAGACCATGTCAAATCCCAGTACGTTTTTTACCGAAGAAACAGGGGATACCAAATGTTATAGCCCTTATGAGCCATTATATTTGGTATCCCCTAATGCAACCAGAAGTGAAAGCTTGTGAAATGGTATCAGAAGTGCTAAAAGATACTGTAATCTCCTATTAAATAAAAAGCCATTTCAGTTGGTTAATAGCTAAAAGATAAGCCTTGAACTGTAGGGGATACAAGACAAAGAAGTAAATGATCCACAATATTTGGTGCCCTTATAGAAGAAGATGTTGGAAAACACAAAAATACAGAAAAATACTGTAGTCAACAGGTCAACATAAAACTGGTTCAAATCTAAACAAGGTAATCGCTAACTCTTTAAACATAGGTGATACAAAATATTACATACAGGTAAATGGTATCCTACACAAGATCTGAATGTGAGGATGCATTAAAAATGTCAAATGTAGTTAGACCTACTGTAATCCCCTGCCAAATAAAATGAAATTTCAAATGGTCAATGGCTAAAAGGTAACCATTGAATAGTAGGGGATACGAGATACTATAGCAATGTGTAATCCGTAATATTTGGTATTCCTATAAAACAGAGTGGAAATTTCTACGAAGGGTGTGATGTGACAGAGAAATACTGTGCTAACTTAGCCAACAAGTGAATAGCATGTCAAATTCTATGCCGGTAAGTGTTAAAACTTGGTACGTAGGTGCTACCAAATATACTCAGTATGGGCCATTTTTGGTACACTGTTCACTTACCTTAAATGGCCACGTCGTGTTATCTACTAATTTTGAATTTTTGCAAAATGTAAAATACACAATGTTATAGTGCAAGGCAAGTGTGTGCTGTAACCAGTGGCAAACCAGACTTGCTGCAATTAAATAACACAGCACCATAAGCAAACCAAATAGACGATGCATCCAACACCAAAATCCAACAAGAGATCTAGACTAAGGATTTTTTTCTAATTCAATATTTTTTTATTTGAAAATGTTTCCCTCAAATTTCTATGCACTTCTCTTGGCTCCTTAAGAAGTCATCTAGTACATCTGTGCTTGTAACAATGCACAGGTATACAAGTGTACCTGACTGTAGCTATTCTGTGTTTGACTGCACTGCAGGTGCCTGGGAAGTACTGATTCTCTTCAAGTTGCTGACTTTTGCACTGTTGATGCCCACACAGCATATTTAGTGTCCTTCTCATTTAGCCACATTACCACTTTACTTGCTATCATTTTTCAGCTGTACTGTTAAACTTTTCCAGTACCAGAATGCAACATGGTATAGTTAAAAAGTGAAGACTGCTATCTCACACGACATACAGCTACTTGATAATCGGGTTACA
Source organism: Calotriton arnoldi (assembly GCA_963921515.1). NCBI lineage: Eukaryota > Metazoa > Chordata > Amphibia > Caudata > Salamandridae > Calotriton > Calotriton arnoldi. The sequence continues at coordinate 240,227 of CAWUFW010017824.1, forward strand.
CTAGAAAAAAATATCATTTGCTTACGTTTGCTATTTTGGAACAGCCAAGAGCTGGTAGGTGGAAACAATTTTGTGTAAAATGCTCAGTCCTCATTAGGAAAAATCATGCCTCCGTTTCCTTTATCAAGTATTAAAAAACTAGACATTTTTAAATGATTTATTCACATACTTGCTGTTTTAGGTTTATATGTCAAAAGAAAACATACAGAATTGTATACATTTGCTTTGTAGGTCTCGCCTAGGCAGCGCAAGCGCTGGGAATTTTAGAACTTTTGTTTTCTAAGAGTGGGCTTAGAGCCCGCTCATTGCTTACCATTCGTTGGCTTTACTGTCACTCTCTTTTGTTTGATTTTTATTGGTAAGAGGCCGTAGGCTTCCTTTCTTTTTGTGTGTTTGTCCCTCTAATCAAGCATGGACACACTACTTGTAACCTTAAACTGATCATGTTTTTTAAGCATTACTTTTTCTTCGTGTTTAAGCACTATACCAAAGTGCGTCTTGTTCAGCTGGCTCCCTCATGTATGTCTCCCACTTAGGGTCCCTCCCTCATGCATGTTGCGTATCCACACTCCCTACTTCCATTGTTATCCATGTTCTTGCTTGCCCCACCCATCCAACTTCCTTTTGTTGTTGCCTGTGTTTTGCTTGCAACACCCACCTTCCCATCTTCCGTTGTTGCCCATGTTGTAGCTTCCTCCACCCACCCTCCATCCTTCCATTATTGCCAATGTTGTTGCTTGCTTGCTCCCACTCTCCCTCCTTTCATTGTTGTCTGCGTTAATTATTGCTTCTACCTGCCCACCCTACTTCCATTGTTGCACTTCTTGTTGCGTGCTCTGGGCCCTCCCTCCTTCCGTTGTTGCCCGGGTTGTTGCTTGCAACATCCACCCTCCATCCTCATTCCATTGTTGCCTATGTTGTTGCTTGCTTCCACCCACCCTCCCTTCTTCCATTGTTGCACCATTTATTGTTGCTTTCCCCCACCAACTCTCCTTTCTTCCGTTGTTGCCTGTGTAGTTGCTTTCAACACCTACCCTCCTTCAGTTGTTGCCTGTGTTGTTGCTTGCCTCCACCTACACTGCCTTCTTCTGTTGTTGCTTGTGTTGTTGCTTTCCCCACTCACCCACCAGTTGTTGACTGTATTGTTCTGTACCTTACCCACCCACCCTCCTGATGCTGTCCGTATTGCTTCCAGTGTTTGCTTGTACCCACCCTCCCACCATGTGTTGTCCATGTGCTTGCTCTGAGCCCCTCCCTTCCACCATCCATTGTCCGTGTTGCCCCCGTCACTCACCCACCCACCCATGTTGCCTCCATTGCTGCTTATGTGCTGCTTATGTGTGACATTTCCATGGTTTAAACGTACTTATGAGTGACATTCAATGACCAAATATGTGACACTTAGGGGCCGATTCCGATCTCGGTCGGAGGCGCACCCAATACCATTCGGTCGGGAAAAAAGCCATGCGAAAGCCAGTTTCCCGACCGATCCGTACAGCACACCGAACGAGCAAGTACGATGCGCACAACAGCAAAATTCCGGCCGAGCCGTACTCACCCAAACCAGGTCCTGTTCTCCGACCGAGGCGAATCCGGAAACGCCGAATCGAGTCGCACAGAAGGGAAAATGCAGCCCCGTCCGGCCGGACAAGTACGATGCGCTTTCCGTACGCGCCGAACCCGTCGCTACGCACGGCACGTCAAAGCATCCGGGAGAGGCGCACATAAGCTCCGAATCGCGCCACAACACGATCCACGGCTACGAGACGAACACGGCACCGACGAGGACGACGCGAAGCGACGAGGACGAAGCGAAGCGACGAGGACGAAGCCAAGCGACGAGGACGACGCGAAGCAACGAGAAGGACGAACGACACGAACCAACCATGAATCCCTTCGTCCCGATCATACCAATATTCTACATCTACTACCGGAACAGGCACGGACGCGTACGGCGCAGAAGGTAAGTCAGACACCAACCACAAAACACATACAACACGTACACGACACATCACACACATACACTGGGAATCTGAATATACTTACACCAGCAACAGCAGCACCATAGGGGCGGGATGCCCATCACCAATGCCACATATGCACACAGGGGCCTGAATGCGCGCCACCACCCCAACCCAGGGGGCTGGATGCCCACCACCACTACCACCCTTAGCCAGGGGGCAGGATGCCCACCACTACTACCACCCTTAGCCAGGGGGCAGGATGCCTACCACTACTACCACCCTCACCCACGGGGGGCAGGATGCCCACCACTACTACCACCCTCACCCACGGGGGGCAGGATGCCTACCACTACTACCACCCTCACCCAGGGGGGGTAGGATGCCCACCACTACTACCACCCTCACCCAGGGGGGCAGGATGCCCACCACTACTACCACCCTCACCCAGGGGGGCAGGATGCCTACCACTACTACCACCCTCACCCACGGGGGGCAGGATGCCCACCACTACTACCACCCTCACCCACGGGAGGCAGGATGCCTACCACTACTACCACCCTCACCCAGGGGGGGTAGGATGCCCACCACTACTACCACCCTCACCCAGGGGGGGCAGGATGCCCACCACTACTACCACCCTCACCCAGGGGGGCAGGATGCCCACCACTACTACCACCCTTAGCCAGGGGGCAGGATGCCCACCACTACTACCACCCTTAGCCAGGGGGCAGGATGCCCACCACTACTACCACCCTCACCCACGGGGGGCAGGATGCCTACCACTACTACCACCCTCACCCAGGGGGCAGGATGCCCACCACTACTACCACCCTTAGCCAGGGGGCAGGATGCCCACCACTACTACCACCCTTAGCCAGGGGGCAGGATGCCCACCACTACTACCACCCTTAGCCAGGGGGCAGGATGCCCACCACTACTACCACCCTCACCCAGGGGGGCAGGATGCCCACCACTACTACCACCCTTAGCCAGGGGGCTGGATGCCTACCACTACTACCACCCTCACCCAGGGCGGGCTGGATGCCTACCACCACCCTTAGCCAGGGGGCTGGATGCCCACCACTACTACCACCCTTAGCCAGGGGGCAGGATGCCTACCACTACTACCACCCTCACCCAGGGGGCAGGATGCCCACCACTACTACCACCCTTAGCCAGGGGGCAGGATGCCTACCACTACTACCACCCTCACCCACGGGGGGCAGGATGCCTACCACTACTACCACCCTCACCCAGGGGGTAGGATGCCCACCACTACTACCACCCTCACCCAGGGGGCAGGATGCCCACCACTACTACCACCCTCACCCATGGGGGGCAGGATGCCTACCACTACTACCACCCTCACCCAGGGGGGCAGGATGCCCACCACTACTACCACCCTTAGCCAGGGGGCAGGATGCCCACCACTACTACCACCCTTAGCCAGGGGGCAGGATGCCTACCACTACTACCACCCTCACCCAGGGGGGCAGGATGCCCACCACTACTACCACCCTTAGCCAGGGGGCAGGATGCCCACCACTACTACCACCCTTAGCCAGGGGGCAGGATGCCCACCACTACTACCACCCTCACCCAGGGGGGCAGGATGCCCACCACTACTACCACCCTTAGCCAGGGGGGCTGGATGCCTACCACTACTACCACCCTCACCCAGGGCGGGCTGGATGCCTACCACCACCCTTAGCCAGGGGGGCTGGATGCCCACCACTACTACCACCCTTAGCCAGGGGGCAGGATGCCTACCACTACTACCACCCTCACCCACCGGGGGCAGGATGCCTACCACTACTACCACCCTCACCCAGGGGGTAGGATGCCCACCACTACTACCACCCTCACCCAGGGGGGCAGGATGCCCACCACTACTACCACCCTCACCCACGGGGGGCAGGATGCCTACCACTACTACCACCCTCACCCAGGGGGCAGGATGCCCACCACTACTACCACCCTTAGCCAGGGGGCAGGATGCCCACCACTACTACCACCCTTAGCCAGGGGGCAGGATGCCTACCACTACTACCACCCTCACCCAGGGGGCAGGATGCCCACCACTACTACCACCCTTAGCCAGGGGGCAGGATGCCCACCACTACTACCACCCTTAGCCAGGGGGCAGGATGCCCACCACTACTACCACCCTCACCCAGGGGGGCAGGATGCCCACCACTACTACCACCCTTAGCCAGGGGGGCTGGATGCCTACCACTACTACCACCCTCACCCAGGGCGGGCTGGATGCCTACCACCACCCTTAGCCAGGGGGCTGGATGCCCACCACTACTACCACCCTTAGCCAGGGGGCAGGATGCCTACCACTACTACCACCCTCACCCAGGGGGGCAGGATGCCCACCACTACTACCACCCTTAGCCAGGGGGCAGGATGCCTACCACTACTACCACCCTCACCCACGGGGGCAGGATGCCTACCACTACTACCACCCTCACCCAGGGGGGTAGGATGCCCACCACTACTACCACCCTCACCCAGGGGGGCAGGATGCCCACCACTACTACCACCCTCACCCACGGGGGCAGGATGCCTACCACTACTACCACCCTCACCCAGGGGGGCAGGATGCCCACCACTACTACCACCCTTAGCCAGGGGGCAGGATGCCTACCACTACTACCACCCTCACCCACGGGGGGCAGGATGCCTACCACTACTACCACCCTCACCCAGGGGGCAGGATGCCTACCACTACTACCACCCTCACCCACGGGGGGCAGGATGCCTACCACTACTACCACCCTCACCCAGGGGGGGTAGGATGCCCACCACTACTACCACCCTCACCCAGGGGGGGCAGGATGCCCACCACTACTACCACCCCCAATCATAGGATGGACAATGCATGACACAACAAGCACACCACAACCTAGGGAATGCAAGATTAAGACATCCCCCCACCACCATGACAAGCGTGTGAGCAGGCTGTGTCAAATGCCTACAACACCGAACATGACATTGAACATACAATGTGACCCCTAGCACATGTGCCACACATATATGTGTGTGGCACCCACAATGCAAGCAGCCCATGACCATTGTGGCAATGGGGCCTAAACCCCCATCATCACAGTGACCAAAAGGCAAGTGTGGGGTCCATAGCTGAAGCACATTTTGAACATTGTGGCAATGGGGTCTAAACCCCCATCATCACAGTGACCAAAAGGCAAGTGTGGGGTCCATAGCTGAAGCACATTTTGACCATTGTGGCAATGGGGTCTAAACCCCCATCATCACAGTGACCAAAAGGGAAGTGTGGGGTCCATAGCTGAAGCACATTTTGACCATTGTGGCAATGGGGTCTACACCCTCATCATCACAGTGACCAAAAGGTAATTGTTGACAAAGAAAGAGCTGCAACTGCCAAACTGCATGGATCATTCCTGGTCACAGAACCAAAAACTCATCTGTGGCAAAGTAGTGTATGTGTCCCATTGCAACATAAATTGGGGGAGCCAAATACTGCAGTGCAAATGAAACATTCCCTTGGCCATGTGCAGACAAACAACACCCATGGGGGCTGAGACCGTCAACAGTCATCAATGACACAATGACAGAAGTGACCATCAGAATGCAGACCCACATATTTGCACCAATGGGCACACAAATGCAGATACCCTGTGGAGACAGCAGATGTGAGGTGAACAGATACCATACCATGGCAGCAATGGGACACACAAACCATGATCACTGTGCTGACCGATGACCTAGGAGTCCCAGGGACAGCAGGGGAAACACACCAAACAACATACAGCCAATGGCACACCCAAGATATGCCAATGCAGTGGTGCAGATGCACAAACACAAACAGGCAGACCAACACTGTCATCATACACAGCAGGTGAGGGGTGGGGGTGCCAGTGTCCCCAGGCAACAACACAACACATGAGGAGAGCTGAATACCAATCATACAGATGTGCATACACTGCCACACTAAGGTAACTCATGGATCCAAATCCCCTATGTGGGCAAGCAGGCATTGACAGGTGAGAGGGAGCACAAAACACACATGTCACACAGGCACGTAGGAACAACAACTGACACAGCAAGTCACAGACACACCACAGCACCACCCCCAGGGCCCCCACAATGTGGTGACCCTGGGCTGAAGAAAAATACCACTGTGATGACAAAGCTAAATGTCGTTCACACTGTGAACCACAGTCAGGTGTCCTGAGCAACTAACTACCATCACACCTACACAAGCACAAATCAATCAGCATGGCCAGTAAGCCAAGGCCAACATGGAGGCAGGGGCCTAGCCGGGCAACAACTCTCATCTGCACACACTCAAGACCACACCCTCGACCTCCAACAATGTGCAGCAGTGAAGTACACATGCACTGGTGACATTGCACATGCACCCATGACTATTCCAGGGTGGTGGGTGGGAACCAAGGTGTAGAAACACATCACACATGGACACTCAACAAGACTCCTGAATGTCTGACACACTGCACACTACGCTGTACATGGACATGACGGCAATACCACACCGACCAATGGGATCCCAGCCACAGTCACACACCAATGAAGAAGCCAAGGTCACCCACAAAGAACACACATAGACAACAACCAACATTACAGCCCGGACCC